>SJYT01006432.1:285447-607965 GCA_006410635.1 Cephalophus harveyi | reverse complement strand
GATGAGATGGCTGGATGGCATCACTGACTCGATGGACACGAGTCGGAGTGAACTCTGGGAGTTGGTGATGGACGGGGAGGCCTGGCGTGCTGCAATTCATGGGGTCGCAAAGAGTCGGACACAACTGAGCGACTGAAATGACTGAAATTAAAGAAATGCAGCTTTGATGTTTTAGGGAGCTTGTTCTTCTCTGGGCTTTCCTTTCAGGTTCTCTCAGTTAACATCAAACTTCAGGCGGGATCAAGGGCTACACCAGCTTTACCGCAGGACAGGAGGATCAGAGTGCAGCATGCCTGCAGGCAAAGGAACTTCCTGTTTCCTCCTGCTTGAACAGAAAAAGAGCAGCTCTTCTCAAGCTATCTGGTCTACCTAGCCCGTAGTTGTTGGAAAGTCTTAGAGGTAACAGAGACCCACCTGCTTGTTACTGTAGGAACCCAGGCTTTGTAAGTGCCTTCGATACACATAAAAAGGAGGGTCCAAAGAGAACAAGGGGAGAGAATTCTACTTTGGAACTAGTCAATGATCTAGAGGTCAACTCAGTATCACTCTTTCTCCTCCAAGAGAGGAAAGTAGAGACAGGAGAGAGAAATCCTTCTTCTCCATCCCTAGGAAGGAGACAAACATTTCTGTGGAATTCCCCCTTTTGGTGAGTGGACACAGGATATGAGGCAGAAAAAACAATGGTTATCCCAACACTCAGTCCTTTCCAGAGAGGCTGTCAAAAATAAAATATTTGATGTACAGAATCCTTGTCTTATTTTAGTTCAACTGCATGCATAGGAGATGCTGAGATCAAATGATTTTCCACAGTACTAAGATACATAACATTCATTAAGCAGCTCACAGGCAAGGGTGCTGTCACTGCAGGAGGATAAAAGAGTGGAGGCATCAGATTCTAGAGCAGTGGTGGTTTCCCTGTGGCAATGGAAAACTTGAGGGTGTTTACTCTGACTATAGGAAATCCATGCAATTCTTTTAGATCCATTATATGATGGGGCTGTCTCCGCTGTAGCACATTTGTTAATTAGAGAATGATTTATAATTTCCAAGTACTTGCTAAAATCCTTCATTCTCGAATCAGACCATGGAAGCATTTTACACCAGGATTTTCCCAACACTGGTCCCCAGAACTTAATACTTCCAGGGAATTCTTTCTGGGTAGTGTGGCATATTCAACAAATAGAAAGTCCATGCATTTGTATAAAATTATCCTTTTTCAATAATTAAAAATCATAAGAATTATATTCTATACTCAGCTGGTCTCTTTTTCTCTCTTCCAATTAGATAATTTAGTTTCATCCAATAGTACTTACTGTTTTCAAATACAATAAAGAGAGTGGCAGTTAGCCTGATTAGGGTGTGTGACTTTACTTTGGCAGGAAGGGAGGCAAATTTCTACAGTTTCTTAAATCCAGAGAAAACACACTTGTCCTGGTTCTTCCAAGTAACATAGAGCTTTTTCATATGGCACCTGTGTTTATAAAGGCAGTGATAGCAGTTTCAGAATATTGTACTAGGAAATGCACAGTCTTTGGGCTCTTCCCCTTAATGGTGATTGCAAATTTGGCTCCAGAGTCCCATACAGATGATGTCTGCTAACCTACTAAAGAAGTAGACTAGAGTCTACCGAAACGAAAATTCCTTCAGAAAAACAGAGCACATCTTCCTGATATTCTGTTAAAGTATTAATATCTAGCAAGGTGCATGGTGCCAAGCACCTACGGAAACAATTAAAGCAGAGCTGCAGGAATCAATGTCCTCAAATGCTCTGCTTGTCCACTCCATTGCCAAGTGTAGCCGGTGGGACACAGTGCACTCAATGGGAACAAGTTGCAGCACCTCTTCCTGGGCTCCTCTGGGTCTTCATGGAGGCCTTACAGATGTGTTCATTAATACAGGAGTTGAATAGCCATTTCCTGAGAACCTACAGTGTGCCAGTTCCACAAAACAGAAGCAGAAATGAACAAGACAGGAACACTCAGGGAAAGGACACGGCAGCAAGTGTAGAATTTGTTGACAGTCTAGGGAACAAATACTCTGTATGTCCACCATGTCATGAGCATAGACCAACTGTGATGGGCACACAGGGAGGAGGGCAGAGGGGGAATGCATAGCTGCCATGTGCTTGGTCTTCCAGGGCTGCAAAGGAGAGGGTTATATAGGAGGCAGAAACAGCCTGTGTGTGAACACTAGAAGTAAAATTTGTAAACTGCTGAGGGACGAGTTGATCCATCTTCCTCTATCATAACATGAGTGATGACAAGTGGCAGAAGACAGAAGTAGACAAATAATTCAGGGTCCCCTTTTGCAGGAATCTCTATATCTTACTACAGAGTTTGGAGTTGATCTCGTAGGAAATGGGAGCTACCAAAGGATTCCAAGCAGGACAATAGCAAACTCAAATTCTTACTTTGGAAAGAGAATGCTGAGAGCAATAAAGACTGCATACTGGAGAGAGTAGTAGTCAGAGGAAGTTACTACCATTACTACCACCATTATTATCATCATCATCAACTCACCACTCTTCACTTTCAGCCTTACCTGACCTGTAGGGCATGACTATTGTTTGTAAGCATTCACAGGGCTTTAACCAGACTGTCTCAACCAGTCATTGCAGCAATTCTGGGTGATAAGTACTATTATTAACATTATTCAATATACAGCACAGAGCAAGGTGAGGGAATGTGCTTAAGATCACCCAGGTAGTGACTGACAGAAGTATGATTTGTACACATGGCATCCACAGCCTTTATACCATTCACCCCATCATTGGTTGAAAGCATTTAAAGCCCTCTAGAAATGACATAGGTTGATCTAAATAGAAAAAGTAGAGTGGAAATGAGTTACGGGCTATTTTGTAAATAAAATTTTAAGGTTTAGTGACTTAAATAAACAACACCAACAAAGTAGATGCATACCATAAAGAGAAAGACATACTTGCGTCTTCCCTGGTGGTCCAGTGGTTATTAGGACTCTATGTTTCCATAGATGGAAGCACAAGTTAAATCCCTGGCTGGGGAATTAAGATCCCCCATGCTTCATGGTATAGCCAGTAAATAAATGATGAGACTTTTTTTCTTTTCTTTTACAAAATAGTTGCAGATGATTCTGAGCTTTGTTGACCGAATGCATGTTGGTGTCATTTGTTGAGATGAGAAATACCAGAGGGGTTGATTTATCTTACAGAACATGCAGTGTGCATTTCCCATTCTTTCAAGCTATTGCTTGGACTCTGAAGCTTTTTCCTAAATATCAGAAACCCTAGACAGTGTGAGTCTAGTCTGACATCTGGTAAGACCAAAGAGCTGTGCTCTTCCACTCCAGTAGCTGGAGAATCGGCACATTGCCTGGCCTCTGCAAGCTAGGTGCTCTTCTCAAGAACTCTGCCTCTATATTGAATGATGAAAAGAGGCAGGGACAATGTGGAAGCCATTCTTGTTGGGATGCCTGGTGCTCAAAGGTGTCATAAGGACCACAGTAGTGCCAAGAACAGCCCCTACGTTAGCCGTGGTGGCTGCAATGCCCTGGCAAGACGCTCCTTGTATTGTGATTTTTTTTCCTGCATATCGACCTCTTTCCCATTTTTTAATCAGCCCTCTGTCAATTTCCTGAGTTCTACAACATAGTTACAATCAATTTCTCTCTGTTAAGTCAAACTGAGTCAATTTCTGTTGACTGAGACCAACAACCCAGCTAGGTACAGAAGATAATAAGAAGAATTTGAAATATGTTGAGTCCAAGTTGTCTTCAAGACATACAGGTTAAGATGTTCACTAGACAGCTTGTAATCATGTGGGAATTTAGAGGTGGGCACACTCTGGTGTCTGCCCACGTCAGGATCTCCAGCTCATGCCATGGTTGATAGCATCACCTGGGGAAACATGAAGGGAAGAAGCTCAAAGTTGAAACCCAGAGGAAAGTCGGCATTTTTGATTTATGAGAAGGATTTAGGTTATTAAACAAAGGGGACTTAGATGGAGTGGGTCAGAGCTGGGTGAATGTCAGGAGAGAGTTGTTTCATGAAAAATGAGAAAAAAAGATCAAAAAAGAGCAGTGGCAAAGACATCAATTTCAGCAGAAAGAATGCTGAAAAGATGCCCTGGGAGTTGATGATAAGAAATTACTGGTGTCCTTAGAGGAACAGTTTACCTTACTTTGAGTAACTTATTCTGAGATCCTCAAATAAAATAAGTAGCCTTAATTTATAGCGTCAGATGATAAACCATATCCATACAGTGGAGGACCAAATGTATCACTTCTTTCCTCTCCTTCTCCTTCTTCTTCTTTCTCCTTTCTTCCTCTCCTTCTTCTGTTTTTTCTGAAACTCTTTCCAGGAAAGGGGCCCATGTTTGCCCAGTACTGGTAGCAGCAGAAAACGGTGGAGAGACATCTGATAACAGAGCTTTTTCATACTCAATTCAGTAGCCAACTCGAAAGGAAATGAGCCTCGAATGTTCACTGGAAGGACTGATGCTGACGCTGAAACGCCAATACTTTGGCCACCTGATCTGAACAGCTGACTCACTGGAAAAGACCCTGATGCTGGGAAAGATTGAGGGCAGGAGAAGGGAGTGACAGAGGATGAGATGGTTGGATGGCATCATCGACTCAATGGACACGAGTTTGAGCAAACCTCCGGGAGACATTAAGGACAGGGAAGGCCGGCGTGCTACAGTCCATGGGGTCTTGAAGAGTCAGACAAGACTTTGCAATTGAACAACAAAGGAGAACACGGGATGGAGGTGATGCTGTGAACTCTTACTTTGGTGATGATAAAGGTGTCAGATTTACAAGAAATTAGGAACTCAGGTCCTTTTGTTTGTGTCCAGCTGCTCAGGACACACTTTATGCAAAATTATGAGAAGTTTTTTTTTTTTTTTTCCCTCCTCTGGCCTGGGAAACCTAGAGCTTCCATTCCTGGAATCCAGGGCAGATCAGAACTAGTTGTTGAGGGGAAGCTGTTCAGTTATAGAAAATTTCTATCATTTGTCTTTTTCTTTAAAGATTTAAACGCATTTTCATCCATTTTTCTTGTTCCTTTGAAGTTGCCTGCTCCACTTCTTGGCTAATCTCTGCCTTTAATAATAATCCATCACTGTTTAGTAGCTTCTTTAAAAGCCATGTTTGACTTAACATGACTGTCAACTTCTCTCTGCCTCCCAAATGCCCTTGCTAATCATCTCCAACATCTACTGGATAATTTCATCCTCCTTAAGGATGTTCTTATTCTCTTTCATCTTCACAGGTTAGGAAATAATTTATTAGACTGTGAATACATGATACAAAGTGAATGTGAAGTTCCATACTGAATGAATCACCTTTCTCTCCAAACCCAATCAGTCTCCCTTTTATAATATATTCTAAAAGCTCTTAAACGGTATTCATGGGCCTTTAAGAAGATTTAAGGAAGAGTATCAGATTTTCCAATAACTTTCTGAAAGTGCATGTGAAATAACATTTCTATTATTACCACTTCTGATTTCAGGTGAAAAATTGAGACACAGAGAGGTTAAGACACATGTCATGGTCAAACAGTCCGATTTTAACATAGCCAGTCAGCTCTCAGTGCTAAGCCATTATGCTACACTATTCCACAATCAAGGACTTTTCCCATTCTTCTTCCGTTTCCTTACTCTCCATATGAGTCACTGAATCCCATGGGTCTTTCCTGGTGAAAAAAGCACTCAAGTCTGTACTACCTTCCCCATCATCGCAGCAAATTACCTTAATTCAAGCCATCCTCGCTGGTCCCCTGAAATGACTAGAGTGGAGGATGCCAGTTCTATTCAGAACGTCTTTCAAAATAACTTCCTTATATTTTCAGAAATGCAAATTTCCTTGGCTTATAATATTTTCAAGCATTCCCTTTTCATTCAGGTTAGCAGTGTGTATAATCCTTAGCTAAGTGTATCAAGCAAGGACCTTCAGGACTGGCGAGAGTAGCTTCAGCAAGCTCATGCTTTACCGTAAGGTACCCAGTCAAGCAATTAGGCACTCTCTCTCACACACACTCATGGGCATCACACAGTCAAACAGCCTCAGTCTTTGCCTACCCACCCCAATCTTTCAAGCATTGACATCAATAAATTGTATTAGGATCTTTGTGCCAGTCGCCTCTCCCCAGAATTTTCTCTTGGGCATCCATTCTGGTTCCTTGGATTGGCAGAGTCTCAATCTTCACACACTAACTGCAGTCAGCCCTTCACATCTAGACCCAATCTAAAAGCCCCCCCTGACTCCTCCACCCTGAACCACGTCAATTTTGACCCTCTTTTCTGTTTCTCCAGCATCTCACAACAATTCATTGCATTCGACATTAACAAAGGGTGCAGCCTCCTGAAAACTCTACGAAAAAAGCAATTCTCTTTTTCTCATCTTACTCAGACAATACAGAGCGCCTGGAACATGGCAGGTACTCAATAAATGAATGGCAAAATAAATAAAATCGGGAATAAAAAGTGAATTCAGCTTCCTTAATTAATGTAATTGTTTGAATTGAATAACTGAAACACCCAAGTTTTTCTTTGCTTTGAATCCATTAATCCAACTGACAAGGTAAATGTTAAATTCTAATAACTCAAATTTTCCCATAATATTTAAAAAACATTTCTGTTCTCAATAAAAATCTTGCCTCTCTTAGATGGCCGACATCTACACTAATGAAATTCTTATTACTTTGATTTAATTTTCAATATCCTTCTTCCCCATCAAGTTTTCTTGATGGACAAATGATGAGCAATCCTCCTTCACACTGAAGTTTTAAAATAAACAAATGATCCACATGTATAAAAAGCACAAGTCACCAGTGGCCCAGGGCATAATTAAAACAACATTAGATTATACATAATTTGTGTTATACATATGTTTATACATGCTACATTATGCATATATATATGTATCTTTACCAAGTTATTCATAATTATTTATATTCCATAATCTCCACAATAAATTTGAGGCATCTTACAATGAACACACAAAATTAAAGAGCAAGGTAAACACACAGAGTAAGGTCCAAGGAAAGCAGAATACATACCTCAAAAGGCCAGCATACATTCTGATTATAAGCTTTAAATTTCTTTTGGATAAAGGGCAAAAGGGATTGATGTTCAATTGTATGAATGCTTTGTTAAGTAGGAAGGACACATTGCAGCTTTTCCAGATAATTAAAAAAAAAAAAAAACAACAGACAACACACATCATATTAAGTTTGCCCTCTTTGTTTTTTTTTTTTTCCTAAGCATAATCCACATGTTTATTCCTGAGACCTCAGGCAAGTGATGCTGTTCTGATGATCCAAATCTCCTTAGCTATAAGAAGACGGTTTCCCTACTAATGACATGAAGTGCATTTTACCTGAGACCTAAGTGACTGCAGCCATGAAATTAAAAGACGTTTATTCCTTGGAAGAAAAGTTATGACCAACCTAGACAGCATATTCAAAAGCAGAGACATTACTTTGCCAACAAAGGTCAGTTTAGTCAAGGCTATGGTTTTTCCAGTGGTCACGTATTGATGTGAGAGTTGGACTGTGAAGAAGGCTGAGTGCCGGAGAATTGATGCTTTTGAACTGTAGTGTTGGAGAAGACTCTTGAGAGTCCCTTGGACTGCAAGGAGATCCAACCAGTCCATTCTGAAGGAGATCAGCCCTGGGATTTCTTTGGAAGAAATGATGCTAAAGCTGAAACTCCAGTACTTTGGCCACCTCATGCGAAGAGTTGACTCATTGGAAAAGACTCTGATGCTGGGAGGGATTGGGGGCAGGAGGAGAAGGGGAAGACAGAGGATGAGATGGCTGGATGGCATCACTGACTCAATGGATGTGAGTCTGAGTGAATTCCGGGAGTTTGTGATGGACAGGGAGGCCTGGCATGCTGCAATTCATGGGGTCGCAAAGAGTCAGACACGACTGAGAGACTGAACTGAACTGAACTGAATTGATATCATCTTATGTTCTATAAATATTTTAAATTCCAGCATCAATATGGATATCTGTCCTTTTTTAATGCTCTAGCCAGAAATTTTATTTATTTTAATTGGAGTATAGTTGCTTTACAATGTTATGTTAGTTTCTTCTATAAAGCAAAGTGATTCAGCTGTATGAGTATGTGTATTTCCTATTTTCTGATTTCCTTCCTATTTAGAGTACCATAGAGCATTGAATGAAGCTCCCTGTGCTATAAAGTAGATTCTCATTAGTTATCTATCTTATACATAGTATCAGTAGTGTATATATGTCAATTCCAATCTCCCAACTCATCCCACTACCCCACCAACATGGATATGTCTCCTATACTCCAGTCTAATGTGAGTTACTCAGCCAAGGTTCTGAATTATTCCATTGTTAGTTTTCATTTATTTTGTCATGTGCATGAGAAGTAATAAAGTTGCTCTGGAAAATTAATAATCAGGAAATACTGAATAAAGAAGCAAACAGCATCCTAGATTAAGACTGTGTCTCTATTTTTAAAAAGTTTTTGAACAGATGCCCAAAGCAACTGGGAACTGACTAGAGGTTTAGCTGGTTAGGATAAGTATATTAGTTCACAGCCATTAATGCAGAGAGCCTAATCTTCCCAGTATTTTACCCCATGGCCCACTGGGGCTTCACTGCTTTCAACACAAGATTTTCATTAGCTCTAAGCGTTTTGTTAGTCTGCTTGGTTCATTGCTCAGGTGTGGAACCACTGAACTCAATCATAGCTCCTTGCATAGAGTTTTGAAGTACAGCATTACTAAGAAGCTGCTTGTTAGGAAAAATTCAAATGTCTTCTGTAATGTTCTGTATTTTATCTGACTTGCTGTAAGGTATTATCCTTAGGTTTAGCAACAAAATGATAGTAAGGATAAGGATATAAGTCATCCTATCCTGTCCCTCACTCCACTGTGTGGCAACATAAGGTCACAATAATGCATTAACATTCTGGTACTCGCCAGTTGGAAATGCTAAAGCTATGAAATTGAGTCATACGGTGGCCACTGGATTGGAATTTACTTCTCCAAGGCCAATGGAATCAGGATGAAAGGGGGTTTCTCTCCATGGTTCTGAAAGAAATTAGTCTCCCACAGGATTTGATACTGAACAAGTTCAAAGGAATCTCTTAAGTTGAATTGTGCATGTATTGTAATGTCTCTAATAAATCAATTACTTCTTGGCAGCAAAATGTCACAGCATTTCAAATTCTGATAATCATCTCCACTTTTCTGAGCTTTAGGCTGTTATAACCCACACAATCTAGCGAGGAATGCATCAAGGAGAAGGCTGAGCAACAAGGAAACAATAGACTTTAGACTCATATACTTGACTCGGATTCACAGAGCCTAAATCCTTCCTCACTCCCAGAATACTAAGGTGTATATCGATATAATACCACACGCCAAGCCTAATCTGTGAGGAAGTCCACCCCTTGGAGTCTTATTTGGAAAGTCTTGACATTTACAGAGAAAAATCTTTCAAACATTTATTTGTTAAACATCACTGTATGCATGATATCTTTTGTTACATATATAATCTAGTTGTACACCCTTCAAATGACGAGACATGAGTGTCTTCTACTCATGATCTTACAAAAGGGAAAGAAACTGCCTTCAACTTAAAAGCACTTAATCTCCTACAGAGATGAAAACTCTTCCTGAAACTAATTTTTCTATGTGTGTGTTCTTTTTCATCTTTGAAGGATGATTCTATCTCTATAACTGACCAAAATGCTCAAAACCCATCTTTTACAAATGCTTTCTTTTTATCACCTACGTGTGTTAGTTGCCCAGTTGTGTCCAGCTCTTTGCAACTTCATGGACTGCAGCCCGCCAGACACCTCTGTCCATGGGATTCTTCAGGCAAGAATACTGGAGTGAGTTGTCATTCCCTTCTCCAGGGGGTCTTCCCAACCCAAAGATCGAACCTGGGTCTCCTGCATTGCAGACAGATTTTTTACCATCTGAGCCGTCGAGGAAGCCCTACCCTCGTGCAAATAGGCCCACCTAAGATGCAGAACCTGGCTCCCTCTCTCCCTGGGTGAGAAGCCATGTGAGCTTCCTGAGGATAGGTGAATGAACATGCCTTCTGCACAGCACATAGACTCGCTTCTGCACACAGTGGCGTGTAACTGCAGAGATGATGTGAATGTGCTTTGATCAATGAAGTCCTTCCATGGATTCATACAATGAACCTTTCTTTATTGTCAAGCATATGTCAGGACCACACTGAAAAGTGATTATACAGAAATAAACAAGAAACCTGCCTGGCTCCTGTTAGGAGTGAAATGAGGGCAAAGGAAGCACCCATGAGATGAATAATCCTGGAACAGTGTAAGAAATGCTGAAGTCATAATAGGAACAAATATCTTTGAAAGTTGAAGGTCAGAACCGAGCTGCTTGCTTTAAACGGGATGGGTGCAGAAGGGGACTCTCAAAAGATGGCTTCTCCAAGAAGGCAGTTAATTTCAGTCTTAGAGAATGGGCTTGTTTGTTTGTTTCAGGCTGAGAAGGAAGTTTCAGAGAATACAAAGTTCTCGGTTCTACCTCTCACAACCACTCCCAACAGTCAGTCTCTGAATCTCCATCTGTGGCAGACTGAAGCCATTACTCTTCATCTGCCATAAAGACTAGGTTGTGGGATATTCTAAATTTCTACAAACCTGATTGACTTTACCAGATTTGAGGCCCTATTGCTTACGAAGCAGGACAGCATGAGGCAGGGTCTGGATGTATGTAGGGGAACCAGTGGGCTGAAAGAGCAGGGCTGAGGGACATGGCGATCCCTGCAGAGAGGAGAGAAAACCCCAGGCTGAGGGGAGGAGGAAATGTGCCCTCCACCTTCCTGATCACTGAGAACCAAGGGTATCCCACACCTTTAATTAAAAATCTTACATGTATCTATTCTGCACTAAATCATCCTCGAGTACCTGAGCTGGACACTTTCATTACCCACTTTATTTGCAAAGCTGCAGCCTCCCACATCCCAAGACTGAAAGTGGCAGAGCCCCTCTGGCATGCTGTGGGCAAAGTGCAGGTCCTTAGTCCCCTAGTTCAGAACAGCCACATCAGATAAACGTGAAGTCCTGTTACCCAGAAATATCCATCTAAGGACAAGAGACGATTTGATTATCGTGAATTCCACTCCATGTTCCTCCTCCTGCCTGACAGTCACCTCCCTTTCCAGAGTAGCAATCATCTGAACACAAGCAGACGTGAGGCTTTTCAAAAAGTAATGAACTCGCAGGCGGAGGAGCCAAGGCAAGCATGGTTTAAACGCGGGGCTCCAGCAACCCAGACAGGCCATCAGTTATATAGCCCTGCCGTCGAGGAAGCAAAAATAATATTTCAAAGAGTCACTGTCAGAAAGAGAAAGGAGAAAATGCCATAGAGATCACACCGTTCTGAGCAAGCAGTTTCAAAAGCAGAGATGAGTGGATAAATCCTGCCAAGGCGGCCCCTTCCACCCAGAGGGGAAAAGAGGGACACAGTGGCCACCGTCCTGCTCAGCCTTCATCCAATACACCTGAGTTCACGATGTCACTTTTCCAGCATTGTTTTCCGTTACCACTTGGGGGGTGTAGAAAAGCACGTTCTTCATTTGCCAACCCATCTCCAAACATTTTTGAGAGCTCAGTGTAATAGATAAGTACAGGATTGACTACTTTGCATCATCAGTTCACATCCATGATGCAATTTTATTCTATTTGACTTGGGCAATGAACCACTATTACCTCTATTTAACAGACCACAAGATCAAAGCCCAGAGAAGTTCAATGACTTATTCAAGGTCAGCCATCTGTTCAGTGCCCAGCTGAGGGTCTGGAAAGCAGGAGGCCATAAATAAACAATTTTTTGGCAATAAAGCATGATGAGACTAAGCCCTTAAGTATCTGAATCAAGGAGTTGGTAGTCTAGTAGCCAGTGGAAGCCTCTATCTCACATCTCTCTCTGTTCAAGGCAATCTATTAAGAGCTGCTGCTGCTGCTAAGTTGCTTCAGTCATGTCCAACTCTGTGCGACACCATAGACAGCAGCCCACCAGTCCCAGCATCCCATCCCTGGGATTCTCCAGGCAAGAACACTGGAGTGGGTTTCCATTTCCTTCTCCAATGCATGAAAGTGAAAAGTGAAAGTGAAGTCACTCAGTCGTGTCTGATTCTTAATGACCCCATGGACTGCAGTCTACCAGGCTCCTCCATCCATGGGATTTTCAAGGCAAGAGTACTAGAGTATTAAAAGCTAGGTAGGGTCAAATGTGGGCTTCCCAGGTAGTATTTATAGTAAAGAACACACCTGGCAATAGAAGAGACATAAGAAACTCAGCTTCAATCTTTGGGTTGGGAAGATCCCCTGGAGGAGGGCACAACAATCCAGTCCAGTATTCTTGCCTGAAGAACCCCATGGACAGAGAAGCCTGGCAGGGCCACAATACATAGGTTCACAGTCGGAGATGACTGAAGAGACTTGGCACGCATGCATGCAGGGTCAAATGTAGGTAGGGCCAGACCATGTATAAGCCATCATCAAACAAGACACACTCTCTGACCAAAGCATTCTGGAATGTTTTGGTGACTGTTGTTGCTGTTTCATGTTTTTAAGAGAGAAGGAATGGAGGCAGTCCAACATTTAAGAAAAAGGCTCATCCCATTTAAGCTGTGCCACTGTTAAAGTAAATGTGTTACCTTAGAGAAGGGCAGGGAGTGGAAAGACCAGCAGCTCTGTAGCCAGAGGGCTTCTCTCTTTAGTTTCCGGGCACCAGTCACATTCATTGAGACTCACTTTCTTCGCTTATGTCAACTACAAATTGGTGCTTGCCATGGGCGCTTGCCATCTACCTCTACAAGGATTAAATCAGGTGCTGCGGTAGTTGCTGACTTTGAACAATCCCTGAAAGGAGCTCAGGGTGGAGAGCAGAAATGAGGCACTCTGTGCTTAGGGAAGAACTGGTAGAACAGGACTTCAGATAGTTAGATATTTTCAGGAGCCCAATTTTTGTGTCTCTTCATATCTAGAAAAGCATTAAAATCCTTCATAGTGATGAATGTGCCTCATGACCTGAAGAAAGCTTCGGCAAAAAATACGTGCTTGATTACACGACTCCCCCTTCACCAAAATCACATATGCCAACTCTCCCTCCTACCTCTTTGGAGTGGTTTCAATTTCTCAAAGCTATCTGAAATGCTGCCTCCTAAGCTAGAGTCCTCATTTTGCCCCCAATAAAACTTAACTCAAAATTCTCACATTGTGCATTTTTTTTAGTCAGCACTTAGAAAATGGAATTGATAACACTTGCCCTACTTCATAAGCTGCTGGTAATAGTGGGCATGGAAACCGCTTTATAAAGTCACATGCATACAACTATTACATATGTCTTAAGAATTTGAGAAACCTCCTCCAGGGTTCCCAGAGTCCTCTCGTGGAGATGAGGAAATGGCTAGCCCACTACACACATCCGGTGGAATCACTAAAACAGCAGGGGTACCAGCAGCAACCACAATGCAGGTTCTCACTGGTGTAAAATGCCGTGGTTTAAAAACACAATGAAGACACACAAAGATAGTTAAAATGATAGAATTTGGAGCAGTCAGACAGACATGCCCATCCCCACCTCCTGGACACACGCAAACAGTCATAAAACAAATTCCTTAACCTCTAGAGTTCTGATTCCTTGGTCATAAAATGGCAATGAGAGAGAGATTTCACTCGAAGCTTCTACTGCAGGGGTGGTTTCCCTGGTGGCTCAGATGGTAAAGAATCTGCCAGCAATGTGGGAGACCTGGGTTTGATCCCTAAGTCAGGAAGATCCTCTGGAAAAGGGAATGGCAACCCACTCCGGTATTCTTGCCTGGAGGATTCCATGGACAGAGGAGCCTGGAGGGCTACAGTCCGTGGGAGCAAAAGGATCAGACACAACTGAGCAACTGTCACTTTCATATACTTCTATTGAAGATTCAACTAAAAATGGGCCTATAGGAGATGACACAGTAGTTGGAAAACACGTGGAGCAATTATCATAATAATTTGTAGGATTACAGGTTGTCTCACTCTTTGTACATGTTCTGTGTAAGGTCAGGTGCATGGACATGGAGTTATGCCCCTCTCCTCTAGATGACCTGGGAGATGTTCAGACACAGAGAGCTACAGGATGCACGTGAGTTGCATGACTTCTTATATGAGTCCTTTGGTATTACAATTGATCTTGCCTGGTTTCCTCCTACATTGATCTCTTCAGAATGCTCTTGACACAAATGCAATTTTCTGCAGCCAGCAATCAAATTCGCCAATCAAACACAGCCAAAGCGATCGAAACAAAGGGCAGAAGTTGTGCTATTTCCAGCACAAATGATCAGTTCCTGAGTTTCTGACAGCACTGAATGGAAAAATCAAAATAATTTGAGGCATAAATAGCCCAAAGCCCTTGGGCCCCCAACCCATTTGCAATATTCCTATATGACCTGGAGCCTTCCATGATGCACAAGTAGGGAATGCACATCTTGTGCATGCTGTGGAGACTTGGGAGTTGACTGACGTCTCCAATACTGTGGTTGTTGTTCAATCACTAAGTCGTGTCCCACTCTTTGTGACTCCATGCGTTATTGGCATTTAAGTAGATTTTAATGGTCTTATTCCTCTATAAGGCCAAATCATTTTTGTATCACCAACTTAGGATGATTTCTAGTCACTGAATGAATTTCCCCAAGTCGTTTCTTGTGCAGAAGCCTTGTGCTCTCTGAACACATGTGCTGACTGTGTCTCAGCACAGTGCTCAGAAAGGGAGTCAAACAAATGAGAAGAACCAGGAGTAAGCAGACACGGCTCATGCAAAGCGCCCATGTTTTCTTTTTAATGTTTATTTATTTATTTGGCTGTGCCAGGTCTTAGCAGTGGCATGTGGGATCTTCAGCTGCGGCATGTGAACTCAGTGTGGGATCTAGTTCCCTGATCAGGGATGGAACCGGGGCCCCTGCATTGGGAACACAGAGCCTTAGCCACTGGACCACCAGGGAAGTCCCCACCCTTGGTTTTTTGACATACAGACGTTACAAAGCATCTCTTTATGAAAGCTGCCAATTGCTAACACTTTATGCATATCAATATTGCAACAGCAGAACCCTGACTAGACACATGTGCAAGTGCTGGATGCTAGGTTACTTCAGTTGTGTCCGACTCCTTGTGACTCTATGGACTGTAGCCCACCAGGCTGCTCTGTCCAAGGGATGTCCCGGGCAAGAATATTAAGGTAGGATTTCCTTCTCCAGGGGATCTTCCTGACCCAGAGATCAAACCGTGGTCTCTTGTGTCTCCAGCACTGGCAGGCAGATTCTTTACCAGTGCATCATGAGGGAATTCCTAAAGACACTAGAATCTATCACAGAACGAATGATGAGGAATTAGAGATTCATTCAACAAGCCACATTTACTGAGGACAATATGTGACATTTTGGCAAATGACTCTTGAGCCCCAAAGAGCTACGTTTTTTGGGTGAATAGATAATTAGGATATAACGAGGTCAGTACAAGGAGAGACCCATGCAATGCTTGAACAATCTGATTAGGGGAGAAGAGGACACTTAAAGAACACGACAGGCATTGCCAAATATTGTCATTTCCAGCATGAGGTCAGGACCACATACGGCTGACTGTCCTACTCCTAGCACTCAACATAGTGCCTCAAAACACAAATATTTAATATTTGTCAAACTGAATTGTAAAAAAAAAAAAAAAAAATTCAATGCTTCCTCATATTATCCACATCACAATAAACTGATGAGTGGTTGTACTCAGGCCATTATAAATGAGAAATCCGGAACTCAGAGAGATTAAGTGTTCAGTTGAAACATACACAACTGCTAATATTCAGCCACTTTGATCTATAACTTGCGGAAATTTACACAGTAGTAAGATTCAAACTTTATATCTCTTGATTCAAAGTCAAACATTTTTTATCATTGTAAAGAAATCAACTTACTCTATGCAATTTGAGGAGAAAAAACAAGACACATATTAGAGGAGGCACATTGAGGAAGGGAGGCACATTCCAATGAATATTCAGGAAGTCAATCCTGAATATTCATTGGAAGGACTGATGCTGAAGCTGAAGCTCCAATACTTTGGCCACCTGATGTGAAGAGCTGACTAATTGGAAAAGACCCTGATGCTAAGAAAGACTGAGGGCAGGAAGAGAAGGGGATGACAGAGGATGAGAGATGTGTATAAGAGACAGGCCAGTAATATTCAGGAAGTCAATCCTGAATATTCATTGGAAGGACTGATGCTGAAGCTGAAGCTCCAATACTTTGGCCACCTGATGTGAAGAGCTGACTAATTGGAAAAGACCCTGATGCTAAGAAAGACTGAGGGCAGGAAGAGAAGGGGATGACAGAGGATGAGATGGTTGGATGGCATCACTAACTCATGGACATAAGTTTCAGCAAGCTCTGGGAGATGGTGAAGGACAAGGAAGCCTGGCATGCTTGCAAGGCCATGGGGTTGCAAAAGAGATGACTTAGGGACTTAACAACAGAGAAAGAGATGGGATGAGCTGAAGTCTGGGCAGGAGATGGCCATAGCTCTCTGCAAACCTCCAGAGAGACACTGCCATGCTCTATTCCTGCCAGGGAGACTCCATCAATATTTACTCCTGGTTTTACTCCTATTTGTTTGTCAGGGCTGAAGACAAAGGCAAGGTGCTCGTCCTGCTTCTAATCTCCAGACCCTGACCCTGGCCAACGGCAGTTCCAGGAGGCTATTCTCAGGATGGGGAACTGAACTTGGAGATCGCCCTAGCCAACACAGCTGTCTGGAGATGTCTACATCCCTCAGAAAGAGTTTTATAACATGTATGATGGCTCCATCCTATAATGGACTGATGTCGTTGACCACTCAGCCACTGGCCCTCAGGAAGAAGAGAGAGGAAGATGAAATAAGAATGAACCAGAGGTTCAAAATAAGTGAAAAGCCAAAGGACTGTGTGATTAGAATTGATGACTCAAATCCTATGAATAATAGAGACTAAAACAAACGGAGGTAGATGGATAATGGATCAGATAATGTCTGAGGAGACATCTGTGATGTCTGATTCTAAAATCAGCTCAGTACACCATTTGTCTGCTCCTTGGTTCTGGTGGTGTGACTCCAAAAGGCCTTCCTGGTACAAGCACGTGCATCCCAGCAGGGCCAGGCTCCTGGGTCTGCACCAAGTGAGGCTCTGCCTTACATAAGCTCAGTCTTTTTTGTCCTGCCCCAGGAGGTGGGCTACTCTCAAGCCTGGGCTCTTCCCCCTTCTTTCAGGCAGATTTCTCGCAGGCCTTGGGTTGACTTAAAGATTCCCCAGGAGATCTGGCCTGAAAATCAGTTCCAAAAGCCAAAAAAGAAAAAAAAAAAAAAAAAAAAAGAGGAGTGCCAGATTAAAGTATCAGCCCAGAATTTATGCTCTAGACTTAAGGTTTAATAATGCAACAGAAAATCAATATTTAATAAAGCAAATGATGGAGAAAAACACTGCCCGGGAGATGAGGCTGCTGTGCTGTTTTCAGACGTCTCAGTCCCAGAGGAGGTTGGGTTGGCAGAATGGATCGGAGACGAGGTTGACAAGACAGTCTGGCATGCAGACAATCGCAGGTCCCATTGATCCCTATTCTGCTGTCTCTGAGCGAGGTGGCCATTTTCATTAAAGGAGTAGCAGAGAATGACAAGGAGAATGACATGAGACACTCAGTGGAGCAGGAACAGACACCAGCCTAGGACTCTCCAGACCCAGGCAAGAAGGCCTCCTAAACTCAGTCTATTTGGAGAAATGGGAGATTTGTACCTCTTTAGATGAACTCCAGAGAAGGGACAAAAGACAAATCACTCCAGCCAAATTCATGGTACCATGAAGAATGGGGTAGAATGTCCTTGCTCAGCACAAGCAGTGTTGTGAATCAGTGGCTTGCACTTAGTAGGGCTACAAACTGCCATTGAGTGATTCCTGCATCTTGAGAAGACTGGGCTGAGAAATGCAAAGTTTCTTGGGTACTCTCTGCTTACTAAGGATTGGGAGGCATTTCTGAGCCACAGGAAAGTTTAACCGAACTAGACAGGTCTCTAGGCTGCCTCCTTTGTAGCAAATGTTTCTCTCCCTTTGGGGGAGAAACAGGCTTCAGCCTGTCTATGTCTCATGGACCTGGGTCATAGCTCGTTTCACATTCTTATTTGGCTAGAAGGAAATATAGCTGTTAGATAGCCAACAACCTTTGTGTGGTGAGGAGAGAAGGCCGTACACATCCACCCTGAACAAACCCACCGTGTTGCCTGCTACTGAAACCATGCATGGCCGCCATGTGTAATGCAATAAATTCTTTCGAGTTACTGTGTCTTCCATTCATCTAGGACTCACAGTGTAGCTGGGAAGAAGTACAGACACCGAAAGCCAGTATGTTGCTCATAACATCAGAAGCCTCAGGCAAGGTGCGTGCCAGCCGCTGCCTGAATAGGAATGAACTCATTTGCAATGGACAGATTGGCTACTAGCGTTCGCTCTCTAAAAACACAGAGCAGAGACAGTGCAGTGTATTGCTCTTGGTTAATTAGGAAGCTTCTTCAGAAATCCTAGAGGCAACTGTAAATTAGGAGGAAAATATTGGCTTGAGATGGAGACAAGTCAAGATGAAAGGAGGAAAGGAGGTGGGAACCAAAAACCAGAGAAGTGACTACCGAGGTTGATCTTGCTCATCCTTGTCTTAATACACGCTGGCCACAGAGGCAGGACGTACTTTCACCTAAAGCCCTTTGAGGCCCCAGTTCTCCCTGTCTTTTGCTGCTCTCTCTTGTTTGTGGAATTTTGCTCAGTGAATTTTTTTAAGAATTTTTTTTTCTTTTAAATTAATGAATGAATTATGTTTGGCTGTGTCAGATCTTAGTTGGGATACGTGGGCTTAGCTTCCGTTCAGCAGGTGGGATCTTAGTTGGGATACGTGGGCTTAGCTTCCATTCAGCAGGTGGGATATTAGATCCCTGGCCAGGGATCAAACTCTGTCCCCTGCATTTGAAGGCAGACTCTTAACCACTGAACCACCAGGGAAGTTCCCATTGACAAATTTTTATTGAGTGAATAAATGAGCAAAATGCATTGAAAATAATGGGAAAAGGAACATGCCATGTAAGGAGTTGAGAGAGGGAAGGACTAATCCATTGGTGTTTGAGAGATGTCCAGGGAGAAACCCCAGCACAGCCATGAGTTTATCCTGTGAATTCCTCACCATGTCACAGGTATTCTATAAATACAAGACAATGGTCCTCCCACATGTCTTCCTGATAAAGGCCTCTGAGACTGTGAGGCAGCAGGCAGTTCCAGAAAGAAGCCTTAATGCTAAAAATGATGGTCAAGAACACAGACTCCCACCTTCTTCCTCTGGTTTGGGCTTCTCTTCCTTTTGAGACTGACACATATTATATCTGCTTATCTCTTCAAATTTAGAGTTCTGAAATTCTGGGTTCCAAATTAGTGTCATGATTAATTCCTATCTAGCCTGAGAGTATCCTGGAAGAGATTCCTGTTGCAGTCCAATAACTAACAAGGTCTTATTTAGCACGGTGGGCCAAGAGGCTTGAATCACTGCAAAACTGACATTATAGGTCTAGCAAATGGGACTTGGTACTTCAGTGCCTCAAAAAGGTTAAAAAAAAAAAAAAACTAGGTCATGCTCTCCAGAATACATTACAGGGAACACTGGCTGAGGGGTTCTCCGATCAACCCTGGCAGGGAGCTCTCGAAGAAAATCTACACAACTTGGTCTAGATTACAACAAACAGGAGAAAGCAGCAAAAGACAGGGAGAACTTGGGCCATAAAGGGCTTTAGGGGAAAGTTTTCAACACAGGGAGTAATCAATACATCAACCAACTAGCTCAGAGGCTGCTATCAGAGCAACTATAATAATAATTTTATTTATAAAATCCTCGCTTCTCCTGAGATGCCCAGGGCACTGTACAACAGCACTAAATAAATTAAATTAAAGCATGAAATATTATGAAAATTCAGTGAAATCAACATTATGGAGAAAACAGGGAAACTCCCAAAAATAAAAGAAAAAAGGACTCTTCTCTGCAGGTAGCAGCATTTAGCAAGAGGATGATTTTGAGAAAGTACCTCAAAAGTTCAGCCTGCCGACAAGGGGGTAAACCAACCTGGGCAACCACCCTTTCAACAGCAGGTAAGGGTTCAACCCCCATCTTCCATGTGGAAGCTTTAGGATCTCTAGCAATATTTTAACCTCTTTAAGCTTCCGTGTCCTCATCTGCAAACTGTAGGTCCCATATTCTTACCTACCACCTAGGATTGTTGTGAGATAGATAGAAAGATAGATAGATAATAGACAGACAGATATATATATATATATACACATACATATATAGGCCATGCTATGCAGCATAGGGGACCTCAGTTCTCTTACCAGAGATCAAACCTGCACCCCCCGCAATCAAAGCCAGGAGTGTTAATTGCTGAACCACCAGGGAAGTACCTGCAGTGAGATTTAATGACATTTTGTTAAGTACTAAGCCTGGTACCCATGATCTAGTCAAAACCAATAAATGTTTTCTATTATTATCGCTTGTGGGCTTCCCAGGTGGCTCAGTGGTAGAGAATCTGTCTGTAATGCAGGAGACCTAGGTACATTTCCCTGGGTTGGGAAGATCCCCTGGAGGAACCCACTCCAGTATTCTTGCCTAGAGAATCCCATGGACAGAGGAGCTTAGCAGGCTATCATCCACGGGGTTGCAAAGAGTCTACACGCCTGAACATGCATGCACGCTACTTCCTAGGAGATTACTGCTGTGACTGCTGGACAGAGGATGCATAGTGGAGGACACGTATTGTACACCCATTAGGTAACCGATTAAGTAAAATGAGATACCATCCTGAACCAAGACAGTGACAGTAAAGATGGGTTGATATGAACAAGGGGTACCTATAGGATCAGGTGACTGAATTAGGGGTTCTATAGGAAAGAAAACAAAATTAGACAGCATGTTAAAAAGCAGAGGCATCACTTGGCTGACAAAGATCTGCAAAGTCAAAGCTATGGTTTTTCCAGTAGTCATGTATGAATGTGAGAGTTGGACCATAAAGAGGGCTGAGCGCTGAAGAATTGATGCTTTCGAACTGTGGTGTTGGAGAAGACTCTTGAGAGTCTCTTGAAACGCAAGGAGATCAAACCAGTCAATCCTAAAGGAAATTAACCCTGAATATTCATTGGAAGGACTGATGCTGAAGTTCCAATACTTTGGACACCCGATGGGAAGAGCTGACTCACTGGAAAGTACCCTGAGGTTGGAAAAGATTGAGGGCAGGAAGAGAAGGAGGTGTCAGAGGATGAGATGGTTGGATGGCATCACCAACTCATGGACATGAGTTTTAGCAAACTCTGGGAGATAGTGAAGAACAGGGGAGCCTGGTGTGCTGCAATCCATGGGGTCACAAAGAGTCGGGCATGATTGAGTGTCTGAACAACAAGAACAATTTGTACTATTAGAACAGTGGTTCTCAATGTAAGTGAAATATATAAGGACCCAGGGTGTTTAAAGATATCAGTATGCCATGACCGTATCTCCAGTAAACTGAGTCAGAAACCCTAGTCAGGGACGAGACCCTAAAGACTGGTGGTGTTGGATAACACTTTAAGTAAAAATGATGTACAACAGCACTGAGAATCACTGGCTAGGTGGCCTTCATGGTGTTTCCAGCTCTGAAATGGTTTGAGACTATGGTCCACGCTCGTAGGGCACATTCCCACCTGGCAGCCATTCCTCTGAGTCAGATCAACCTGAGTCTTTGCTCATGAGAGGGAGGGCAATGCCCGTGGTCAGGACGCCAGAGCTCAGACCTGGCTCTGCTGTTTCCCAATGTGGGGGACCTTAGACCCAGGCGAGTAAACTGTTCCCTCACCGGTTGCACGAGGTTGTTTTGGGCATTAAATGCGATGATGCATGTAAAGTGCTTTACCCACGTCCTGGCTGCCACGCAGTAAGCTTTCAGTAAGGAACAGCTGCAAGAATCATGATCACTGCATGATGAAAGCTCGAGCTCTCTGCTTCCCTCCAGTTGCCTCTTCAGTGAGATGAGATGAGAAGCTATGTTTACCACCTCCCAAGACCAGCACAGCTGTGGGCACACTGTACCCCAGTAAGGCACCCCAGTCTAGAGCCGCTGGGCATATGGGGGCCGGGAAGACCTTGGGACTCAGCTCAGATGCTGGCCCTGTGGCCACCGCCCTACTCCAGGAAGTCCCTCTTTTTGGCTAGAAGGAAATATAGCTGTTAGATAGCCAACAACCTTTGTGTGGTGAGGAGAGAAGGCCGTACACATCCACCCTGAACAAACCCACCGTGTTGCCTGCTACTGAAACCATGCATGGCCGCCATGTGTAATGCAATAAATTCTTTCGAGTTACTGTGTCTTCCATTCATCTAGGGCTCCCAGTGTAGCTGGGAAGAAGTACAGACACCGAAAGCCAGTATGTTGCTCATAACATCAGAAGCCTCAGGCAAGGTGCGTGCCAGCCGCTGCCTGAATAGGAATGAACTCATTTGCAATGGACAGATTGGCTACTAGCGTTCGCTCTCTAAAAACACAGAGCAGAGACAGTGCAGTGTATTGCTCTTGGTTAATTAGGAAGCTACTTCAGAAATCCTAGAGGCAACTGTAAATTAGGAGGAAAATATTGGCTTGAGATGGAGACAAGTCAAGATGAAAGGAGGAAAGGAGGTGGGAACCAAAAACCAGAGAAGTGACTACCGAGGTTGATCTTGCTCATCCTTGTCTTAATACACGCTGGCCACAGAGGCAGGACGTACTTTCACCTAAAGCCCTTTGAGGCCCCAGTTCTCCCTGTCTTTTGCTGCTCTCTCTTGTTTGTGGGAATTTTGCTCAGTGAATTTTTTTAAGAATTTTTTTTTCTTTTAAATTAATGAATGAATTATGTTTGGCTGTGTCAGATCTTAGTTGGGATACGTGGGCTTAGCTTCCGTTCAGCAGGTGGGATCTTAGTTGGGATACGTGGGCTTAGCTTCCATTCAGCAGGTGGGATATTAGATCCCTGGCCAGGGATCAAACTCTGTCCCCTGCATTTGAAGGCAGACTCTTAACCACTGAACCACCAGGGAAGTTCCCATTGACAAATTTTTATTGAGTGAATAAATGAGCAAAATGCATTGAAAATAATGGGAAAAGGAACATGCCATGTAAGGAGTTGAGAGAGGGAAGGACTAATCCATTGGTGTTTGAGAGATGTCCAGGGAGAAACCCCAGCACAGCCATGAGTTTATCCTGTGAATTCCTCACCATGTCACAGGTATTCTATAAATACAAGACAATGGTCCTCCCACATGTCTTCCTGATAAAGGCCTCTGAGACTGTGAGGCAGCAGGCAGTTCCAGAAAGAAGCCTTAATGCTAAAAATGATGGTCAAGAACACAGACTCCCACCTTCTTCCTCTGGTTTGGGCTTCTCTTCCTTTTGAGACTGACACATATTATATCTGCTTATCTCTTCAAATTTAGAGTTCTGAAATTCTGGGTTCCAAATTAGTGTCATGATTAATTCCTATCTAGCCTGAGAGTATCCTGGAAGAGATTCCTGTTGCAGTCCAATAACTAACAAGGTCTTATTTAGCACGGTGGGCCAAGAGGCTTGAATCACTGCAAAACTGACATTATAGGTCTAGCAAATGGGACTTGGTACTTCAGTGCCTCAAAAAGGTTAAAAAAAAAAAAAAACTAGGTCATGCTCTCCAGAATACATTACAGGGAACACTGGCTGAGGGGTTCTCCGATCAACCCTGGCAGGGAGCTCTCGAAGAAAATCTACACAACTTGGTCTAGATTACAACAAACAGGAGAAAGCAGCAAAAGACAGGGAGAACTTGGGCCATAAAGGGCTTTAGGGGAAAGTTTTCAACACAGGGAGTAATCAATACATCAACCAACTAGCTCAGAGGCTGCTATCAGAGCAACTATAATAATAATTTTATTTATAAAATCCTCGCTTCTCCTGAGATGCCCAGGGCACTGTACAACAGCACTAAATAAATTAAATTAAAGCATGAAATATTATGAAAATTCAGTGAAATCAACATTATGGAGAAAACAGGGAAACTCCCAAAAATAAAAGAAAAAAGGACTCTTCTCTGCAGGTAGCAGCATTTAGCAAGAGGATGATTTTGAGAAAGTACCTCAAAAGTTCAGCCTGCCGACAAGGGGGTAAACCAACCTGGGCAACCACCCTTTCAACAGCAGGTAAGGGTTCAACCCCCATCTTCCATGTGGAAGCTTTAGGATCTCTAGCAATATTTTAACCTCTTTAAGCTTCCGTGTCCTCATCTGCAAACTGTAGGTCCCATATTCTTACCTACCACCTAGGATTGTTGTGAGATAGATAGAAAGATAGATAGATAATAGACAGACAGATATATATATATATATACACATACATATATAGGCCATGCTATGCAGCATAGGGGACCTCAGTTCTCTTACCAGAGATCAAACCTGCACCCCCCGCAATCAAAGCCAGGAGTGTTAATTGCTGAACCACCAGGGAAGTACCTGCAGTGAGATTTAATGACATTTTGTTAAGTACTAAGCCTGGTACCCATGATCTAGTCAAAACCAATAAATGTTTTCTATTATTATCGCTTGTGGGCTTCCCAGGTGGCTCAGTGGTAGAGAATCTGTCTGTAATGCAGGAGACCTAGGTACATTTCCCTGGGTTGGGAAGATCCCCTGGAGGAACCCACTCCAGTATTCTTGCCTAGAGAATCCCATGGACAGAGGAGCTTAGCAGGCTATCATCCACGGGGTTGCAAAGAGTCTACACGCCTGAACATGCATGCACGCTACTTCCTAGGAGATTACTGCTGTGACTGCTGGACAGAGGATGCATAGTGGAGGACACGTATTGTACACCCATTAGGTAACCGATTAAGTAAAATGAGATACCATCCTGAACCAAGACAGTGACAGTAAAGATGGGTTGATATGAACAAGGGGTACCTATAGGATCAGGTGACTGAATTAGGGGTTCTATAGGAAAGAAAACAAAATTAGACAGCATGTTAAAAAGCAGAGGCATCACTTGGCTGACAAAGATCTGCAAAGTCAAAGCTATGGTTTTTCCAGTAGTCATGTATGAATGTGAGAGTTGGACCATAAAGAGGGCTGAGCGCTGAAGAATTGATGCTTTCGAACTGTGGTGTTGGAGAAGACTCTTGAGAGTCTCTTGAAACGCAAGGAGATCAAACCAGTCAATCCTAAAGGAAATTAACCCTGAATATTCATTGGAAGGACTGATGCTGAAGTTCCAATACTTTGGACACCCGATGGGAAGAGCTGACTCACTGGAAAGTACCCTGAGGTTGGAAAAGATTGAGGGCAGGAAGAGAAGGAGGTGTCAGAGGATGAGATGGTTGGATGGCATCACCAACTCATGGACATGAGTTTTAGCAAACTCTGGGAGATAGTGAAGAACAGGGGAGCCTGGTGTGCTGCAATCCATGGGGTCACAAAGAGTCGGGCATGATTGAGTGTCTGAACAACAAGAACAATTTGTACTATTAGAACAGTGGTTCTCAATGTAAGTGAAATATATAAGGACCCAGGGTGTTTAAAGATATCAGTATGCCATGACCGTATCTCCAGTAAACTGAGTCAGAAACCCTAGTCAGGGACGAGACCCTAAAGACTGGTGGTGTTGGATAACACTTTAAGTAAAAATGATGTACAACAGCACTGAGAATCACTGGCTAGGTGGCCTTCATGGTGTTTCCAGCTCTGAAATGGTTTGAGACTATGGTCCACGCTCGTAGGGCACATTCCCACCTGGCAGCCATTCCTCTGAGTCAGATCAACCTGAGTCTTTGCTCATGAGAGGGAGGGCAATGCCCGTGGTCAGGACGCCAGAGCTCAGACCTGGCTCTGCTGTTTCCCAATGTGGGGGACCTTAGACCCAGGCGAGTAAACTGTTCCCTCACCGGTTGCACGAGGTTGTTTTGGGCATTAAATGCGATGATGCATGTAAAGTGCTTTACCCACGTCCTGGCTGCCACGCAGTAAGCTTTCAGTAAGGAACAGCTGCAAGAATCATGATCACTGCATGATGAAAGCTCGAGCTCTCTGCTTCCCTCCAGTTGCCTCTTCAGTGAGATGAGATGAGAAGCTATGTTTACCACCTCCCAAGACCAGCACAGCTGTGGGCACACTGTACCCCAGTAAGGCACCCCAGTCTAGAGCCGCTGGGCATATGGGGGCCGGGAAGACCTTGGGACTCAGCTCAGATGCTGGCCCTGTGGCCACCGCCCTACTCCAGGAAGTCCCTCTGTCCTGCTGCTCTTCCGTGTGGCCAGGCCTAGCCTCAAGACAGGCAGGGCCTCTCTCGGAGAAGGGTCTGGGTGACCAGGGGAGTAGCCATGTTTCAGACAACTGGTACTTTCACTCTTCACTCTCCTGAGTGGATCAGTGGAAAGGCAGGTGGAGCTAAGGAACAGTCTTTCAGAACGGTCCTTCTTCCAAAGTCACCCCAGAGACCCCAGCCCCAGGACGCTCTACGGTTCTTCCCTCTCTGGTTCTTCACATTCAATCTGGCCTAACATCAGTCCATTACATCACGATCAACTGTGAGTTCCTTCTGGCTCATAAACAGATGCACCCCTTCCCCAACACATACAATAGCATTAGGGATAAAGGACGCAGACACACCACGTCTGAAGCTCAACAAAGAAACCTTCAGTGTACCATCTTCCCTCCCTGGGCTGTGCAGGGAGAGAATTCCAAGTGAGAATGAATGAGGACTCCCCAGGGGAAGTGATATAGTGTGAGTGACACACAGCTCCATTTCAAGATGTGCTTATTAGGTGAAATGAAAATAAAGAAATAAAAAGCACACTTGATTACTTATTCTTTGCATCAGAGCCATGTGAGCTCTCGGTACTGGAAGGAAATCACAGATGCTGATCACAGGAGAAAGTGTCCTAGTGGACAGGCTGGAGGGCAGAGACTGCGGGGCAGGCTGGGGAACATGGGAAGGTGGACAGGAGGGAAGAGACCACGGATAGTACTGAGGGATGCCAGACAGAAAGGGGCCAAGGAAGCAGGGGAGAAGGGAGAGAGACAGAAAAGAAACACAGCAGGGAGAGGGGATCCAGACAAATATGAGAGCAAAGAGCCCATGAGCACAAGACGGCACAGGACAGAGACCAGGAGGTCAAAGCAAAGACAGTGCGGCCCCAAGTTCAAGGTGGTGATCAGGAAACAGACAGACAAGGAGAGCAAGCCTGAGCAAGGTTGGAAAGAAAGGAGAAAGGATGAAGAACTGCAAGAGGCAGAAGACCACAGAAAGTGCAAGCGGCAACGAAAAAGAAACTGCTGGCAAGATCAAAGGAAAACAGGCTCGGAGAGACAGCTGGGAGATGGCAGAGGGAGGGAACGACCGTCCCAGAGAGAGTGTGCACTTAACCTCTACCTCAACCCCGCCCATCTTCCAAACAGGGCCTCACTGTGGCCAACCCAGGGCGTCATCAACTCACACGTGCTCAAGGCCACACATGGGGAGACACAGAAGGAAGAAGCTTGGGGTCGGGGTGAGGGCCCATCTGCAAAGACAGCTAGAATGCATGAGGTCAATGTTGTACCTTTTCAGTTTAAGGTGCCCGTGAGACAGAGGTCAAGTCCAAAGAGTAACGACCACCCCCACCCCAATCCCAGCCAGTTAATGAGAGAACACTGAGCAACTTTATCTCAACTCCAACCCCACATTCCCAAACCACATCTCATAGCCCAGGGCTGGGCAATGTCACCAGCCTCTTCCCACTAGACCCACATGTGTTTCCCCCACCCCAGCACCTTGGGGGGCAGTTACATTCACAGAGCATAGTCTCCGTTTTGGCATCTGGATTACTCTGTCACCTCCTGCAGACACCCCCACGGACAAGGAGCTGATATCGTACATATGTCTACATTACAAGGGTGGATCGCCAAAGAGCTTCTTACTTTAAAAAATAAATAATGGAAACAGCCTGCCCCAAAGATAACCCTTTCTTCAACTCTTCCATTGACCAAACTTGCACTTCTGGCAGATCTGAAATACCAAACTTTGCTGACTCTCAGCCACCGGGAACTCGCAGTGTGAAAGTCCAGTGTATTAGCTTCCTGTGGCTGCTGTTAACAGGTTACCAAAGACTCAGTGGCTTACAACAACAGAGATGTATTCTCCCACGGCCTTGGAGACCAGAAGTCCAAAGTGAGTCTCACTGGGCTGAAACCAAGATGGCTGCCGGGCCGCGTGGCTTCTGGCTGCTCTGGGGGGAGAATCTGTCCCTGGTCTCTTCCAGTGCCTGGGGGCCGCTGACACTCCCTGATTCACGGCCACATCGCCCTAGTTACCAAGGACAGCCACCTTGAGTCCCTGCTCCGTCTTCACATGGCTTTCTCCTCTATGTGTCTGTGTACAATCTCCTGCCTCCCTCTTCTAAGGATACATGTGATTACATTCAGTGTCCACCTGGTTAATCCAGGCTAATATCTCCATGCCAAACCTTAATCACTTAAACTACAAAGATATCATCATATAAGGTAACACTCAATGCTCCAAAAATTAGGACCTGATATGTTGGGGTGGGGATTATTAAACTGGTCGCAGACAGTCTCAACATACAACAAATCAATTTGCTTAACGATTTTAAAAAAGAAGCTTTATGGGTCCATTCATTATCCAACAAAGAGCCTGGGAGCCCCTATTAAGTTCCAAGCCCTGGGGATAGAATGCAAAAGCAGACACGCTTCTTGGAAAACATACATAATTCAGCTAATCACAAAACTAATGTCGAATTACAACTGCAGCGAGAAACAGAGTTTCATGATTCTACCTCCAGGGGGAGGAAAGGTAGGAGCTAACCTAAGACGGGGGGTTGAGAAAGCCCCCTCAGGACATGGCATTTGGATTCATGTCTAAAGGATGTCCATAAATATACTCAGACGCCCAGTCGTGTCTGACTCTTGGCGACCCCATGGACTACAGCTCACCAGGCCCCTCTGTCCATGGGATTCTCCAGGCAAGAGTACTGGAGTGGGGTTCCATTGCCTTGAGGTACCATCACATACAGGCTTGAGAAGGGCACTTGGGCTTTGAGTGGAGAAATGGTGGGTGATGGAGAGCAGAGAGTGTGTGGGCAGACGAGCTGTTTTACTGTCATTTTAATAGCCAAGAGCTAAAATGTCAGACCATTCATTTCAAAAGACCTTCTATTTGCTTGGCCTTCCCAGAACCCAGGCTGGCTCCTCAGCTCACAAGAGCATCTCTGTCTTAGTCCTCGGATCCTCGTGAATGGCTCTCTCCCAACAGCTCCCCCTCTAAACCCTAATTACTGTTCCAACCCCCTTATACCTCCTGATCGCAGGGACCGGTCTCATTCATCTTTGTATCTATTCCAAACTGTATATCAGTACTCGACATGCGGTAGTTTATGCACAAGTGAAAGGGGAAAAGAACAGTGAGATTTTCTGATCCCTTATCTCAAAGCAGTGAGAAAAGTCATGGCCAGCTTGGGTGCTTAAAGGGAGGAGCAGCGTGAGCACAAATGCCCCCTGTTGATGTCCAGGCACGGTGGTACCCTATGACCCCCACAAACCAGGCCCAGGAATTCTAAGAGAAGCGGATGATGGCAGGAGAGTGAAGGGAGATCAGCAGGTCAGAGGTCAGAGAACCAGGCACCCAGGGTGCCATGTGGGGACCAGAATGGGGAGAGGGGGTGCACCCCAGATGACCTCCAGGAATGGGGACCCAAATCTGCAAGAGGGCACGTATGCATTCTTGGTACAGAGAACCAGGACTGTCTAAAAGAGCCAATACAAGACAAAGGGAAGGAAAAGCCTGGAAGCCTTTATGGCTGATAAACGACGACGCACAAGGAGGACGTTATTATCTAGCAATGTTCAGCTTCCTTCTCTCCCGTACCTTTCTCCAAATTAAGACTGGGTGATACATCAAGACATTTCTATAAAGTGTGTCTAATCTGAAATAGATGAAAGAAGTAGGTCATTTTTCCAGGTACTTATGTCAAGATTCAGACTAGAATCCAGGACTCCTAAATCCTGAAATTTACTTCTTTCTGCTAAGCCATTCCATCCCCGATGGAGCCAACGCCGGGTTCACTGTGCAGACTCCCAATTAATCAGAGTAGAAAACACTATTTGCCAAGTGAAAATCCTCTATTTTGAATTCTTAATCCCCCCACCAGCTGAGTTTACCACAAAGACATGAATATATAATTGAGACATAAAGAAAACATGCCACCAAATTAAACTGTCCTAATTTTAAATCAATAAATTTTTTTCTCAAGTAACATGAAATGAAGATCTCCCGAAAGAAAAACATCCAGCTCCAGCATCTCCGGGAGTCCTTCTCCACTGAGCCCAACTCCAGCAGAAGCCAATTAGATTTCTCACTAATGTTAGACTCTAAATTATGACAGACGGCTCTCAACAGGAATATAAATCTTATGCTAGGCTCCAAGGGGTGAAACCATCTAGCCTAAGTTGGCCTGGAGACATCTAAAACATTGGGTGTCCTCTGCCCACAGGCTCTTGGGTACCAGTGAGAGGCGGATGCTGGCAGTGGGTGGTCTTGTGGACCCGAGGGGCTATGGACCCCTTTCTGTGATTCTCATTTATCCTTGGCAGCATCCTCACCCTCTCTGATCCAGTCATCATGATGAAAGAGTTAAGAACCCCAGCTCCAAGGACTCTGTTAGTGCAGGGGTCCCCAACTTTTTTGGTACCAGGGGCCAGTTTTATGGAAGATCATTTTTCCACCCATCAACCAGTGAGTGGCAGGGATAGTTTGGGGATGATTCTAGCATTATTACATTTATTGTTCACTTTATTTCTATTATTATTGCATCAGCTCCACCTCAGATCATCAAGCTTTAGATCCTGGAGGTTGGGGACCCGTACGCTAGTGTACAAAGAAAGGTACCTTAACTACAGTGAGGGAAAGTCATCATCATTGATGTGACTGCAATTATAAAACATATATTGCTATGCTTTAAATACTGACCTTACAGCAAAAGAATCTTTGCAGTCTTTCCCGTGTGTATCTGGACATGCGAGGGGCCTTGGACTGGTTGGGTTTGGATCTCCTCTTCCTTCCAACACTTCTCTTTCCTCCAAGGTGTGTTGCCTCTGACACTTGCCATTCTCTGTTCCACTGACAGCCTTCTGGATACTTGGCCTTTGCCAAAATAATGGAATGCAACTTTCCTTGAAGAAGAGAAGTGATGTTCTTGTAGGACATCAAGGGAAATCACAGGACACCCATCCTTCTGATCATCACTGAGCTCCTTTCTGGACACACAGGCCAGCCTAGATGCAGCCAATCTCCCTGGCCACACTTTCAGTGGTTTCATCCCAGGAGCCCTGCCCTGGGACCCTGTCTGCTCCTCCTCACTCCTCCTCCTACATGTCATACATTCTCAGACTTTCCACCTTTGTGCATGCTGCTGCTTCTGCCTGGGCTGCTTCTTGCCTGAGGCCCCCAAAATCCTGCTCACCCCTGAAGACCCTGGAGAAATGCAATCTTGCAGTTTTCCCTAATCTTGCAGATCAAGTCAGCTTCTCCCTTTCTGTGTATTCATGGCTTCTCTGTGTATAAGCATCTGAATCCCTGTGAACTTCTAAGAGGGTTATTTGCTAATACTGCATCTCCTCTGCTAGACAAGGTGGTCACTCTGAACATTTGGGTGCCCAGCGCCTGGTTTCCAAATGTTTGTTAAATGGAATTGAAAGTTGACAGTTGACAATCCTCAAGTAGACAAAAGATGGACTAAGAGACTTGTTCACCAGTTTCTCCCCATGCCCTAGAAAGCTGGGCATTTCACGTTTAGCAAGAAGAGGAGAGAGGTTTCAGATGTTTCTGAGTCATTGACAACAGTCATGACTTTCAAATTAAAGATGCTGTTCTTGATCTCACTTGATACACACCCCTACAGGGATGACCTACCAGAACCTTTAGGAAAATAGTCATGAGGCAGATCCAGTGGGTCACAAAGCTGTAAAGACACCTTATATAATCCTTCATTAAAAATATTTGCTTCGAGCTCAATTTGAGTAAGCCACAGGGACCTCTGGCATGGAATGGGAGTCTCGAGGAAGTTATTAGGAAGAGCTGCTCACTCAGGATCTGATGTGTGACCTCTCTCCAGTGAAAAAGGGCAACAAGGCTTATTTGGAGGCTGCAGGGCTACACAAGATCCAGGAGGAATCGGAGCCACTTTATTCAACCTCTGGGATGAGAATCTGAGGAAGTTCAGACTCCCTGGGGAAAACCATCTAAGGGAGAATTCTGCAGCTGGCAAAGACCTCTCCTTGGGAGCTCTAATTGCCTGCCTGGAGGGACACTGTCCGACTCCCGTAAGGCTTGCTGTTAAGCGACAGGGTCACCCAGACTTTCTGCTTTCCCAGAGCCCTGTGGTGTGGACAGTTTGGACACTGGACCCATAATAATATTATTGACTGTGCTGACCAGGAAGCCCCAGCAGGCACGAGCCTAGCTTTCCCAACTGCCTAGAAAACTGGAGGACCCTCCCCAGCAACAGCAGACCGCACAGAAAATGCTATTATTACGCCTATATAAATTTTACTATAGCAATTTCCTCAGTTTCCTTTAGTCTAATAGACTCTATCCTACTTGGCTTAGCAGATGGATGATGTTCCAGGGGGTTTACTAAAATTAAGTAAACTCGCTCAGAATTTTTGCCCCTCCATGGCCCATAACCGCATCAAAAATTTTTTAAAACTCAGCAGGTGAAACTGAGTCGCCTCATTCGCATGCTGTCGAAATTCTGTGAATCAATTTCAGGTAAAATGCCCTACTTCCTTGTCATTCTCCAGGGTGCTCTGAGGAACACTTTAATTGCGTGGCAGAATTTAACTTCCTGACTTTGGGGAAAGTCCTGTGGAATTCAGAGACAGTCTTACAGCCAGGCCAATCATGCATTTTCATCTCTGTCCTGACTGGGGCAGGGAGGGGCTAAGAGAGTTTGGAGAGCAGTTTGGGATGGCAAATGGGACCTCCAGTCACGCAAGGCCACTGGCAGCTGAAGAAGGCAGATGGGCTCAAAAGGCGACTTCTGTGGACTCAGGCCCAAGGGTGATGCTCCTCTGTTATGGACTCAGGGAGACGCAGCCCGAATGGAAATTAGACGGTGCAAAGGTTTTCTCAGCTCCAAGGGAGCCTTGCAGGGCCGGGGGTGGGCAGGTGAAGGCGGGAGGGGAGGCAGACTGCTTTCCTGAGGATGTGACTGGAGAGACAGAACTTGCTTTCAGTGTAAGGATTACACCACATGGTTCCGTTTGATGTGTTGTTTTTCACATTCCCTTTTGTTCAGGTTTGGGGTGGGGAGGGTCTATGGGGTTTGGTGTCTAGAAATTAAAAGTTATTGTTCCTGTTCTCTTAATCATAATAATGAGTTTGGCTTGACAAGGTCAATTAATTATTCAGGATTAGGAAGCAACATTATTATACCTATCGGGCAGGTAAGAGGGGAGGGCTCTGAGCAGAGAGACAATACAAGCTAAAAGAAGGGCTGGTGTTCGCAAAGCTCTGCTTATTGTCTGCAAGTCGCCTGCTGCTGCCGGCTATTCCCTCGCCTTTTCCCTTTCTCTCTGAATGCCCCAGCCCAGGGAACGGACAGCCACGTCCTGGCTTCCTCTTCTCCTTTCTGCCTTATTCCACAGACATTGGTGGAGGCCCCGCTTCACGTGAGCTTCAGAGCCTGTTTGACTCCAAAAGGCAGGTAATTAACTATCAAACAATAGAAAGGATTTTCAGATTAATTCTTCCCAGGAAGAACCAGGAAAACTCATTTACACCAAACAAAAGGGAGGGGGTGATTAGATACTCAAGTGACAAAGGAGAGACCTAGATAGGGTCTAGAAAACCGATAAAGGGCCAAAAGCTTGTGTTATTATTATTATTATACCAATACCTCCATTTTTCTAAGCACTGTATTCTACTCTTCTCTATCATGCAAATAGGTCCTAAGTGAGATTTAAGCTCAGCGGGTAGACCACCAGTCAATTTCTGCCCTCTGATAAGAAGACTACAGCAGAGGATGAGATGGTTGGATGGCATCACCAACACAAGGGACATGGATTTGGGTAAACTCTGGGAGATGGTGAAGGACAGGGAAATCTGGCATGCTGCAGACACGGGGTGGCAAAGATTCGGACTCAACTTAGTGACTCAAAAACAACAACAAGACCATTCCCTAAGGTTCCCTAAGACCACCAGGGCGGTTTCCCTGCACTAGGAGGGCTTTAATAGATACAGTTAGGGCTTTGGGGAGGTCTTCCATGCAGTCCTGAATTTGGAAACAATTCAGTACAAAGCGTTTTTGTTCACTCTGCTTTCCAGAATGGGGCCTCTTGCAAGGAGCAATGAAGACAAGCGTAGAGCTTTTCCGAGAAGCTTGCTTTGGCAGCCGAATTCAGAGGGGGAAAGAGTTAAAGTGTGCAGCTGGACTGGAGAAGCAGCCTCTTATTAATTACACTCATAAAGCAGGGCACCCTGAGGTCAAAGAGATGGAAATCACTAGACCCAAATTTTAATAAATCGTAGATGGAGCTCCCTCACTCTGGTCTCAGAGATTACATTCTGGCTGCCTAAGTGGGCACGCAAACCCCTGGGTGGCCTTTTTTACTCTTCACAAACTTATTTTGAATGAAGAATTCAAGGCATCAGAAAATCAAGAATTCCTAGTGTCTGAAGCCTCCCCACTCTGTTGCCCTCATGTCTGCTGAAGCCCCCCACCCTGCTGCCTCTTCAGCACAGGGCCCTTTAGATGAGTGAACATCACCCTGCCCCAGGCTCCAAGGCCAGAATCTCCATGTCCTGGTGGACGTGCCTCCCCCCCGCATTTGCACACTTATCCAGCCACCGAGTTATTGCTCTGCTCCTTAGGACAAAGTTCCTGACTCAGGATGTCCTCCTCCCTGTAACTAGCAGAGGAACCCCAGGCCTACATCTTTTCCCACAGTTCTCTCTTGTATTTAAAGCACCACCATCTTTTTTAATTTCCATCTTCTCTCCAAAATTCCATCCCTGTTTCCACCCCACATCCGGCCTTTGAAGTCAATGAAGCCCATTTGGCTTCAGCACCTGCTGCCCAGGTGATGGTCCAAGGCCGCTGGGGACATTCCATCTACACCATTCAGTACAGGAGCCACCACCCCCTGTAGCTCTAGAAGCATCTGAATTATGGCCAGTGTGACTGAAGGAGTAGAGTTTTAAACTGTATTTGGTTATAGCTAATTCGAATTTAATTTAAAAGCCACCTTGCGAGCAGCTACTTAGCTCACCTGTTCCGTCTGTCCCTCGTTCTTCCTGCCACCAGCCCCAGTTGCCTGCCCGCCCCCCCCCCCTCCCACACCAGCTCCAGGACCACTCTCCGCCCAAGGCTGCCCCTTGCTCCTGACCTGCCTCGGACACTTGCTCCATGCGACTGCCCAGGCTCCTCCCCAGACGCTGACCCGGGACAGTGCAAATCAGAAGCACCATCAACTCTATCCTGCTAGCTGGTCTTACAGGCCTGGCCATGAAGTCTGAGTTCCCTGGGCTTTCACACTCTCCCCTCCTTTGCCCGGCGGTCTCCATGGCTTGACTCCAGAGCTGCTCCTTCGCCCCCCGGCTGCCCATTGCAGGCTCTCCCTGCAGCCCAGGCCTGCCTGACCCCCGTCTGCACTCCAGTCACTTCACCAGTCCTGCCGGGACCTTTGGAAACCACCAGCACTGGAAAGCTCTGGGAGAATTTAGGTAGCTCCAGAGCTGTCTATCTTAAAAAAAAAAAAAAGACAGAAAATACAATGCAACAACTACAGGCAGTGAGAAGAGAAGAGACGGACCCACTAATACAAGGAACCGAACACCTCCTATTTTCCTTTTCTTTTACTATAAGGACATGACAGATTATCAGCAGGTTTTTAAAATATCCTAGGGAACCAAGGACAACTCTAGAACTTGACACAGTGAAAGGTTTGCCCTGAGGGGTGGAAGGGCTGAAGATGCACTAAGAACTCAAGCTCTGGAAGACTCAGGAAAGGAAAATCCCAGCCGTCAGCCCCGAGCTTGAGCCAGAGGACTGCCCGTTGCCCAGCAGCCCTGGGAAACACGGGGGCCACATAAGTGGACCAGTCTCTGTAGAGATGGTTTCTGAATGCTATTAGAATGTCTGATCACACACCAGTGGAGTGAGAGGACCCAGGGGTTTGGAGAAAGTTGGTGCCCAAGAAGGATTTAGCCAAAGTCTACACTCCCAGAGAGGCTTCCCAGGTGGTGCTAGGAGTAAAGAAGCCACCTGCCAATGCAGGAGACATGAGACACGTGTTTGATCCCTGGGTTGAGAAGATCCCCTGGAGGAGGGCACAGCAACCCATTCGAGTATTCTTGCTGGAGAATCCCATGGACAGAGGAGCCTGGTGGGTTACAGTCCACAGGGGCACAAAGAGTTGGACACGATTGAAGCAGCTTAGAACCTAAATTCCTGGGAGGGTTTGGGGGTGGCATGCAAGTTCATCCACTCCCCGTGAAGGGGAACTCATGCTTCATGGGTGGCATTTCATTCATTTTCATGTGCCTAGAGCCGGGCCAGGATTCTAGGAAGCAGAGATGTTCTCCACGGTGATTTATGCCCTACCCTCGCCTTTATGAATGAAGGCAAGGGTGGGGGCAGGTACAGAGGGCAGAACAGCTGGTACTGAGGCAGATTCAAGGGTGGAACCAGGCCTCCGCAGGGGATAATCACACAGAATCACAACCAGAGAGGAGACCCAGTACAGAGAACAAGCGGGGCAATAGGGGTATTTGATAGGAATGAGGGAAACATAATCCCAGACTTCAATAAGCTCATGTGATCCTGTGGAAAAAAAAAATTACCTTCCTTCTGTGTGGGTTTATTTATGTACGAAGCTGACTATACGTACCCAAATACACACACTCTTGGGTAAAAATATCAGTTTACTTCCTTACTGCTGCTGCTACAATGTGTGTCTCTGTCTGTGAGTGTGTGTTTAATGATCACAATACAGTTTTGAAAAGTTCATACATTTTTCATTTCAACACTGTTCTGCAAAAGTTTGAGCGGGGATGTCAACAGAATCCAGAAGTCCGCTTTTGTAAGGAATGAGGGTTTACGTTCAGTAGAATAAATGATCCCAAGATAAATACTTTTTTTTTTTTTAATCCTGGATGGTGATGCATCCTCTTTCCAATACAGAAACAGGGAAGCTTGGCTGTATTTAGTTTGTCTGATTGCTTTTAAGAGCAGGGATAGGCTGGCTCTGAGAAACCATGGTCCTCTATTCATTAAAGTGTCAATAATGCCCAGTCCAGGCATATCGACAGCAGATTAGCTGGGGCTGAGTCTGTGGACAAGACCAGAGCCTTTTTTAACCCGGCTCGTTTCCAGATCAATACACCCATCAGCATTCGAAAATTAGCCCAAGATGAGATTTCGATACTCAAGGAGGTGTGTCATGCTCAGAGGCCACATCTCCAAGCCAGAGGTATAAATGCCGAGCTGCAGATTAGACACTTTCCATCAGCGTGGACAGGAGGGAGCATTGCTGTAGACCCCATCCCTTATCCCCTGCCCCTCATGCCTTCCAACCCCTACACACTCAACCTCCCCTCTTTGAGTCTGCGTGAGTCCTCGCAGCTACAATCCAGCCACTTGCTTCAAGAAGCATTTGTTAAATGTACACGTTGTTTAAGACACCTGTCAGGCACTCATGGTGAGTGTATGGGTGCGTGAGAGGAGGGAGAGGGGAACTTAGGAAAGAAATGGCACAAACATGATCCTTGTTTGCACGGGGGCTTCTGAGTTTCTCGCACCTCCTTCCATTTTCCATAAAAGCCCTGCTGCCTAACACAAGTGTCTGTGATGGTGCAGAGTTCCTAAGGTCTATCTGTCAGTGTCAGACACTCTCAGTGTAAGTGTGTGTGTGTGGAGGGAATAGGGCAGGGGGCTTGGGGTGTGGCTTCAGACACACCACTTGCTGCAACCTGAGCCACCTAGGCATCCTTCAAACCCCCTTGCAGAAAAGGGATTCTCAGCCTTCTTCTGGCCAATTCTTCGCAACAACAAGACGTTCACCCACTGAAACCATCTCAAGGAACTAAACCTATTCTTCTGTTAGTGATACACTCTGATCCTGTCTCTGTAATTTCATTTCCTTTAAAAAATGCTGTTTGTACTCAGCAGTTTGAAAGATATTCATATATAGAACCAACAAAAGAAAAAAGCCATCATCATTTTCTTTTGGAAAAACAAGAGGGGGAAAAAAAAAAAAAAAACATAAAATGCAAACAACGTGGTGTGACCAAGGTGTGTCACAGCACGAGGGGCTCCGAAGCCTCATTGGCCGAATCCCTGAGCAAGTGTCCCTCCAGCCTGGCCTCTGCCCATCACTGCCCACGGACTTGCCTTTTACATTCGGCACCCTGACCCTGGCTGCCCTCTCTCCTGCCTTCTCCCAGCTTGCTCCCCGTGAATCTTCTAGCTCCTTCCTATTCATCTTCCTTGAACCACCTGCCTGCTCCCTGTGTTTTCACCCACCATCCACAGCTCGCTCCTCCCTGTGGGTGTACTGTCAAAGGGGTCTCTGGAGACCAGGAGCATATTGCCCCTGGCCTGCCTTCCAGGGGGATGAAGAACAGGAGAGAAACCCCAGCAGAGGCCCCAGCTCCATCACTTGGGGGCTTCACTTCTGAGGTAATACAATAAGGTATCTGGTCCACACACAACTACGTCTTTTAAAAAGTTAAAAACAACTGTATTTTTTAAAAGTAAAAGGGTGAATCTCTTAGTCTTGTCCAACTCTTTGTGACCCCAAGGACTGTAGTCTACCAGGCTCCTCCGTCCATGGGATTTTCCTAGGCAAGAATACTGGAGTGGGTCGCCATTCCCTTCTCTGGGGATATTCCTGACCCAGGGATCAAACCCGGGTCCCCTGCACTGCAGGCAGATTCTTTACCGCTGAGCCACCAGAGAAGCCCTAGCTAACACTTAAATAGCATCTCTGCGTGCCAGACCCTCTTCTGTCTCACACTCCAGTACATGGAAAGTGTAATCCTCACCGCAGACCCTTGCAACACTGATTCCATTTTACAGAAGGAAACCCTGAGACACAGCTGGTAACTTGAGGTTCCCCCAAGCCAGAAAACGCTGGCTCCCAGACAAGGAACCTGTCCATGTGGTCACCTGTGGTGTGAATGTTTGGCACCTGCTCTGCCTATGGGGAAGCACAGAAGCGCCAGGGAAGCACGGAGAGAGCAGAAGTAAGAGAGAGGCAAAAACACAGATCTCAAAAGCTGGGGGTGAGTCGAGAGGCTCTGAGGAACAGGAGGGGAGTGGGACGCAACCGAAACATGGAGAATCAGACACAGGTATTAAAGGGGAGACATGGTCCCAGGCTGGAGGGAAAGAAGAAGCACGCAAGCGGTAAACAGCAGAGGTGGCTGTAATCATCCCAGGTAGGTGTCTAGAGCATCCGCAGTCGGCTCTGCCTTCTTTGCAGGCTGTGTGAGGGATGGCATATGCGCAGAGTCAGAAGAGCTAACACACTGCTCTGAAAATAAAGCACGCTTAGCGCTGGAGAGAACCTTTAAAAAACTCAGAGGAGAAAAAAGCCAAGGAAAGAAATAATGAGGAGATAATTTTCTGAGACAATACATTATTGGATCAGGAGCAAAGAAAAGGCCCCAAATCCTATTTCCCTATTCAATGGGAAAACGATTTGAAATTTCAGCATCTAAGGGCAAAGCGAAAATTAGGAAACCATCCTGGCCAGAAGGAACAGACAGTCTCATCTAAATTGAGGATCACAGTGAAAGTGTCAGACACAGGCCCTCCCAGCCACCCCTGGCTGCTCCCAAGGCCGCCTACCTTGCACGATGAGGTGGACGCGGGAGGTCTTGGGGTGGTTGTCCGTCTGCACGGAGCAGGTGTAGGGGCCCTCGTCGTACACGTCCACATTCTGGATCTCAATGCTGTACTGGGTCTGGGTGTTGCTCAGGAGGACCACGCGGGGGTCTAGGCACCACTTGTCATTCCCGGCGTAGAGGATGGTGCTGCGGTTCAGCCAGGCCACCCGGGTGACCCGGTTGTCAATCGTGCACCTGGAGAGAGGACCAGACAGGTAAGTCAAGGGACCACAAAGAAACAGATGCCGTCAGGGTCTTCTTGGCAAGGCTGGGATGACTGGTCACCCTGCTCCCCGTGTACACACAGGCACCTCCTGTTTGATTTGGCCTGGGTTTCAGCATCAGAGGCCTTGCAGGACTGCAGCCTCAGAACACTGGCTAATTCAGACTTCCAGGTCCTGAGTGACCCTGTGTCTGAAAACCCCTGAGCACAGAATGGTTTCGATAGTCCTAAATATTCAGTAGCTATAACCTGGAGTCATTGTCCATCCCAAAAATAGCTGGACCCTGGGACTACCCCCACCTCCCCTCCCTCTGAGATTTCTATGATATGCATGATGATAATTTCTCGTATTACTTTCTAAATGTTCTGGGTGTACTAAGTTGTCCAATACTCATAGCAATCCCATGAGGAAGGTCTTATTGGTGAAAAGAATTGAAGAACAAAGTCACTGAATGCTTCTCCTAAATCACACAGATAATATGTGCTAGATCAGAAACCCAGACTTTAACTACTAAACATTCTTCCTCTCATCTCAGAATAGCAGATTCCAACAGAAGGCTTTTGAAGTCAAAACTAAATACAGACCACCGCCATTGCTATTTCTCTTCATTACACCCAGGGGCAGAAATGTTCAATTACTGCTAGACTCAAGGCATTTTCCAAAATCTCAAAACTGTTCGCACGTGTAAAAATAGATTTTCTTTCTTTTATTTCTGCATCTGGAGTCCCCAAATTGTGGAAGCTCCCTTCTCTTTTCCTGCACTTTCAAATTTCCTAGCTACTCTGGCCAAGTCCTCATCAAGTTTCTCTGCATTCATTTCCTTCTCTAGCTACACAGGATATGTTCTATGGCCTGAGGCTAAATTCACAAACGCAGTGTCCTGATCCTGAGTATAAGGCTGGAAATAGCAACAGAGCCACAGTAGGTACAATACTGCCTCCAATTTATATCTTCTTCTGCAGAGAACAAAGCGCTTTTACATCCACACTGTGATTTTTGCAGCAAATTGCTGAGATAGATGATCTTACCATTCTCCGCCTTAAAGATCAGGCCTCCAGGGTTGTAACGATCTGATGACTTGCCCAGAACAGAGAGCTAGGGGGTGATGGAGTCAGACTTCTCAGCCAGGTTCTAATTCCTGGTCCTGGGTTCCCTTTAGGATGCGCAAAGTTGAGGTTTTCAGTGGGGAGGGACAGTTGCTTCCACTGAATTCTCAAAGTTGCCTGTGACCGTAAAAAGCCTGAGGACTGCTGCCAGGCGCGCCCGCTCCCCCAGGCAGTCCCTCTTGAGGCCGCTCTCCTGGGCTGTGCATGCTTTCCACTCGTACTTGTGTAAATGTCACAGGATCATTGCTGGGCCTCTCAGGCGCAGCTGTGGAGGCTTGCTGAGAGCCCCTGTGGGGAAAACTGCTCAACCGGAAACACCTCTGCTCTGCTGTCCAGCTCACTTTGTGCCGCTTACTGATTTTTTTTTTTTGGACAATAAAGGAGAGAAATGATGGGAAAACTGACCAGGGGAGTATTTCTCAAAGCGGGTATGGACCACTTGCATCAAAATCAGGTGAGGTGTTTGTTACAGATCTTCTTGTCCTATGGATTTCAGAATCTTTTGGAAGCCAGACACACGAATTCCTAACAATACCCCAGTTGGGTCACGTACCCACCTAAGTTTGAAAAGCACAGATGTAGAGAGCGGTGTCCAGGACCAGGCTGCATGGTTTGTGGTTTTCAGTGCAAAACGCAAATGCAGAACCCTTTGTTCAAGAATTATTAAGAATTTCAAGATGGTGAGAGCATGGCATTTAACTGGAACAGGGTCCAGTGTGAATAAACACACACCCTGAATGGATGTCACATTTTATAAATTTCCTTGGACTCCTACCGAAACGCACATTCTGATTTGGTACATCTGGGGTGGGGCATGAGATTCTGCAGTTTCAGTAAGCTCCCAAGAGATGACAATGCTGGCGGCCCCAGACCATGTCTTCAGCAGCATAAATCTAGAGGGAATCATATGCATATGAGGGCTTGAGGAGCACTGAGCTATTAATAGCACTTCACCACAGGAAAGTGCGATCAGAAAACCAGCAGATGAGCATCACTTGGGAGCTTATTTGAAACACAGATTCTCAGGCCCCCACCTCAGATGTAATGAACCGGAACCTGTATTTTAATAAGCTCTCCAGTCACCAGAAGGCACTTACAGTCTGGAGCAGGCTAGAGCACACTTGCCGTCAGCTGCAATAACAATATCCTGAACATACCTGAGAAAGTGCAGCTGAAGGAGGAAGCACCTGATCCTGGACCTCCCCTGCTGCTGTGTCTCCTTGCACACCTGATGCTCTTCCTCTCAGGCTACCTCCCTGAACTGTGGATTTGAACCATAATGGTGTGAAATCCCTTAAGAACAACACACTCCACAGCTTGCTTTGCTAGCAATGTACCTGGGATGTCATTCATATTCATGACCTTAAGGGTGACCGCTGCTCAGGATTTTGCTTGGATGCAAATAGAGGAATTGGCTAAATTCATACTCATGCCTAATGTTTACTGAACACATATTACTATATGCTAGGTACCTGCAAGTCTATGGGGCTTCCCATGTGGCACTAGAGGTAAAGAACCCTCCTGTCCATGCAGGAGATGTGAGATGCAGGTTCAATCCCTGGGTCAGGAAGATTCCCTGGAGGAGGGCACGGCTGCCCACTCCAGTAGTCTTGCCTGGAGAATCCCCCATGGACAGAGGAGCCTGGCGGGCTGTAGTCTATGGGGTTGCAAAGAGTCAGACACAACTGAAGCGACTTAGCACACACACACTGCAAGTGTATGCTGCATGGTATTTTATCATCTCGAAAAACTTGGTTGGGTTCACTTATTATTGCCAATTTATAGATGAGGCTAACTGAGTCTAACAAATATTATCCAAATGAACTAAGATGACCCTGATAGCAAGCTGCAGAAACAAGTAGTTTCAAACCCAGCTTTTGTTTGTTTTCCCTAAAGTCAGCAATCTTGAATGTCCTTATCCAGGGCCTCTCAAAAGTTCCCATAATGGGATGAATTGAGAGAGTGGCATGGAAATATATCCATTATCATATGTAAAATAGATAGCCAGTCAGAATTTGCTGTATGACACAGGGAACTCAGCCCAGTGCTCTGTGACAACCTAGAGAGATGGGATGGGGTGGGAGACGGGAGGAAGGTTCAAGAGGGAGGGGATATATGGTATATCTGTGGCCGATTCATTTTAATGTGTGGCAAAAACCAGCGCGATATTGTAAAGCAAATATTTTGCAATAATATATATATATATTTAAAGTCCCCACAACATTTGAATTCAACAAGCACCAGAACCACCTATAATTCCTGATAAAGGACAGACTGCTCGGCCCCAGCCTGGGCTGGGGACCCCATTTTGAGAACCAATAATTTAGACATTTCTCTGGTTGTTGGTGACATGAGAGCGAAGCACAATGGGCACTAGGCAATGACTCTCATTTGAAACACTTTTCGACCACTTTATAGGAAAGAACTTTCTTACGACCAATATACTCAGGCAAGTCAGAAGCAGAGTCCTGGCTATTTTCTCCTCCAGCAGCCAAATGCAACCAGACACCAGGTGAACGGAGCTGCAGCAGGACAGGCTGATCAACAACCTCTAAACTGCCTGAATAATTGTTTCTGATGCCCGTCAAGGGGGCGTCTCGCAGCCTCTTGGTGAACACGAGAGGACCACGCTGGGCTTTCTCATGAGTATCTAATGACTGGAGATTGACTGAAATGGAAGTGGTCTCGCCACACTGCATCGCATGGTTAGGCAGCCCCCTTGTGAAATACTACATGGAAAAACTGGCATAGCTTCCATCCTGGCTTGGGGCACTTCCAAGGTCATGAGTAGATGTCCAAACTGTCACTGCTGGCTATCAGTCTTGCTGAGTCTCCACGGAATTAATGTGGCTTCGACAGAGCTGGATCGCAAAGGTAACCTGGAAGCCAACTCCTGGCCCTTCCTTACACCTGCCCCCTTCTATCTGTCTCATTTATCGAGTCTCCACAACAATGCACAGGAGACAATTCTCCCAGGTAGTTAAAAAAAAAAAAAAAGTGAAAAGAGCAAAAGTGCACTTCCAAGCAGAGCCGAAGCTTCGGTTATTGGGAGTCGGGAGAAGACTGGGCGGAAAACTCAGTCACCAGGCTCTCTTTTTCCAGGGACAGCCCTTAATTCACTTCTACAAAATTACTCCTAAAATCAGACGTATTTCATTGCTATTTCAACTCCCCCAGGAAGGGGATCAACTGTAAAATTAATCAGGAGTAAGTAAAGCTTCAAACTCAACCGGCCCTAACTAATCCAGGTGAGAGTAACAAGACAGAGCTACTTGTCACTGGAGAAGGAGTCACAGGCTGGCGTGAGGAAGGCCAGGAAGAGAAGGAGAGAGCAAGGAAGGACTGGAGACTCCCTGCCCCAACCTTGAAGTTCTCCATCCCTCTCCCACAGCCTTGAGATGCACCAGGCACCCACCCTGAGCATCTTTTCCTCTGCCCGTCCCGCAACATGTGCAAAGAACAGAGGAACAACCTCTGCACACACCGGGATTCCAGCCTGAGCCCTGGGCCTCTCCAAACTCCAATCACCTCTCCATTCAGAGCCTCCGTGCCTGCCCTCATTTGCGTCTACACTCCAGCCCTCCAGGCAGTGGTCCTCAGCCTTCCCTACTTCTCTGAAAGGGCCTCCCTTCCCACCAGACTGGAGGCTCTCCTTTCCCATGTGTAGGCCCCCCTGGACAGTGCATGGTCTCGCCCGTATGCAACATCCTGGCAGGATCCAGACTGGGAGCCATGGCTTGTTCACCACTTCACAGCTGTGCCTGTGTCCTTCTCAGTCTGTCTGTCTTCACCCTGTTCCTTTCCTTGGAGAGGTTTCTTCTTACAGAGAATGGGCCTGGTCCATGTGAGTGCATGCCGTCAAGGGTGTCTGGTCTGCATGGATACTCTGCATCCCCTTTGACGATGAGCGGTCTCGGGCATGGTTGCCCAGAAGAGGACCAGCCCCATGGAGCCATGCCAGACCAGGCACCTGAATACAGTGCATGGTGGGGAGAGCTGGTACACCTGAAATTTTCTCCAGCTGCTCCGATTATACCAAGGCTCTGGAAATGCAGCCCTCTGTGCCCTTAATCTCCTGCTGATGAATAGCGGCTTTATTACAGTGGCTGCATTCGTACATAGAGGAATAGCAAGAGAAAATGATTAAGCAAGGCTAAGATGAGTGCTGCAGAGATAAAAACATAAAATGTGGATTCGGGGCCTCAAGCTCCTCTTGGATTTGGGAGGAAAGGAGAAAAAGAGACAGAGAGAGAAATAGGAACCTGGAAGCTGGAAGAAAAATAGTGCAGAAAGATTTGCTTGGCACCTTCTGAAGACAGACAAAAAGAGTGTTGAAATAAAGAGAAGGATTATTGAAGAAAGAACAATTCTGGCTCGGCCTTTCTTAAACACACCTGCCTGAATACCTGAGGACTATAATGGGCCTGGACAGTGGGGTAATCCACCCATCTCTTCTCTCAAATGGCCCTTTAACTGCCTTTGAAAAGCGACACGTCTCCAGCAACATTTGAGCCTACGGCGAAGTAAGTGCTTCCGCCCTTCACAGCATCTGATCACAATCTCCTCTTATCTCACAAAAATGGTCTGGCTGCCCCCTAAGTCTGGTTCCTCTGAGCTTGTGCCTAGCACCTCCCTTCAAGCTTCAGAGCAAAGCATCACAAGGAAGAGGGCCTGGAAATACCAACAGCGAGCTCTGTGCAGCTAGCCTATGCATCTCCCACGTCCGCTTCTGCAGGACACCAACCAGACAAACCAGGATGTTCCATCACCAACCTGCTGAAAATTCAGCAAAAAACAGCTGGCACCTTAGCTCTTTACTGTAGGGGCGAAGGGGTTGCTAACTTTGACCCTGTGTGTGTGTGTATTTAGTCGCTCAGTCATGTCCAACTCTTTGTGATACTTTGGAAGGCTCCTCTGTCCACGGGATTCTCTAGGCAAGTATACTGGAGTGGGTTGTCATGCTCTTCTCCAGGGAGATCTTTCCAACCCAGGGATTGAACCCAGGTCTCCCGCATTGCCAGCCTATTCTTTACCCACTGAGCCATCAGGGAAGCCCAATTTTGACCCTACTGGAATATACACTTGTATGAAATTGGCTTGGGTCACCTACAGACACAAACATTGAACTCACAATTCACACTGGCCTCACATCTCTCAACTGCTACTGTTTTTGCCTTCCAGAAAAAAAAAAAGACGTGTGCTCTGAAGACCATCCACCCTCAGTCTATCTGTAATATGGGTGGGGGGAGGGGGCATACAACATGTGTCTTTCTATTCCAAGGATTTTGGGCTATTTTCAAGGCAGTCTGGGTCTTGTGAGAGTCAAGGTGGCCTTTGAGATTGGAAGGAGCTTGCTAAAGGGAACAGAGCAAGGCACAGCACTTCAGGTAGAGAAAACAGCATGGCAAAGCACAGCGGAGCTGTGGAAGGACACCAGCGTGTTTGCAGAAGGATGGACATTTGGCCTGTAAGGAGCATCAGGCTTTGGCAGAAAAGGTAGGTGAGATGAAGCCAGTGAGTGAGGGTCCTGCACTTTCTGTGTCCCCTCCATCCACCGCAGACTGACTAGTGTGGGTCACATCGACTGTTTCCTGACCTCCGACCTGTCGAGTCAGTTGATGGGCTGGGGAGGGGCTACCACCAGCTGTCCACACTCCTGTCAGAGGTCACAGCTCCTGACCAGGGGCCTCTGTCCCTGGTAAGAACTTCGACCTCCTCCTTTCACCATGCGAGACCTGGAGGTATCAGCCAACCCCCCCTCCCGCCCAGTTTGTGCCTGGGGGTCCTAACTAACCTTTGTGGAATCTCCTGCACGTTGGCGGCACCTCTGTAAACATCCACTTTATTAAACTCTCCTCAAGTTGCCTAGTTTGAGTGTGCCATCTTTTCCCTCCAGGAACTAAGGCAGCAAGCCACATGACGGACTGTCTCCTTTCTCCTGAAGATAGGAAAGACCAGAGACCCAAACTGAAGAGGTCTGAATGACCACCTGAAAAGTCGTCACGGGTCTCTAAGCCACCGAGGCACCAAGCCTAAGCCCCGCCCCCTTCTCCGAGGGTGGCCCACCCTGGGAGGCGGGGCCAGACCCCCAGAGGCAAATGAATCTGCTGCTTCTCAGCTGTGTCTCGGATGCCACAAGCCGTCCTGTCCCGACAGCCGGACTGTGTAGAGCCCACGCCTGAGATGGAGCTTCTCCCTGGAGATGGTGGACCAGCTGGCAGGAGAGCAGCACGGAGATGCACTGGTCCTGGTCCAAGCTGACACTGTTCACAGGTACACTTGGAAAACCAAGGCTCACTCGGGTACACGAGAGGGGGACGGTGTGTATCAGGGTGCCCTGTCATGCTGGAAACAGGCCCGGATGTCCCCACTGTCCCTGAGCCCAGAGCTGGCGGTGGCTGGGGAAGACGCGCCCGCCTGGCACTCTGTGCGTGGGAGTCAGCCTCAGATGAAGCAGCACATGTGCCATGCTGGTCCCATCTCTAGGGTGAGTTTCGGCTCCAGCTCCTAGTTTGGACACGCTTGGAATCCCTCCCCCAGGCCTGGGTCCTGCCTCCGACGCCTTCCTGTCACCATTCAGGATGACCCACAGTGAGGACTCGAACCACCAGCCGGGGAGAAGCTCAAGGCTGAGGAGACACACGGCACTTGGGCCAGCGAGGCAGGAAGCCGGGCGCGGGTCCCAGCCGTCCGTCCACACGGTGTCCCCACCCGTGCAGCGCGTGGCTGCGGTCTGTCGGCCCAGCCCGCTGCGGCCCTCGCCCTGGCTCTGCACTTCTCTTCTGAAGAGGCCACGCCTGCCTCTCCCGGGAGGCTGCCTTAGACTGTGGGTGCCCCTCCACACCCACCCCCAGGGGCCGAGGTGCCCGGGGAGGGGCGTGTGTCCCCAGGGCAGCAGTGGTGTGCCGGCGGCGGGAGCAGCTCCCCCGGGAGCCACCTTCGGGGACACCTGCCCTTCCTGTCTGCCCCAGCCCTGCTCCTTCTGCGGTCTCTCCGGGGAACAAGCCCTTAATATGTCACTTTCACACAAATTCGCCTCTCAGGGCCGGCTTCTGGGGCTCCAGGACTAAGGCGATCCTGTTTACAAGTCTCACAAACGTTTTGCACCTGGGAGGTGACCCTATAAGAAAGGCTTCATGAGATGCTTGGGAGGCTGCAGAGAGGAACCAGCAGGTCGGGGGTGGGGTGGTGGTGGGCAACAAGGTCCTGCTCTGGGAGGTGCTGAGAAGAGCCAACAGCCAGATGAGCGGGCGGGGTGGTCCAGGGAGATCTTTCCAACCCAGGGATTGAACCCAGGTCTCCCGCATTGCCAGCCTATTCTTTACCCACTGAGCCATCAGGGAAGCCCAATTTTGACCCTACTGGAATATACACTTGTATGAAATTGGCTTGGGTCACCTACAGACACAAACATTGAACTCACAATTCACACTGGCCTCACATCTCTCAACTGCTACTGTTTTTGCCTTCCAGAAAAAAAAAAAGACGTGTGCTCTGAAGACCATCCACCCTCAGTCTATCTGTAATATGGGTGGGGGGAGGGGGCATACAACATGTGTCTTTCTATTCCAAGGATTTTGGGCTATTTTCAAGGCAGTCTGGGTCTTGTGAGAGTCAAGGTGGCCTTTGAGATTGGAAGGAGCTTGCTAAAGGGAACAGAGCAAGGCACAGCACTTCAGGTAGAGAAAACAGCATGGCAAAGCACAGCGGAGCTGTGGAAGGACACCAGCGTGTTTGCAGAAGGATGGACATTTGGCCTGTAAGGAGCATCAGGCTTTGGCAGAAAAGGTAGGTGAGATGAAGCCAGTGAGTGAGGGTCCTGCACTTTCTGTGTCCCCTCCATCCACCGCAGACTGACTAGTGTGGGTCACATCGACTGTTTCCTGACCTCCGACCTGTCGAGTCAGTTGATGGGCTGGGGAGGGGCTACCACCAGCTGTCCACACTCCTGTCAGAGGTCACAGCTCCTGACCAGGGGCCTCTGTCCCTGGTAAGAACTTCGACCTCCTCCTTTCACCATGCGAGACCTGGAGGTATCAGCCAACCCCCCCTCCCGCCCAGTTTGTGCCTGGGGGTCCTAACTAACCTTTGTGGAATCTCCTGCACGTTGGCGGCACCTCTGTAAACATCCACTTTATTAAACTCTCCTCAAGTTGCCTAGTTTGAGTGGGCCATCTTTTCCCTCCAGGAACTAAGGCAGCAAGCCACATGACGGACTGTCTCCTTTCTCCTGAAGATAGGAAAGACCAGAGACCCAAACTGAAGAGGTCTGAATGACCACCTGAAAAGTCGTCACGGGTCTCTAAGCCACCGAGGCACCAAGCCTAAGCCCCGCCCCCTTCTCCGAGGGTGGCCCACCCTGGGAGGCGGGGCCAGACCCCCAGAGGCAAATGAATCTGCTGCTTCTCAGCTGTGTCTCGGATGCCACAAGCCGTCCTGTCCCGACAGCCGGACTGTGTAGAGCCCACGCCTGAGATGGAGCTTCTCCCTGGAGATGGTGGACCAGCTGGCAGGAGAGCAGCACGGAGATGCACTGGTCCTGGTCCAAGCTGACACTGTTCACAGGTACACTTGGAAAACCAAGGCTCACTCGGGTACACGAGAGGGGGACGGTGTGTATCAGGGTGCCCTGTCATGCTGGAAACAGGCCCGGATGTCCCCACTGTCCCTGAGCCCAGAGCTGGCGGTGGCTGGGGAAGACGCGCCCGCCTGGCACTCTGTGCGTGGGAGTCAGCCTCAGATGAAGCAGCACATGTGCCATGCTGGTCCCATCTCTAGGGTGAGTTTCGGCTCCAGCTCCTAGTTTGGACACGCTTGGAATCCCTCCCCCAGGCCTGGGTCCTGCCTCCGACGCCTTCCTGTCACCATTCAGGATGACCCACAGTGAGGACTCGAACCACCAGCCGGGGAGAAGCTCAAGGCTGAGGAGACACACGGCACTTGGGCCAGCGAGGCAGGAAGCCGGGCGCGGGTCCCAGCCGTCCGTCCACACGGTGTCCCCACCCGTGCAGCGCGTGGCTGCGGTCTGTCGGCCCAGCCCGCTGCGGCCCTCGCCCTGGCTCTGCACTTCTCTTCTGAAGAGGCCACGCCTGCCTCTCCCGGGAGGCTGCCTTAGACTGTGGGTGCCCCTCCACACCCACCCCCAGGGGCCGAGGTGCCCGGGGAGGGGCGTGTGTCCCCAGGGCAGCAGTGGTGTGCCGGCGGCGGGAGCAGCTCCCCCGGGAGCCACCTTCGGGGACACCTGCCCTTCCTGTCTGCCCCAGCCCTGCTCCTTCTGCGGTCTCTCCGGGGAACAAGCCCTTAATATGTCACTTTCACACAAATTCGCCTCTCAGGGCCGGCTTCTGGGGCTCCAGGACTAAGGCGATCCTGTTTACAAGTCTCACAAACGTTTTGCACCTGGGAGGTGACCCTATAAGAAAGGCTTCATGAGATGCTTGGGAGGCTGCAGAGAGGAACCAGCAGGTCGGGGGTGGGGTGGTGGTGGGCAACAAGGTCCTGCTCTGGGAGGTGCTGAGAAGAGCCAACAGCCAGATGAGCGGGCGGGGTGGGGTGGGCAAGGGCCACCCAGGGGCGCTGACACCACGAGGCAAAGGGTCAATCCAGCAGGTCCAAGCACCAGAAGGGCCTCCTGGTGGGGGTGTCAGCTGCCTGGAGGCGGGAGGGGCACGTGGACTGGAAATCTCAGGGCAGGACAGTGAGTTCTGAGTTCACCTAGAACTAAATGTACACACTCAGGAGCACAGGGGAGGGAGTTGCCTCCACGGGAAGAAAACAGCATCCAGAGATGGGGCCATGGCCACGGGGCTATGGGTTAGGATTAGGGTTAGGAATTAGGGGTTAGGGGTTTATCGAATTCTTCACTCATTTGACAAGTGGACCATGCAGTGCATTGGGCGCTTAAGTGATGCCGCATAGGATGAATAATTCAGACACAGATATTTTGCTTTGCCAAAGAGAAGCTGAGACAGATTATAATCAATCGTGGGCATTTTATGAGAGGATAGTATGTGGTGTTGCACAGAAAATAAATAGGTCTGTGTGCCACGTCTATGTGCCAGGGAGGGTGTTTTACTGAGAACTTTGCAGAAGGTGTATATTTGGTGCTTGGAGGGGCCTGAGAAGTCATCTATAGATACAGACCCTGGAGAAATTTAGACACACAGCTATGTCCCTCTTAAGCCTATGGCTATGTAGCTATTTAGTTCAAAAAAGAGTTGCAAGGTAAGATGAATTGGGAGATTGGGACTGATATATATACACTAAGCTAAGCTAAGTCACTTCAGTCGTGTCCGAGTCTGTGCGACCCCATAGACGGCAGCCCACCAGGCTCCCCTGTCCCTGGGATTCTCCAGGCAAGAACACTGGAGTGGGTTGCCATTTCCTTCTCCAATATATACACTGCTGCTGCTGCTGCTGCTAAGTCGCTTCAGTTGTGTCCGACTCTGTGCGACCCCATAGACGGGAGCCCCTGAGGCTCCCCCGCCCTGGGATTCTCCAGGCAAGAACACTGGAGTGGGTTGCCATTTCCTTCTCCAATGCATGAACGTGAAAAGTGAAAGTGAAGTCGCTCAGTCATGTCTGACTCCTGTCTCTTATACACATCTGGGGTTGCTAACTTTGACCCTGTGTGTGTGTGTATTTAGTCGCTCAGTCATGTCCAACTCTTTGTGATACTTTGGAAGGCTCCTCTGTCCACGGGATTCTCTAGGCAAGTATACTGGAGTGGGTNTGAAAAGTGAAAGTGAAGTCGCTCAGTCATGTCTGACTCCTAGCGACCCCATGGACTGCAGCCCACCAGGCTCCTCTGTCCATGGGATTTTCCAGGCAAGAGTACTGGAGTGGGGTGCCACTGCCTTCTCCGAATATATACACTACTATGTATAAAATAAATAACTAATGAGAACCTGCTGTATAGCACAAGGAACTCTACTCAGCGCTCTGTGGTGATCTAAATGGGGAGGAAAATCCAAAAAGGAGGGGATGTATGTATACGCATGGCTGATTCACTTTGCTTTACAGCAGAAACTCACACATTGTAATGCAACTCTACTCCCATAGAAATTAAAAAAAAAAAAAGAATGGTTGGGGATGGGAACTTGTATCTCCTGTTTCCTTAACTTCACATAAAACAACAGTGTTTTCTGGGGTTGGTGGATTCGAAGAGAGATTGTGCACTGAGCGTTCTGAAAGCTTGACAATGCACCAGGTATTATTCGAATTTTAAGAGGATCTCTCCCATCTGGAGGTTGCCAGACACTGGTGTGTTTTATCTGACGGAACCTCAGTTCCCAGTTCATAGTGAAGAGAAGCAGCAGCCCTGCGCCGAGCTTCTGGCCTGACTTCCAGAGTCGAGCCAGCTGGGTCTCTGTCTTCTTATCTCATTTGCTATGACAAGCCTGGGTCCCACCCTTTCTGCGATTCGGTTTTCCTATGTGTCAAATGCGGAAAAACTTATCTGCCCACTCAATCCTCAAAGCCATCCAAGGTTCAAAGAAACATACAAGGAAAGTGGAAAGAACTCAAGAACAGGGAGGTGCTGATGTTTAAAACCTTGTGTATGAACACACATACCCTTCTCTTTGGTATGATTTTCCAGGTCACCAAATCCATGCTTCCGTCATCACGCTCACCATTAAACAGCTATTTACTATGCTTCTATGCCTGTGGGGATGCTCTGCTCACTTTTTAGAACAAAACATGTTCCTTACTATCTGTGTTTTAGGAGCTAATCCAACAAAGAAGATCACAACAGCTTAAAAGAAAGAAAGCAGGGGACCGGCATGGACAATTCAGTAATAGACACCAGACAGACTAGGAAAAGATGGACACAATCTTAGCTCTGAAAGCACAAAGCCCAGCCCTGAACCAAAAGCAGGGAGCCTTGCGCAGAGGGATGCTCTCCACCCCTCTGGCAGCCTCCCCAAGCAGCAGGAAGACCAGGAAGGATCCTGGAGGGTGAGGGTGGCTGGAAGGGGAGGCGGCAGGCACTCCGAAGAAAAGATGCAGCCGTGGAGTCAGCCCTCATGTGGCTGGAGATACATCAGCTGATCCAAGCGGAGTAATTTCCTTCAACCAACACCGGGCAAGTGATTATGCAAGTCCTTCACAGCACCCCCCGGTGCCTTTAGTGAAACTCTCTATTAGCTGGTCTCTGTAGGAAGGGATTCTCACTGGGCTGGAGGAGAGCTCTGTCTTTTTCTGCATTAATTACCCCCTTATCTTGACCCTTCAACAGCAGCTCAAATCATCCCAAAACTCACTCAGGTTGACCTCCTTCTGAACTCCAGGCAATGGGATGGGTGGGGAGACTCCCACCTCACCCCCCTGGGTGGCAACCACACCGGCCTCCTCTGGCCTCCAGCCTCTCTTTCTACTGGAAGGACATTTCTAGCAAATCTGTTTGAGACTCATTTGTTCCCAAGCCTCCAGTGGTCCCCAGAGCCCTCAGTATGACATTTCAAAACAGCTCACCAGGACGCCCCAGCCTCATCCAGACCCATCACCTTGCATAGAAGTCGTGTATCAGGGTGTGTTTGTGAGTTTCTCACAGTTTCCACGTCCCATGCTGCCCCATCTGTCTGCCTAGAGCACCTCTCCCCACCTCCTCCCCACATGCACCTTCCTTCCCACCTGCCACGCCTGTGCGGACATCCACCACCCTGCAGTACCTGTATCCGTGGTCATCTCAGTCACTGCCTAGGCCACGTGCCCGCTGTGAAGGCAGGGCTCATGCATTTTCTTTTTTATTTACCCCCCAGCCCAGTTGTGCTCAGCATGGCACCTCCCCCATCCTTACCCCCAGTTAGTGAGTGTCCAGAGGGAAGGCACATGGCAGACACACTCCACCCCAAACCAGGCTCCTCTGAGACCAGGCTGGCCTCAGGCACAACCCAAACACAGAGTCGCTCCAGCTGCCCCCCATGGCAACTCAGGAGCCTGCCCCACGTGGCACATGGCGAGCCACCAGAAGTCACCATGGCACAATTCAGGCTCCGTGAAAACTCGAAATGTGGGCCAGGAGGATGCAGCAGACATTTCACGGGAGTTTGGGGTTGTTTTTATTAGTTAACCAGAAAAATAATAGCTCAGACTTTCTGAAGATACATGATAGCAGGCAAAATCCTTTCACGTATAATTATATCTCATGGAATTATCAAAACAAGGCCGGAGGCAGAGACAAATCTCTACCTTCAGACACAGGAACCTAAAACCTGTGATCACAGGTGAGTCGCTCCGCTTCCGTGAAGCTTCACCTGTTTCCTCACCTGCACAAGACGAGCTGTGTCCACAGGAACCCCAGCCCCGCAGGACTTCCCAGTTCCCTGCCTGGGCTCCCATCACTGCACCCTGGTCTCTGACAGGCAGGGCTGTCTGACACCCATAACTGTCCTCTCCTCAGCCAGGTGAACAGAGAGAGAAAAGGTGAGCAGGTTAGAATAGAAAGTGGAGTGAAACTGGGAAGGTAAAAATGCCAATTGCTGAGAAGCAATAAATGCCAACATGCCTTCACTCCTTTCTTGCAAATTCTTGAGATGAAAGAAGGGTATAAGAGCAAACAAGCATGTTTAGTTTCAGCTCTAAGAAGAAGCCAATAATATTAATTAGAATTTAAGCACATTAAGTAAAATCAGCAACATGATGTCTCCTTCACTGGTAATTATCAGAGAATCGCCAAGTCAGGGGATGAAAGCACACATCTCCTTCATCCCACTTGGAGACCTTCCAGGTTCCCTGATCTTGTGGCTTTCCATGTCCGATCCAGTGTTTCCTAGCATCTCCTCAACAAAGCTGATCAAATCTCCCCTTGTTTCTTTCCCCACTAGTGAATGGATTTCAGATGCAGGGGTCCCGCCTTGCAGGGTAAGCCCCTCTTCTTGGTCACCCCGGGCTTCTTTCTCCTACTGAGAATGTGGTGCTAACACACATCTGTACTCCTAGAGTCCTAACAGGATGCACTTTGGCAATTTTAGCTTCATCAAAACCAGTTTAAAATGTTCGGTGATCAGAAGAACACCCAGGGAGAAAGAGGGTTGCAATATAGTTACCCGCAGGGTTGAAGATTATTCTCAACGAAAAGCCTGGGCCAAATTGCTCAGAAAATTTAGGAAGAGGGAGTGGAGTAGAGGAGGGTCGGGGGAGCAGTCACACTGCTGTCTGAGCATCGTTCACTGCTTCCAGGGATGTGGTACCTCCCATATTCTTTACATCCTTCATCCTTGCCTTTCTGTAGAGTGAGGAACATGCCAATTTGGAATGATTGGTGGAGGGAGGCAGTTATTGCATCTGTGCTAAAGAAAAACAAGGATGATAATAACAAAAGTCTAATTTTAATTTCCTAGCAATTCTCTCTTCCATAATTTTGAGTGAGAGCAGGCAGGACGCTGTAGACTGATCTAAAGCTGGCCTTGCTTCTAGGTAGGCATGGGAAACTGCCCCCCACCCCCCACCAAGGTCTGTATTTAGGAATTTCTTCTAAAAATATGTTTTTCCTGTCTTCAAAATGAGACTAGGAACCCACAGGGTCTAAGTGATGGGTCAAGTTTTCCAGAGTCACTTGGAAACCACAAAGCTGGACTCAGGCTCCCAGGCTCTGTTTGCAGCCACTTCGTTATCTTCCTGGAGGTTAAGTCCAATACTCAGATCAGCACTCATGCAGGAGGCTGCAAGAGTACCTTCTGTGTTGGCCGTAAAACAGTCATTGGAGACCTAACAGCAACAACGCTTCTCACACAATCGTGTGCATTAGAGAGTGTAGCCCTTTTGAGAAATGCACACCACTTTAGACGCCAAGTCCCTCCCTGACCACCTCCAAACTTCTCTTTTAGAATATGTGGCCAAACGTAAGACACAGAAGCAAACTAAATGCCAATCAACAAATGAATGGATGAAGCCATGGTATGCATATGCGATGGAATATTACTCAGCCACCAAAAATAATGAAATAAAGCCATTTGCAGCAATATAGATGGGCCTAGTGATTATCATACTAAGTCAGACAGACAAAAAGAAAGCCCATGTGGTATCACTTAAATGTAGAGTCTGAAATACAATATAGGAACTTCCCTGGTGGTCCAGTGATTGAGAATCCATCTTGAAATGTGGTGACACAGGTCTGATCCCTAGTCAGGGAACTAAAATCCCACGCCATGGAACAACTGAATTCATGTGTCCCAAATACTGAGTCCGAGCTCTCCAGAGCCCAAGCGCCACAGCTCGGGCAACCATAACGCAAAATCCCACATGATGCAATGAAGCTCCCACGTGCTGCAGCTAAGACCCAAGACAGCCAAATAAATACATAAATATATATATATATTTTTTTTAATAATAAAAAATACAATACAAATCAACATACGTATGAAACAAAAACAGACTCACAGACCTAAAGAACAGATTTGTTATTGCCAAGGAGCAGAGAGGGGAGGGAAAGAAAGGGAGTTTGGGATTAGCAGACGCAAACTATTATATATAGACTATATGAACAACAAGGTCATACTGTATAGCATAAAGAACCATATTAAATATTCTATGACAAACCATAGCAGAAAAGAATATGAAAAATTATATATATATATATATATAAATGTAGGTTAGTCTCTCAATCTTATCCAACTGTTTGTGACCCCATGGATTGTAGCCCTCCAGGCTCCTCTACCCAGGGATTTTTGAGACAAGAATACTGGAGCGGGTTGCCATTTCCTTCTCCAGGAGATTTTCATCTGAGCTACCAGAGAAGCCCAATGTGTGCATATATATATATATGTGTGTGTGTATATACATAAATATATGTGTGTGTGTGCATGTATATATATATAAATGTTGTTATATATATTAAAATATATATAATATATATATAATTTATATATGTTATATATATATATATAAATGCTGTTGTTGTTCAGTCTGTAAGTCATGCCTGACTCTTTGCAACTCCACGGACTGCAGGACGTCAGGCCTCCTTGTCCCTCACTGTTTCCCAGAGTTTTTCCAAGTTCAGGTCTATTGAATCATTGATTCTAGCGAACCATCGTGTCCTCCTTCAGTTATACAACATAAATTAACACATTGTAAGTCAACTATACTTCAATAACATTAAAAAAAAAAAAGAATACATGACCAAACAGATGCTATCTCAACGACCCCATCCCCCAGGCATACTGCTTTGGCAAATTGTACTTTCCTGGGAACGTTTTATAAAGACAAGGCTTCTGTGCCCATCAACTTGAGCCCATGCCAGGAAAAAATCCCACACAGTCCTTGGTGGTCTCCAACCTCATCGGCTGTCTCTGTGCGGTCTCCTGGCTAGTTAGATTGGGTGAACTGCACCCACAAGTGTAACCCCGGGAGGCTTTTTGGGGCTCCTGTTCCTGCATGAAGGAGCTGAAGTCGACACAGCCTGCGGGCAGCCCACAGGCGCTGAGGAAGTTCCCTGCAGGAGAAGCTGCTGCCCTTTTGCTCTCTGCAGCCTCTGGGCAGTCTCTAAATTCTAATTCTCAGAGAGTGAGCCAGGCTTGCAACAAACAGCTGAGATGTAACATTTTCCATTCATATGCAAAAGACATTTATTATCTGTGGGACACTGTTTAGAAATTGCTCTACTATTTGATTTGTGATAAGTGATTAGTAAACATGTTTATCAAAGTAAATATAACCCATAGAGTGACTTCAATTGGATTCACATACATTAGTGTCTGGGAAACCTGCAAAGCCTTAAGCGGAACTGACATGTCACGTGTTGCACCTGCCTCCTCTCCACCTCCCTCGCGCCCTCTGCACTCAGACCTCACCTACAACTCTGTCCAGTCCTCCCTCTAGATGCAAACTGCTGGTCACACGCAGGGGAACGTGTAGGACGTATGGCCAAGCTTGCCCCAAAACAAGAACACCGTTTGTCCACTAAAGCTTGAAAAGAGTGTCAAGCTTTCAGAGGGTCAATTCCTAAGGGAGGTTCCTACTGGGTTCATCACTTCTGGGAAGGAGAGTGGCGCTCGGGCCACAGCCAGGCTCTGGAACTGCAGACCATAAAGGCAGACATCACTCACCCTGCCGGGATGACATTCTTTCTCCTATTAATAGCAACTTCCTGCATTCTGCTTGCCCCAGAAAATGAAATGAATGAGGCTTGGCTGCAAGTGTAGGGGAGAATAAAGCCCAGGATGGCAATAAATCGGAGTGCAGAGTGGCAGGCACTGTTATCCGCCGGAATGACGCTCTGGCTCAAGGAAAAGAACCTCTTTGGGGAACCAGTGGAGGGAATCGATGGTCACAAAAGCATCCGAGGCAGCAGCAGCAGCAGGAAAAAGAGATACTGTTGACCGGGACAGGCAGCAGATTGTAGGTTGTAAAACAAAATAGAAAGTCATTAAGCAGTGAGCAAAGGGCAGGATTGCGCGGTGTGGGTGTCACGGGAGACCTACGTTATAGGATTCAGGACCCCACCCTCCCATCCCACCCCCACAGTTAAGAGGTCAGAATCTCCAGGACTCTGTCTCTAAGGCCCCAGGATCCTGCACAAAGGCCCTTCTCTATGCACAAGCATGGAGAGAAGAGAGACAGTATTTATTGCCTCTTATGTAACAGGTCTATTTGGAAACCTATTCTGACCAGCTTATCAGGGTATTAATACATCATAGACATACTGAGCTGTATTCATTTAGGGTTTGGGTTGCTTTAACCAAAGACTTTCCTGGGAAGCATGCCAGCGTGTGTTTTCTGGAACGATTCCCCTTTTCTGCCTCATTTCCACCTTTTGATCCAGCAGAGGGCAGAGTCAACCCATAACACTTAGGTTGGGGACCCTGAGGGGCAGTTCCAGGCATGAAGCGTCCTGGGAGAAGGGGTCAGAGAAGCAGAGGCATGAATCAACGCTTCATCCTGTAAGGAGAATGTGAGGATGGATACTTTCTGAAGCCAAAGACAGGGAGTAGGTAGGACCAAAGAGTGTCCAGTTAAAGAGCCCCCAATGTGCCTGCCTCAGTTTCCCAGCCATTCCAGGGAGCAGAACACGTGAATCATTTCCATCACACCCTGTGCGCTAAACCATGCTTTGTGGAGTGTCTCTGACGACAGAGGCAAGGCAGCTGGGAAAAAGACGGGAGGCCAGGTAGAAACCAGAGAACACAGAAGAAAAGGCAGGGACAAAGGCTTCCGTCAGCTGCCCGTCTCGCCTCTCCTCCCCGTGTGCACGGCTCTCTCTCCCATGCCTTCCAGTGCTTGCCTTCTGTCTCCTTTCTTTGGCGGCCTTGGCTACCCTCTCCAGCAACTCTGTCTTGGGAGAAATAAAAGTAAAACCCCAAACAACTCCTGGGGGAAAACGGCAGCAGCTGCTTCATCCCTCTGCTGCGCCCACTGCGGGAAGTAGCAGGAAGGCAGGCACCCGGCCAGCCAGCGCCGGGAGAGCTTTGATTTCCAATCTGATCACTGCGTTTTGTCAGCCTCTGCACACCGCAAACAGCTCGGCCCCATCTATCACAGAGGAGAAGGGGTGATGGAAGGAATTAAAAAAGGAGCCACCTCCATCTCCAGGGGCGAACGGCTGGTGCAGATGTCCTGCCACCCGCCACCCGGGCTCTCTCCTGGCACCTGCCGCCTCACCATGGAGAAGTCACTGGCCACAGCTGGGCTGCGGCTCTGCTGCCGCAGTGTTCTAGAACCTACAGATCCCACCCACCAGACTCCTCTTCTGGAAAGAACTGACGGATGCAGGACGCTTTTCCCCTTGGCTGTTTGTCCTGGTCCTCCTGTTCCCATCCATGTACATTCACTCACACACACACAGATGGCCAGACCCCCACTGAAACGCGTCTCCCAGCCCCGTCATGCAGCGGTGCCTATGAAGACTCAGAGTGCTTACAACGTGTGAAGTCGCACCTTTCCTGGGCCCGCTCCTTCCCTCTGCCAACAGCCCACACATCCCCCCGGCTAGACCGCCTCGCTCTCTCCCTTTGTCTCTCTCACACATACAAACATGCACGCAATATTCTCTTCTTGCGCTGGTGCTTAGTTGCTCAGTCATGTCCGACTCTCTGCGACCCCAAGGACTGTAGCCCGCCAGGCTCCTCTGTCCATGGGGATTCTCCAAGCAAGAATACTGGAGTGAGTTCCCATGCCCTCCTCCAGGGGATCTTCCCAACTCAAGGATCGAGCCCAGGTCTCCCACATGACAGGTGGATTCTTCACCATCTGAGCCACCAGGGAAGCCCAGGAATACTGGAGTGTGTAGCCCATCCCTTTTCCAGGGGATTGAACCAGAGTCTCCTGCATTGCAGGCGGGTCCTTTACCAGCTGAGCTACCAGGGAAGCCCACACTCTCTTTCACTTCCCTGCATCCTGTGCGTGCATGTGCTGAGTCTCATTCTGCTATCAGGGGAAATATCCTTCATTTATTAATCATCAACAAGTCACCAAAAAAACTGAAACCCTACCGTGAACCAGTCAACGTGCTAGGGCCTGGGGACACAAAGGTCAACAGGACAAGGTGCCTGCCTGCTGTGGAGCCCAAGACAGAGCATGTTCGGGGTGGTATTAATGCGGCACATCAGACACAGTCATGGAATCTTTCTAAAAAAAAAAAGACTGTATATTATAAATAGACCCCAAACCCAAATTCCAAACAAGCTCCACAGATTTTTCTGATGGATAAAGCTGAGAATTATCACTGAATCTCAGAGTGGCTGGAGGGCAGGATTTAGACAGAAATCAGGTGCATGAAAAACCTCGACAGATGAGCAAAGACGCCATCATGAAGGGTCTTTTCTGTGGGATCTGGTCCCTGAGGAATCTGGAATCTGACATGTAGAGTCTGAGAGTTTCAAACAGGATGAGAATGTGCTCAGACCTGTGTCGTGAAAGGGTGTCGCTGCCACGGAAGAGCATATTGAGAAGCAGAGAGCATCTGTGAGACCCCCTGTGGTCCAGCTCGATAGGGCGGAGGGCAGAGGCAGGGCAGGGCAGGGCAGGGCCCGGGAAGGGTGGAGGGATGGAGACTAGGGATGGAGAGATGCTCACCCAGGTTGGGGAGTTGGGGGTGGGGGTTGGGGAAGGGAGGAAGGTGCAGTAGCAAGAGTAGGGAACACGTCCTGGAGGTCAGCGGACACTGACCACCAGGACTCTGCTCTCCCTCGACTTGCTCAGCTAGGCCGTGGTCAGCAACATCTCCACTCTACACGCAAGGAAGCAAAGCTGACAGATCACCCACGGTCACATAGGTAATAAGTCACAAGGCGGGGACGGGACTTCTGGTGGCCTGTCTCCAGGAAACCGGCACACTGTAGCCAGGTCCCATCCCCCTCGGGGCGAGGGGGTGAGGGCAGAGCCCTGGAACAAGGCATGGGCGGTGCCTACAGAGGCCTCAGCCTGGAAGGTGAGTGTCACGGGTGGCTCTCTGAGGACTCTGTGGACTGGCATTGCTTCCCCACCCAGCCTGCCAAGGCCTGTGGGATGGGGCCTCTGGCTGAGCCTCAGAGGCTGCCCCTGCTGGCTGGTCCCCTGAAGGTGGGCAGACACCTGTTGACCAGTGTATGGGATGTTCACACAGTGCTGTCTACAGAAGGACCAGTCCCAGGACCTCTCGAGGAGGAGGGCTGCGGGGGGCTCTGATGTGTGCCTTGGGCCCACAGATACCCCCATCATCCGAGCTTGCAGAGATGGGTGGGTCTCCCTCTGAGGACACGTCTGGTTTGGGAGAGATGGCAGATCCGTTGCCATGAACCTATCCGTGCGGAAGCACACAGGTGCGCCCCTCCCCGCTATGCAGCCAGTCCTCGGTCCACCCCTCTCCCCAAACCACCCTCGCCCTTCAGCGTCCTCGCTGTCCCTGCCATGGACAGTGCGCTTGACATGAAGCTATGAAATCTACCTGTTTCACTCCTTGTCACGTGGCCCTCACTCTGATCCCTGGCGGTTCACAGCACTGACCCACCGGTGCCCAGCAGACTCATTACAAATGACAGAAGAAGAGACAGAGAGAAGCAAAGGAGTGGTCAGGATGGAGAAACAAGGAAGCTGACAGCATGGGGCTCGGGAGGGAAAGAGGAAAGCCAGGTAATAAGTCATAAGGCGGGGACTGGACCTCTAGGGGCAGGAGCTCCTTCCGGCCTCTGTCAAGGAGGAGGCTTTCTTAACGGGGAGAGAGAAGAAAACAGAGACAGGTTTTCTGTTCTCTGAGTTCTTTGTTTCCTGTTGGAAGAGTGTGTGTGTGTGTGTGTGTGTGTGTGTGTGTGTGTGTAATAAGAATCAAGTCTGGGCTGCACTGTGATAAGCCCCACACCTGGAGTAAGTCCGAGCAGGGGTGAGATGAAGTGTCTTTACAGCTATACCGACTAGGGAGTTCACAAGGCTGAGTCTGGCGGCATAGGTCCTGGGAAGGGCCAGTCTGCCCAGCACCAGGGGGTCTCCAGCGCGGGGCCCCCTGCTCCCTTTTGAGGCTGCACTGCTGAGACTCCTGGTGTCTATACTGGCTGTCCAGGGCTGGCAGGAAAGGGGAGCCCATTCACAAAAGGGACCCTTGTTTCCTCCCACGGCAGGTGAGGCACACCTTTAGGCTTCCCTTAACACATTCCTAAAGTCTGACAGTAGGTGGCATTGGAGGAGCCCAGGTTCTTTGTTATAAGTATTTGTTCCCATGAAAACCCTGTGGATTTGACTTGAACAGCCCAGGGGAGGCTGATTTGCTGACTACAGAGTTGCCTAAATAAAACCAGTGGGAAGAGAATCTTCCAGAGCAGTGCAGTGGGGAACCCACGCGTGCCTCTCCAGGTCCCAACACCAGGAAGCGCCCTCCTTGGCCCCCCTGTTGGGCAGCTTATCTGCTCCTTTTCCAGCAGGGGTTATTTTCATAGGAATTCTCAGCCTCTGCAGGGTCCTAAGCTCCAGCTCCAGATCTCCCCAGCCAGGCTGGCACAGAGCCCTCCTTCAGGGCAAGGGCACAGAGCCCCCAGAGTCTGGCACACAGAGCCTCCCAAACAGACTCTCCCGAGCCTCTGCACTTTACCTACATTTCACACTAATAGGCGGTTCAGGTGTCCCTTTTCAGGCTCCTGCAAGGAGGCGGGGGCTGCACTGAATGCCAGCCCGTGGTGTCTAGGTTATTAGCCATGTCTGCAGAATGCAGGTAATTTGTGTTTCTGTTTTGTGCAATTGCCACTAATGGCACAAGCATAGAACGAAGCCATCTTCCTAAACACACGTCAGAGGAATAGATTTGCCAGGTACAAAAGGCGAGGAGGAGAAGAATTGAACTTGAACGCTAGCATGTTTGTGCGAAAGTGATGCACTTAAGTTATTATGCATGAAAACTATTGGCAAAATTGTCAGTCTGGGCTCCTTGGAGAGAGAAGATGAACAGAAGGGGTGGGTCCGCTGATTGGAAGAGAGGGCCGCGGAGCTTGTGGGGACATCGATTACACATGGGGGAGGAGAACAAAATGAGAACTAAAGCTTCTGAAGTCGAATTTAAGATAGTGATGGGAAGGGATGGCATAGGTTGGGAGAGGGGATGGCATAGGTAGGGGGAGGGGTGGGAAGAATGGACCTCAGAACAGGATCTCAGTATGGACCAGCTTTTTTTTTTTTTTAATTTGAGATTTATTTATTTATTTTGCTGTGGACAATATTTTAAAGTCTTGATTGAATCTGTTACAACATTGTTTCTGCTTTGGTTTCCTGGTCACCAGGCGTGTGGGATCCTAGCTCCCAAGTCAAGGATGGAATACACACCCTTTGCGGTTGAAGGTGGAGCCTTAACCACTGGACCACCAGGCAAGTCCCCAGACCAGCTTTTCACTTATATTTTCTACACTTCATAGTCCTTTTACTTCAGCGAATGGAGCTGGGCGTTTTCCATGTGGTCCCTCAGCCTGAGCAGCTCCTCAAGCCCCTGGTGAGCCTGGGAGTCACAGGCAGCACTTGGATTTTGTTCTCTCTCTGTGTCAGACTGAAATATCCCCGGCTGCGTCGGCTTCAGGCATTTGGGTTTATATTTTACTTTTTATACTTGGACCTTGATGCTGTCTTGTGTTTTAAGAACAGGACATTAACACCGTGACCCTGATTTAATATTCAAAGCAAATGAGGTCCCGGGTAGAAGGGCGTGTGGATGTCATCACACGGACGATCCAGTGATGAAGATAAATTACACGCCTCAGGCTCGTGTAGGGGATGCTCCTTCTGTGTCTCTAAAACAGGAATACAACCATGGCCTTTTCTACTTTTCTCTGCAAACTCTGTAAACTTTGGAGAGGGTGAAACCAGAAGAGCACCTCCAGGGGGCCATGTGATGGATTTTGACAGCAGAAGGGTGTCAAAGTGATTAATACAAGATAGAAGATCATCTATCTTCCCTGGTGGCTCAGAGGTTAAAGTGTCTGCTTCCAATGCAGGAGACCTGGGTTCAATCCCTGGGTTGGGAAGATCCCCTGGAGAAGGAAATGGCAACCCACTCCAGTATTCTTGCCTGGAGAATCCCATGGATGGAGGAGCCTGAGGCTACAGTCCATGGGGTCGCAAAGAGTCGGACACGACTGAGCGACTTCACCTTACCTTCACCTCACCTAGAAGATCATCAGGGGATAGATTGATGCACTTGTGTGTACCATAGACACACACACACACACACACCCCAAGATGTTCATTTCCACCCAGTCTCTCCTAACCAGGATCAGCTTACAGCAGCCCCACCAGATCCTACCAAGGGCTGGCAGTGGGGCTGAGCACAAATGAAGTATAAAGCAGACACAGCATCTGCACATCGCCAAAGTCTTTTGTTGTGATTGGCATGGGGACGAGATGGCTGTGAATCTTTACAGAACCCTAGGCAGATAAGCAAATAATAGTCTCCTCCCACTGTCAGATGAAGAAAGATAGGGAACAATCCATACAGATGATTTGTCTAAAGTGGTAGAGAACTTCTCTTCCTAAGAGGAACCGGAGGTTGGATTCCCTATACATAGCAAATAAAAATGTCAACACTGTAGACTAGTCCCCCTTCTGCCCACAGCAAAGACCCTGATTTTCTATGCAACCTTGTGGCCATGTCTCCAGCAGGAAATAAAAACCAATAGCCAGGGTAACCTCAGGGGCCTCGGGCCATCGTTTCCAGGGAGACCTGTTCTCAGCCAGGTGCTGTCTCCTCTCCTCCCTCTCCCTCTCGGCTGCATTTTATCTTCTCTGAATCCATCAGCCCAGCAGTCCCCAAGGAGAAGGGAACCAGCCTGGTGTCCTTTCAAAAATTTTCTTGGTCACACGTACAGAGAGAGAAATACAGCATGTACATCTGAAGAAGCCATTAGCTCTGATCAGCTTTAAAGTCAGAGCTGTTCAAACATGTGCAGAAAGAAAATAGCAACATAAACAGAGGGAGAAACAAAGACAGGAATTAAAAACATCATCAACCGAGCTGTAAAACCAAGCTGTGACTGGGGGAAGGCGAGCCAGGCTCAGACTGGCACCCGTTCCGCGGTGCATCCGTGACTCCACAGAAACTCATTCTTCCCCGTTTCCTGTTAATTCCCCTGCTCCGTAGCGCGGATGGGGGCTCCTTTATTGAAACATATATTCTTTATACAGCCTATTATAAATCCTTATCTCTTCATGAGCCGAGGAATGGTTGCCTTACCAGCCTGGTCCCAAGCCCCTTGACGGGGAGCTCAGGCCAGCCCGGAAGCAGCACCACCAAAAACCTCACCACAGCTCTGCCTGCCCGCTGACAGGCGATCTATTTCCTCTAACAGCTCTGCCCATCTGTACCTGGGTGCAGGAGGCCCCCAGAGCCCACCAGAGACGTCTCTTCGGTAAGAGCACTGAGGCCACAGGACCTGAGGACCACCGGCTCATTTCAAAGCGGGGCTGAAAACCCCGTTTCAGCCTAGGGCAGCAAAGGCAAGCCATTTAATGCATTAACTACACTGAGTCCTCATCCTGCTTCTCATCTTGCCTGAAGGGTAAGACGATTAATTATTCCCAGGCTCATCTGCAGACTTCGCAGACCATATCATGACTGCCGGGGAGGTGGGTGGGAGTGGGGACCGGTCTGGTTGGACATAGACTTTAGAGGTGGTCATGAGTTTGCTGGCTGCTACTGCTGCTGTTGCTCCAGGCTAAGTCTTTGATATCAGAAGGGTCAGTCATGAGGTGAAGCATCACCTCCCCTTATTCGGGCACCAGGAGGACAGGGAGCCGTGATTCAACTGTTGCACTCTGTGCTCCGGACGAAGCGACCAACCCCAGGGGCACAAGCCTCAGGACGGAGGGTCTCAGTAGGGGCCTCAACCAGAATGAGCATCTTCCATCCAGCTCGGATGAAGGAGCACAGAGCGATGGGGCCGGGAGTGTTCCAGGCCACCAGGAATCAGCTCCTGACACTGCCAGAGGGTAAAGAGGACCCACGGGGTAGGCGGCTTCAGGTTAGGCGGCAGGAAAAGGGGAGCCGCCCAAGCGTAGAGGAGAGTCGCTTCATCCACTGGCAGTTGGGGAACCAGCCTGAGAGGGAGTGAGGCTGACTGCGGGGGAAAGTGGTTCTCCTCTCTCCGCTCCTCCCCCTCTTAGCCGCTGCACCCCCTTGAGGACATCATCCTTAAAATATATTTCATTTCACAGCTGCATTATGGTACCACAAAATCCTGGGAATCCAATTTAAGAACAGATTACCTCCTCACTTACTTCATTTGAAGCAATTACATGTTAATTTTCATTGAAACCAGCCTAATGCATACCAATCTGATGCCGCAATCTCATTTGAATACTTAAGGGAACATCCACCGGGTTTGGGGCTCCAGAGATTGATATTTAAAGGGCCACTTCATCATTCTTTTTGTTGGTGGGCTCCCTAGTTCCAGCCCCTCCCCGCAGCTTCTCAGGAGGGCAGTTTCTTGGTGAAAGGAGTGCACGCCAGCTTGCTCCAAACTGCAGGTATGGGTCCCTGGAGAGGAAGCCTGTGTTCCATGCATCTGTCTTCTCTCTGCCACGTTGGCTATGTACGTGTGCGAGGAAAACATCTCCACCTTTGTCTTCCTTGCAGAGTCAAGTTTCATTCTCTGCCTCCTGCACAGGGAGGGGAAGGCAATGCCAAGCTCCAGCCTTTTCTCAGCCTCCATCCACACCCATCCCAAATCATTGATGATCACGTATTGTATTCTCAGCCATTCACCTAAGGAGGAAATAGCTTCCTAGACAAACCCTGTGCATTGATTTCAGCTACTGGTAATTAATAATACTCAGGGACGCTGAAATCAGCTGGTCTTTTAGTTTTAGAAGAGGGAGGTTGAAAAAACGAGGTCTGTCTGCTTAGTTTACGCATTTAAACTAAAGAAATTCATGTTCAAAGCTACAATTTAATTAGATTGTAAGACTATAAAGGACCCGGGACTATTGTGAAGATGCTATATTCTGTATTCTATTATGTTGTAATTAATCTACACCGACATGGAAGCAGGCAGATGGGAGTGACAAGATGGATTTAATTCAACAGAGTCCCGAGATCTTGGTTCCAGAGCAACCTGAGTTCTTCTCCTGTTTCGAAGGAGGTACTTGGGGTGTAGGGACAAGCAGGGAACTAGACTGACACCTGTAACTCTTGGCTAATCTCTGCCCTGAAGTTCCACAGGGGTCTGGAATATGTATATCCTGTATGTGTGTATGTACGGAGCCTCCATAGCGTGTCTGTTCTCAGAGGCGGGTACAGAACGGTGACTTTAGAAAAGAAAAGATGTGAGACTTCCCTCATGGTCTGGGGGTTAAGACTCCATGCTTCCACTGCAGGGGCTGCGGTTCAATCTCTGATCCGGGAACTAAGATTCCACATGCCACACACAGCATCATGGTCAAAAAAAGGCAAAGCCCCATTTTCCTGGGGCTGACACAACCAACCAACCAAAAAAGCAAATGCATCAGAGGATAAGTGCTCTGGAGGAAGATAAATGAGTGACAGGAAGCAAGGAAACATGGGTGGCGGTCCTAGTTTAATATTTTTTAATTATTCCAGCACATCAACCAAGCAGAGCTCAAGGCCTTTTGGATTTTCTTTCTGGGAGGAATCAAAGGACCTGGAGGTCTATGGCTTCAGCATCAGTTGCACCAAAGATAGCAATTCTTTATGCATCAGGGTATTTCAAGACCCTTGCCAAGGCACGGCCCTCCACTTCTGAGATGAAGCACTTGTCACTCCACCAGTAGGAGCTTGTAAAAGCCAAAGGATCATAGGTGATCTGGCCAGTAAAATGGACCAAGAGGCACACACAGATGAGGCAGAGGGGGGCACATCCTGTGCCCCCAGCCTACAGCCTGACAGACCCCTCTGATCTGTTCAATCTCAACAACAGAAAGAATAAAAATGGTATTTCCTTCCCTGTACAGAGCTTGGCAAATATGCTTTTTCTCTTCGTGTGGCAAGACTGAATACTATTATTTTCATTACTGGAGGGTTTACTAGGCTAGTAGAATATAGTTGTAATACAAAGACACACTCATTTTAACAGAACACTCTTGATTTCTAAGGGAAATTTTCTAATGCATAATTTGAACTAAATGTGAGTCACTCAGGAACTTTGAACTTCTATGGCTGGTGGAGGCTGGGCAGATCCTGCTTGGATCCACAGATGCCGGAAAAGACTCACCTTTTGAGAAAGTATTAGCATAAGCTGAGCAGAGTGCTCCATGGACATTTCTATTCTCACACCCCTCTAACCTGGGCTGGTCACAGCACCTTTCTCTCTTTTCTGAACAGGTAGTTTATTCATCCACAGCCTCCTATTGAAAAATTGCATTACTTTTCATTTTCAAACCCACAAACGAGGATGGCACCAGGGAAAAGAGCGGAGCTGTCTGTCTGTGACCCGTGGTGAAGCAAGATCTGGAAATCAGCCACCCTCAGTCACGTTCATGCTTCTGGCTTGACCTACATGACAATCAGCTGCATTTCTACAAGACGTCATCACTTTGCAGACCTTGGCATGCGTTTCTTCACTACCTCTCTGCACCAGCCGCTGTGCCAGGTCGCTGGGACATAGCGGAGGTCACACTCATTGTGAGAAGATGCAACGTGGTGACCACTAGGTCTGCTGCTGTGAGTCCAGAGAAGGGGCTCAGTCATCACTGCACCTGTCTGCTTGTCCACTCCCTGCCCGCCTCTCCTCAGCTCTGGTCCAGAGAACTGCATCCCCCATACCTCCCAGGCCTCTCTGTCCTCAGGTTTCAGTGCAGGACAGGGTCCACTGGGGAAGGGCAGGACGGAGCAAGGGGACCTTCCCTCCCATCTGGGTGGCATCTGTGGCCTTGGTTGCATCTCCCAGGGGCTCCAGCCCAGCTCCTGATGGTTGGGTCTGGCCCCCTAACTTGACCCAGTGCCCCTCCCTGCATGCTCCCAGCCTGGAGATGCATATAGATGGGAAGAGCACAGGTATAAGCGGATGGTGTTCAATCTACTGACTGGCTCCTCAGCTTCCCCATCACCTCCATCACTGGTGCAACCAACTGTGCCTGTTACACTGACGGGCTCTGGCTGGTTCGAGGGGGAGGGGAAACAATCAGAGAGCATCGGAGGAGGAGGCTACCCTGAGCTAAATTTGGAAGGCCCCGCAGTGTCGAGTCAAAGACAAGGGCGTAATAGGAGGACGGGCAGGTGTGAAGGCAGGTCCTGGGGGCCAGCGTGTCTGCACCCGGTGGCCGTAGACAGAGAATGGTCACAGAGACGGGCTGCAGAGAAGCTGAGCTCCACCACCTGCTCTCAGCAGCCTCTGGACAGTGTGCATGACCAGATTCCAAGAAAGCGTGAGTGTAATCAACGAAAGGAGAGGAGGGCACATCATGGTGTTACAAACTTCACATGAGAACCAGAAAGCAGGCGGTCAGGGGACACCAGATCGTGGAGTCTGCAACAGATTTGGGGACCGGCGCTAGTTTCCAAGGATGCCCTCGGGGTACAGTGACCAATGGTCAGGGGGTATGTTACCAAGTCCAGATGGATGGCAGTGATCCCCCCTCCATGAACGCATCTGCCTGCTCCTTCAGTGATGCCTTCTTGAAGTCTGTACCACAAACATTACATGTTTCTGACTTTTATCTGCTTAGTCAGTACCACTCAAGATTCCAAGCACCAGAGCTGACAAACATCAGGTAAGAAGAGCGTGTGTGCACCTGTGAGGTGAGCCTTGGGCCCAAAGGCATCCAGGGCATCCCGCCAAACAACTGTCAATTAGGGCCTTCCAGGAATGAGCACACAGCCTTGCCCATCTTTCTGAACTCAGGTCACCTCATCTTAAGGAGGCCCTCCAAGATGCTACAATTGTCTCTTGTGGTTTAGGGTTTATAGAACAAATTTTAACTCCCTACACTTTTCTCGGATCTATAGAATTATGAATGTATTACATGCCAGCGTCCAGGGGTGTGGGAAGATGGGAGAGTGAATAAAGAGGGTAATGTCAAGTCAGGAAGACTATGCTCATTATGAGAATGATATTATTATTTTTCAAAAAATATTTTTATCTCATGGTTGTTGCTATTCAATCACCAAATCATGTCCAACTCTGCGACCCCATAGACTGCAACATGCTAGGCTTCCCTGCCTTTCACTGTCTCCCAGAGTTTGCACAAATGCATGTGCATTGAGTCAGTGATGTCATCCAACCATCTCATCCTCTGTCTCACCCTTCTCCTCCTGCCGTCTATCTTTCCTAGCATCTGGGTATTTTCCAATGAAAAGTTCCAAAGAAAAGTTCGGTTCTTCCCACCAGGTGGCCAAAGTATTGGAGCATCAGCTTCAGCATCAGTTCTTCCAATGAATATTCAGGGTTGATTTCCTATAGGATTGACTGGTTTGATCTCTTTGCTGTCCCAACAGACTCTTGAAGAGTCTTCTCCAGAACCACAATTCAAAAGGATCAATTATTCGGTGCTCAGCCTTCCTTTATGGTCCAGCTCGGACATCTATTACCTCACTGTGCTGTCTTTAGTCGCTCAGTTGTGTCTAACTCTTTGTGACCCCATGGACTGTAGCCTGCCAGGCTCCTCTGTCCATGGGATTCTCCAGACAAGAACTGGAGTGGGTTGCATGCCCTCCTCCAGGGAATCTTCCCGATCCAGATATCAAACCCAGGTCTCCAGCACTGCAGGCAGATTCTTTACCATCTGAGCCACCAGAGAAGCCCAAGAATACTGGAGTGCATAGCCTATCCCTTTTCCAGGGAATCCTTTCTGACCAAGGAATCGAACCGGGGTTTCCTGCATTGCAAGTGAGTTTCTTACCAGCTGAACTACCAAGGAAGCCCATTATCTCATTGAAATGGACTAACTGGTGATCCAGGCAAAGCAGCAAACCAGGGTCCCATGTGCCCCACTGGCGGCAGATCAGGAAGGGACATATCCACATAAAGAATTGTGGTCACAGAGACCTAACACTTGGAATGCTTTTGCAGGGGCAAGGATGCGTTTAAGCAGCCAAAGTTTCTCACAACAGGAAGCCAACTGCTTTGACACATGCCTTGTACTACACTTGCTCTTTATTTTAAACACATTTTTCGATGTCATGTCTAAAGCAAGATAAGACCTTTTCAATAAAATTCCATATTTACACCTCTTTTATTTTTTTTTAAACAAAAGCTTCTGTCTGAATAGAAACACATCTTCAAAGGATGCCTTTTAAAGAATCCACGAAGCAGAGAAAAATGTGTTGATGATGAAATAAGTTCAATGGCACGGTATGAAAAAATAAAAGTTCCTGCTAAAAGATGAAGAAGAATGACATGAAATGGGACAAAAAAACTCGAGAAAGTCCCCGGCAGAGTATAAATTGGGTGATGAGGACGGAGCTGTCACCAATGGGGCTGAAGTCCTGTGCCCGAGCGTGCTCAGATGCCCGCATGTGCTCAGATGCCTTCTCTAACTCTGCATCCTGCCAGCATTTTGCTCTCTCCTGTCTTCCCAGGGACTGACAAGCCAATGAAACCAAGGGTGCACAGGAGTCACTTCGAACAGCAACAGTGCTTTGCAGAGTGACTGCCAAAGTGAAGCTGGGATCTGTGTTTACCGCCTGTCAAGTACTTCTAGGTCAAACTGGCCTCCCTGACAACCCAAGAGATGCTTTTCTTAACTACCGGGTGCTGAGTGCACCAGCTGGGCTTAGAGAAGGCCACGCCCCCATCTCCTGCCCTGCATCCCACCCAGGATGGCACTGGAGGTGCTGCAGTCCAAGCTCGCTGGATCTGGGCAAGGATGCGTGTTTGAGGCACAGAACCCAGAGGGTATCCCAGCCATTCAGACCTAATTGTTGTTTTAATCAGTACAGTTCACAGACCTGAATGTGACACTGAGGGAAAATCGGTATCGGGTACACACGGGTTGGTTTTGAGACGAAGGGAATTCAGGTCATGATGTTGAGTTAAGATAGCTTCCCTTTTTGTGATCTGTGGATGAAAACACTATTTAAATGCAAATCACAGAGGCATTTATTACAACTGTGGCTATGATTCCGAAGTTATTTAAAAAGCAAGTCGCAGGTTGAATATCTTTATCAACCGCCCAGGTGAAGCTCCTCAGTGAGGTGAGTGGGGGTCGGGTGGACACAGAACATGGCAAGGAGAGAATCGGGCTCAGGACCTTAACTTGAAGGAAGCGACCGGGCAGCTTGCACAATGTATACAAAAAATTCAATCCTGAGTATTCATTGGAGGACTGATGCTAAAGCTGAAGCTCTGATACTTTGGCCACCTGATGTGAAGAGCCAATCATTGCAAAAGACTCTAATACCAGGAAAGGTTGAGGGCAGCCGGAGGAGAAGGGGGCGATAGAGGATGAGATGGTTGGACGGCACCACCAAGTCAATGGACATGAGTATAAGCAAACCCCAGGAGATACTGAAGGACAGGGAAGCCTGGCCTGCTACAGTCCATGGTGTCACAAACAGTCAGACATGACTTAGTAACTGAATAATAACAACAATAGAAAAAAGCAATAGAACAGCATCAGCAGTCACTAGGCAAGGCTGATGAGGAGCAGCTCTCAGGAGCTCTCCCAGGAAACCTTTCCTTCTGTCCAAAAATATAAAGGGTGGTCCAGCTGGCCCCACAGGAATTCCAGTACCTTCCTGGGCTTTCCTAGAGGTAACAAGACCTCCTCTGACTATTTCACCCACTGTGATCCTTGTAATCTTTACAATAAGAAAGCAGAGTTGCTATTATTTCATTCAAAGCTGGCCCAGCCATTAGCCCCCTCCCCTGAACAGGAGTCCTGCAGAATGTACTTGCACAGAAGGGACACACTCCCCAAGCCAGGATGTTTGTTACACCAACACAGGCGTTCAGGTCCAAGTCATGCCCCCCGAGGATCTGGGACGGTTAGGATGAGGGAGCAGGAGTCTGCTCTGTGGAAGGATGTGCTGTGGACTGAGTTCCCTTTTGCCCATGTGCAACTTAGCCAGGATACACTCTCCCAATGGGAGTCTGACATCTTGCTGTTGAGTTAGCCAGCCATGCCCCATACCAAGACTGAAACAACACTTTCTATCAATTTAGAGAAACTCAAGGGATTTTCTGAGAAGTTCCAAATGGTTTCTGAAAATGTCATTTTTCTTTTCTCCTTTCGTATTTTCACCCGCTGACAGGTTAGTGCCACTCTTCTACCCAACTTGTCTTTCAAGATGTAGAAGTAGGCTAATTGTTAAGAAACACTGGTCTCTTTCATGTACCATTCAATGACTCCCAGGAGACAGGACAATGGTACAAGAGCACTTCAACTACGGTCTGTTCCATCTACATAGACCCTCGGCGTGGGTCAGACACACCACCCACAATGCAGCAGGTGAAGTTGGCCATGCAGGGGGACAGCAGAAGGGAAGGAGGAGGAGCAGCTCGACTCACCCTATTTCAGACAATCAGGGAAGGAACCATGAGAGGGGGAGTGGCCTTCCAGTGCTTGTAGAACAACTACTCTACATCTGAGTGCCGAAGAACTGATGCTTTTGAACTGTGGTGCTGGAGAAAACTCTTGAGAGTCCCTTGGACTGCAAGGAGATCCAACCAGTCCATCCTAAAGGAAATCAACCCTGAATATTCATTGGAAGGAGTGATGCTGAAGCTGAAGCTCCAACACTTTGGCCACCTGATACAAAGAACTGACTCATTAGAAAAGACCCTGATGCTGGGGAAGATTGAAGGCAGGAGGAGAAGGGGACGACAGAAGATGAGATGGTTGGATGGCATCACCGACGCGATGGAAATGATTTCACGCAAGCTCCGGGAGTTGGTGATGGACAGGGAAGCCTGGAGTGTTGCAGTCCATGGGGTCACAAAGAGTCGGACACAACTAAGCAACTGAACTGACTGAAAAAAGTAAACTCCCCCTTCCTTTGCCAAAATGTCTGTTTATTTATTTTTTGCTATACAATAGGTCCTTGTTGCTTATCCACTTTAAATATGGCAATGTGTACATGATCTTCCAAAAGTCCCTAACTATCTGTTGCCCTCAGCAACCAAAATGCCTATTTAGAATCAAACTGGTCACCTTCTGCCTCAGGCATAAATCGCTGACGACCTTGGCAGCAAGTGCAAATGTGCACTAAAGAATTTTATTAATAATCATGATTATGGAAGCTCACTCCAATCCCAGTTGGTGTCAACTGGCTGGAAGAAACATTTTTCTATCTTACCTAGTAAATAATTTCGATAAAGGAATCATTTGGGGAACTAAATCTGAAGCCTCGTGCTTAGTTTTCTTCAGTTGACTTTGATGATTGAGGCGCCTGCAGCTCTTCAGAGGGTCAGTTCAAGGAACTCTCATGGAGAGTCCCAAAACAATGAACATTTAACACAGATGAGACAGCAGCACAAAGAGAGGCCTCTGGTTTGTTCGGCACTGCAGGGCACCAGGGACCAGGGGACCAGAGAATGAAGTGACCCGTCAGTGCTCTCCTTTGTGTTCAAATCTCTAGGCTGTATTAAAGCTATCTTTAAGCTTATCCAAAGTAGCTCAGGGATGGCAGAGGGATGGAGAAAGAGGATGGGGTTAGCAGATGTAAGCTATTATATATAGAATGGATTAACAGCAAGTTCCTACCGTATAGCACAGGGAACTATATTCAATATCCTATGATAAACCAGAATGGAAAAAATATTTTAGAAAAGAACGTATACATATGTATAACTGAATCACTTCACTCTACTGCAGAAACTTATACAACATTGTAAATCAACTATATTTCAATTAAAAAGCAGCTCAATGTAATATATTCCTTCTGTTCACTAATCTTGCTCGTAAGAAGCTTAGGTTTGAAGTTTTTCAACTCCAGTTTTTTCCAACAAAAAGAGATAGAAAAGACAAAGAAATTCAAGAGACCAAAAACTTTAAATAGATAGACAGATGGGTAGATAGATAGGAAGATAGATAATAGATATGTGTGTGCGTGTGTGTGTGTGTGTACATATACTTACACACACACACACACACACATATAGGAACTTTTAGAAGCTTCCTGCTGTATGTTCTCTTGTTAACACCAAGTGAGGATTCAGGAGGAGGACATATACGTATGGTCTATATGAATACAGAAGTTCAAGAAACAACTCTGTCTGCTCATTTAAATTCTGAAAACACATCCAGAAATAGCAGTATGTTTTCACGTAAAATTCAAGTTTTAAAAATTCCTATTTCCTTAAATGACTTCATTTCCATTTCCACTAAGCATGACTATGATCAAAAACATTTGCATTGAAGTCACTTCTCAAACATGGAGAAGACGTTAAGCCCTTCGCCACCAGGCAACGTGAATCTATCCTGTGCTGGCCGTCCACACAACTGAAGTTCAGCCAACTTCAGCCAGCTGCGGACGACCAGCCCCTCGGCGAGGTCACTTGGTAGAGATATGGCTCATAGAAACTTTGAGGAAGATAGTATTTCTCAAGTTGGCTAGAGCTGGGAAGACCAAAATTACGGGGTGAGGAGTTCGTGATTCATTTGCTCAGTCATTCATCCGCTGAGTCAGCAAGTGTCTGTGGGGCACCAAGGCCAGTCAGCCAGAGCTGGATACACTGGGGTGTCCACACCAAAGACAGAACCCCTCCTTTTCTATGGCTTGGAAGAGAGACACTGAACAAGATTATTTGAGACTGGTGAGTGCTCTAGACCACCCAGGCGATGAGCTAGGGAGAGCTGAGAGCTGAGCGGAAGGCGGGGCTGTGTCTTGACTGAAGTCCACTTTCACGGGGAACTTTTGTCCTGAAACCCACCTTGTGCGCATCAGCAGGTATGGGCAAAGCAGAGGGAAGAATCCTGCCGAGGTGCTGAGAAACTGGGGGTCAGGGGCAGTCCTGGGGCAGAGGGGAGATAGCATTGCAGCTGGTCCCAGGGCCCCTGGGGGATGCCGGGAGCCTGGGTCAGGCAAGGCAGGGGCCCAGAGCTGGCAGGTCAGACACCTGGTGAGGAGCCTGGGCTTTGAATGTGCAGAGTTTGGTCTGAAGGGTTCTAGGCAGAGAAGTTATATGATGTGATTTATGTGATAAAAGATGCCTTTGACTTCTGCGTGGAGAACCAAGCGTAAAGGAAGATCAAGGAGGCAGGAAGCCCAGTGCGGAAGCTTGTGTGGTTCCCGCCGTGTTTCCTGACAGTGGCTTTAACTAGAGGCTGTGGAAATAAAGATCAAAGGACGGATTAGGGACACCTCGCGCAGGGAGAGTCAACAAAAGCTGTGGAGGCAACGGAGACAGGGGAGGCGGCAGGGCTGCGACCAACAATGGAAGGAGTCAAGCTTGACTGCTACTTGCGTTCTGAGCAATAGGCTGGAAGGCAGCATCCTTTACTGAAACAGAATGGGCTTGACTAACAGGGTTGGAGGGGAAAAGACAATAGCTCTGCTTTTTTTTTCACATTAAAAAAAAAACATTGGAGTATATTTGATTTGCAGTGCTGTGTTATTTTCAGGTGTACAGCAAAGTGAAACAGCTATACACACATACATACTCTTTTACATTCTTTTTCCATATAAGTCATTACAGAGTACTGAGTGGAGTTCCCTGTGCTATATACTAGGTCCTTATTAGTTATCTATTTTGTATATAGCAGTGTGTGGGTAGTACTGTGTTAGACCCGTACACACAATGGCCAGTTGGAATTGCCCCTTGGATGTATCGTAAGCATTATGATAATCAGTTCAGGTGGGACCGTCCATCATATCATTCCTGCAAGTCTGGAGCTTCATGGAGATGTAGATTGTGAGAAGAGATCTGGAGTGTATGAAAGACACAGGGTTAGAATCCTAAGCAAAGGCAACACCCAAGATGGTGTGGAGCCAACCAGTGTCCAGTGAAAGTGGACAAAGAAAACAAGGGGGTGGTGTGATATGCCTGGACACTAAGGAAATTAGGAACACTGAGAATGTACCACGGGCTTGTCGTATAGGAAGCTGTCTTTAAGTCATGTTGAAAAAACATAGATCTTTATTCGATCTACCATTCTGTATCACACACGACAGAGGACAGGGAAGCCTCCAGGTGTTACGCGTCACTGGGAAAAACCAGTGTTGGGTCATGTGAAGTTGCCTCCGGACCCGCCACTGGACATCACAAGGAGGACAGCAGGTGGGGATGGTGGAGGGGGTGTGTCTACACTCACAAGACCTGTGCATTCTTCCTTTGCCAGGAGGCAGCCTGCATGAGAATGGGTCTCTATTTTAGCCACGGGGACCAGCACAGCGCCTGGCAAATAAATATCTGTTGAATGAATAAGTGATACATTTGGGAGTTGCACCCAATTTTGTTTTTTCATAAAAGATTTCCATTACTCAGAAAACCAGCACAATGACTGCCCTAAAATAACCCAGGCCCGTGTGCCCTAACCTTGTTGTAAATGTCTGGATGAACCGTCGTGATCACCACCTGAGAGTTCAGCATTGTGCTCAACCACACCACCTCTTCCGGCTCCTCACAGCAAAGAGTGGGGAGCAGCCAGATTGTCAGAGGCGCCAGGGGTGCGTGCGGGAAAGGATGCTGCGGTGGATGCCTGAGATTCATCATCAGGATCCATTTGGCACTAGACTGTCAACATCTTAAACAAAGTCAGACAGAAACAAGTCTGCTTCAGCTCTGCAGACAGCACAGAAGCAGGCTGTGGGCACAGACTGATGGGACCCCAGAGCAGGTGTTGCTGTTGTTCAGTCACTAAGCTGTGTCCAACTCTTTGTGACCCCCATGGACTGCAGCACGCCAGGTTTCCCTGTCCTTCACCATCTCCCAGAGTTTGCTCAAACTCATGTCCATCGAGTCAGTGGTGCCATCCAACCATCTCATCCTCTGTCATCCCCTTTTCCTCCTGCCTTCAATCGCTCCCAGCATCATCATTTTTTCCAGTGAGTCGGCTCTTCACATCAGGTGGCCAAAGTATTAGAGTCTGGAAACATCAGTCCTTTCAGTGAATATTTAGGGTTGATTTCCTTAATATTCAGAGCGGATGGGATCACACAAATGCCAAGTGACCGGAGCCAGACCAGCCCGGACGCCTGCTGCTGTGGGCTTCTGTTTACTCATCTCTTGCTCTTGGCAGTGCCTGTGGCGTGGTCACGTGGCTTCCCCACATGGAGCAGCTTCACTGCTGCCAGCGGAGAATTTGACCCTTTTTATCCAGATGGTTCTGGAGAAGGCAATGGCAACCCACTCCAGTACTCTTGCCTGGAGAATCCCATGGATGGGGGAGCCTGGTGGGCTGCAGTCCACGGGGTCGTTAACAGTCAGACACGACTGAGCGACTTCACTTTCACTTTTCACTTTCGTGCATTGGAGAAGGAAATGGCAACCCACTCCAGTGTTCTTGCCTAGAGAATCCCAGGGATGGCGGAGCCTGATGGGCTGCCATCTATAGGGTTGCACAGAGTCGGACACGACTGAAGCGACTTAGCAGCAGCATCCAGATGGTTCAAATCTCCCGAGCACCAAGGACCCTGCCACTTGCCCAGATAGCGCCTGGCTGCATCGTGACTTCTGAACGGTCCCCTTAGAAGACGTGATTCCCTGATCATAATCCCCTTCACAAAGCTCAGCTGAAATAGCCAACAGAAGGCAGAGGCCAAAGGGGAGGAGGGGAGAGAGGGGGTGACTGCTGGGTAGCTCCCCCTTTCACTTCTGGAATAGGAGCATGTTTATTTATAACCCAACATTCAAACTCATTATTAGCTGAAGGCTTTCAAGTAAAATATAGGTCAAGCCCCGTTAGGTGGGCTAACAGCAACTGTCTCAGCCTCAGGGAGCAGGCACTCACCGAAACTCACGATTTCACTGACTTATTCCAGACCAACAGCCACCCCAGCAGATATCAAGCATATGCACCCAGACCCCAGGGAATAGATGCACTTCCACATTCCTTTGTCCAAAGGGCTTACAACAAGGACCGTGTAGTCGGTGTAGTGGTCACAAGGTCCCCTGTTCCTACCCGGATGGACACCTAGAACAGACGCTTTTCCCGGGCCTCAAGGAAATCTTTAGGGTCAGGAGCAAAAGATGGCAGGGTGGAGGCGGGCCCACAGCCAGTGTCACCCCACATGAAGCCATCAGCTCAGCACTTGGAAGCCAGCCCATCAAGACTGTGATGACAAAAACCTGCGGTGTCAGGCAGCCAAGCAGAGAAAAACACCCGAAACCCTGGCCTGGGGGCCTGGAGGAGTCAACTCATGATCATTAAGGGTAATTAGCCATGTGGCCAGGCTGTACAGGACCCTCGCTCTAGGCTGACCCTGGGACCTTGGGATGAAAGCCTCTCTGCTGGGGGTCTTGGCTCGCTCTTCCTTCGTTCCTTCCTCTGTCCCTTCCTTCCTTCTTTCCTCCTTCCCTCCCCACCTCCCTCTCTTTGTTTCTCTCTGTCTCTCCATCTCTCTCTCTCTCCCTCTCTCTCTTCCCACTCCTCTTTCTCGTCTTTCTTCATTACCTCGCCTGTCCTAGCTCTTTCCCTCTTCAGGCCGCCCCTGCCTGGCACCCTGCCCCTTTCCCCTCTCCTTTGATTTCTCAAGTTCTTCTTCTAAGAGATGATTTTTTAATACCCCTCTCTCTCGCACTAATACAAATAGGTTCCTGGTCTAATAGTGCATATTAAATTAATAAGAGATGCATTTATTTATTTGAAACTTACAGCGTCCCATTCCCTAGGGACTTTCCTTGTTCCAAGTTGCCACTCATCCTCACTAAACAGGGTGCAGCTTCAAGAAATCACATCTTCCGCTCTGCTCAGACCTCTGGTCCCAAATCACAGTCCTTCCACTGCTAGATCCTTGGGTGAACTTTCACGATGTTTTTTAAAATATAGATTTTATGACTTTATAAAGTGTTAATTATAGGGAAAACAGTTGAACAGGAAGGAAGGAAAGAAGGAAGGAGGGAGAGAGAGAGGGGAGAGGGTGAAAGAGAGGGAAGGAGGGAAGGAGGCAGAGGGGGAAGTAGGAGATTACCCATTTTCTCCTCACTAAGAAATGTTCACTATAAACATCTTGGTGCACATCCTCACACACAGTTGTCAACAACATCCACGTGTGTGTGTCATTATATACACAACATGCAATGGGACTGTACTATGAATAAGCTATTTTAAGTCCCAAGGCACACTTCCATGGCCAGATTGGAATCAGGCCTTCAGGGTCCATGGAGCTTCAAGGAAAACGTGCAGAATGCATGCGATTCCTTCTGTGGGAAGTCCATCCAAAGAGAAGGGAGGGGGACGGCATTTATTGAGCCCCTGCTGTGCCCCCGGCTCTGTGCTGGGCTCCTGCATACATGGCACCTTGTTTAACCCTCATACCAATCCAGAAAGAACTTTACAGGTGAGGGCACAAAATTTCAGGAATATTAAGTGTCCTGCCCAAGCTCACAGCCAGCCTCTGGTACAGTCAAGACCCAGAGGGAGACGTCCAAGCCCTGACCTTCCTTCGGGTTTAAAGGTTAAAGGACACATAGGCTGAAGCCACCGGAGTCTTGCGTGGAGACAGCGGGGGCCTCCCTTAATTCTGGCCGCACAGAAGTGGATGAGGAAGAGCGCTAACAGCACCCGCGGAGCCTCCGGTAGCGGTCCTGCTTTAGAGTACACCAAGCAGGCCAGCTGCAGGGGTGGCAAGGGCAGTTTCACGGTCGTCACAGCCCCCGCGCTGGAAGCTGCATCGCGAGGTCCAATCTCTGCAGCCACAGCGCGCCTGAGCTGAGAAATGCCAGCCCAGGAGCAAAGAGGACCGGCCGCCTAACTGACAATCACGCTCCTTCTGCGTGTTCTCCTTGAAGCCACGTGGACCGTCATGGACAGTAGCCACATGGACAGTTGAAGGGGCCGATTCCAATCTGGCCCCAGAGATGTGCCAATTGGCATGAGTCTGTCAAATCTGTCTTGCAGAAGCTGGACAGAGCAGGGCGGCTGAGCAGGAGGCGCCGCGGGTTTGCATGCATCTGGAGGTCACCTCCAGGAACTTCTGCACGAGTGTCTGCAGTTGGCGCGGGAGGCTGCCACGCAGGCCGGCCCTAGCACTGTCTGTTTCCTCACTGCAGATGCCCAGGCTCCCGGGGGCCCCTGGAGGGCGTGGCCTTTGTCCTCCCATTGGCCTCTGTTGTGTTGAGTCAGGAAAAGCAGTTGAACTCAGTTGAAGGCTTCAACACAGGGCGTGTGAAGCATGGATGCACCTGCAAGATGGTGGGGGCGTCTTGTTGGGGATGCAAGGAAGGCACGCTCCACATGTACATGCGGTGGGGGCTGGGGAAGGTTTATCTCTAAGATGGCACAATGGATGCCAGGACAGCCCACAGAGGCTCCCCAGGCACCGAGAGAAATGCCCAAGTCTTGCACCCCTCAGTAAATGCCCTCCAGAAACTGGTACTAATGGCGTAATCTTCGCTACGAGGTGGGGCAAGAGAAATTCCACTGGGAAGATGGACAGGAAACATCCTGTCAATGTGCAGGTTGCTAAACTCTCTCACACTGTGTAACCTCACCTGTGTGCCAGCCCTGGATTCCTGCGGTCAGAGAAAGATACCCGGCTGCTCCTCGCCTGCACAGGGCATGCATCCCCAGCCCTTCTCCCCACCCTCACAAGTGAGACCCTCCCGGGCTACCGCTCAGGGCAGTCCTGCAGCAAGCACCTTACAGGCGGGATGAACATGTCCTGTTGGACATGAAGCAGGCCCCTGCTCCTGGAGACTGCTGGTTCTCGTCTTGGGGACACTTATTTCCAGGATAAAAACACAATCAAGGTGTCAGGTGTCTTATCCCACATGACTGGGGTTAGAACAAAAACATACACACCCTGTCCCCAAGGGGTTCACTTTCTCCTATGAGACACAGACACGTGGAAAGAAAACCCATGCATACTCCTCAAAAATCTCAGAGGACAGGCATCCACAGGGGACTCCTGGGGCTTAAAGACTGGTTCCAGAACGATGCCCTCTAAGCAGGGTCCTCAGGGAGGAGAAAGAGCACTCAAGAGAAGAGGCAGAAAGGCTGTACCAGGTAAAATCAAGATTGTGAGCAAAGACTTCAGTGTGAGACAGGCGGTGAGAAGAGGAGCTGCAGGGAATTTTTCCTGGGGGGTTAAGGACCTAGAGGGTAGGCAGGGATCAGGTTACAGAACCTTCTGTGCTATAGCCAGGAGCTTGGGCAAGAAACGCACATGGGGCATAATAAGAATGAGTGTATTTCATGTAAATCTACCTGTGGTCTGTATGGGCTTATCTGTACCTTGGTGCCTCAGCTGGTAAAGAATCCACCTGCAATGCAGGAGACCTGGGTTCAATGCCTGGGTCGGGAAGATCCTCTGGAGAAGGGAATGGCTTACCCATTCCAGTGTTCTCGCTTGGAGAATCCCATGAACAGAGGAGCCTGGTGGGCTACATGTGGTCACAAAGAGTTGAACACAACTGAGCGAGTAACACTTTTATGGTCTGTATAGAGGATTTAAGTATAGAAGGTTGAGGATGGCCAAGACAGCGAAGGAGATAGGAGGTAAGATGGTAAATGATCACAAGTGAAGGGCCAGTAAGAAATCAACAGCATCACTGAGATGAGATGATGTGACACAGAGAGAGAGAAAGAGACGGGGGTAGGGAGGATGGAATGAAAGAACCAGAACATCAAACTGGAAAACCCTGGTGAAAAAGAAAGTAGGTCCTGTGTTCCTAGGTTTCTAGTCTGTATTGTCAGCACAGATCACATCCATAGACACACACACACACACACACACACACACACACACACACAGCTGAGTTCATCAGTCTAGCCAATCTTCTTTATTTAGCTTGGTGACACTAAAGAAGGAATAGTCATCCAACGAGTATCCACTGACCACCAGCTCTGTGGCTTGTCTTCATGTGGCCCCCACCCAGGGGAGAGATGGTGTGTGTGTGCGTGTGTGGTTACATCAGAGATCCTGGAGGTCCCTGGGACCTGGGACCAGGCCAGGAGCTTGTGGAGGATGAGGCAGCATGACATCAAAGCTGGGGACCAGCGAGGAAGGGCTGGCGGCTGCTCAGCCTCCCTCCTCACCCACAGGTTTCCTTTGTCTAAGTGAGCAGCCTCCCTGTGGCAGATTGCAACTGGCAGGATCAATATTAAAATAAAAGGTGGGGAGGGCAAGAGAGGAAGAAAACAGCAACTCAAGTCCACAGAGGTAGGGAAGATTGATCAATGGCCTCAGGAACAATCCATACTAATTATGGTGATAAAAAGCTGTCAGTCAATACTCGGGATATTAAATTTAGTGGACTGGAGACAACAGGTCTGCTGTTGTGTTCCCCCACCATTTCATTTATTGAAACACTCAGATACAAATGAGCACTCAGCGCTACGACTCCATTATTGTTTCACTGGCTTTGAACCGCAAACGCTTTGATAACTGGATTGAAAGGCTGTCAAATTTGCCCTGTTAGTTTCTATGCAGAATCTTTCTCCAGCATCTGATGAGATTTCATTTTGTAAAATTCTGACAGCGATACCATTCGTTAAACTACAGCTGATAGCCCACCTCATATGTGTCAACACGGCTAAACACAGCTCAGCGTCTGTGTCTGTGAGGGAGCGGGGCTGGTGGTGAGCCGCCCGAGTCAAGAAAGGCGGTGGCGGGGGGCTCCCCCAGCAAGAAGAGAGCAGAGCCATTCCAAGGTGGCAGGGTTGGTGACAGTCGGCTGGACCAAGTGGTACTTTCTGCGAAGGTGGCCACTCAGAGAAGTGTGTGCCCACATGCCAGGGCCAGAGGACATGAGGTCACGGGTAAGGAGTCAACTCTCTGAAAACGGGAAGCATGCTATGCACGCTGCCCATCTGTGTTCTGGGAAGGGGCTGCAGGAGGTCCCCTACATACAAACCTTCAAGCCGCGAACTTTCAAAGATGCGAACGTGCGTTCCATCCACGTCAGGCGTGAGTGAAGCTGCATCTTGCCCTCCGGCTCCTGTTGCTGGTGATCCTTCAGCCCTACCATCTGCCCCCTTCCCCTCCCTCTTTCATCAGTAACTCTTCTTGTCTGTTCGCTCGTGTCAGCCTCTGTGGTCCCGCTGTTGTACTGAACTAGTGTGCTTTCCAGGGCACTGCACTGCCGAGTTAGAAAGGTTTTCTTTACTCTCTGCATTTGCTTGTTTGCTCACGTATTTGTCTGAAAAGTATTATAAACCTATTACAGTATAGTACTATGTAGCCAATTGTGTTAGCTGGCTGGGCTTCCAAAATGGCTCAGCAGTAAAGAATCTGCCTCCAATGCAGGAGATGTGGGTTCGATCCCTGGGTCAGGAAGATCCCCTGGAGGAGGGCATAACAACCCACTCCAGTATTCTTGCTTGGAGAATCCCATGGACAGAGGAGCTTGGTGGGCTACAGTCCATGGGGTTGCAAAGAGTTGGGCACGACTGAGGCGACTTGCACGCATCTCATAGGTGGGTGCCTAGGCTAACTGCTTTGGTCTTACGAACATGCTCTCAGAGTGGAGGGGATTCACTCTAAGTCGTTTTGGTCCGTGGATTACTGCAAGGGCCCACAGGGAGGATGCTGATGGGCGCAGTAATCAGCAAGGAGACTTTCAATGGAAAACTCCCTTCAGTGCATGGAAAATATGCAAACCCAGGCCTGGAGGGCAAGACACATCTGCCAAGATGTCCCAAGTATTTTCTCTTTTAAAAACTAAAAGCGCAGTCTCCACAAGAGTACCTGAACTATTCACCATTTCAGGAGCAGCTCCAGGGGATCAAGTGCAGTGTGGGTGAAGGCACAGGTCAAGGTCAGGTGTTGGCATCTGTGATCCCACTGCCCAGTTTGGGAACACAGCCCCGTGTGCCAAGGACCAGTGCTTGTCACCAACACTGTACACAAGAAAGCACTTGTCTCCCCAAGGACACACCACAGGTGTGCTCAGCTGGTGTTGTACTGAAGGGAACAGGCTCTCCAGGGACGGGTCCAGTAACAGCAGGCACAGAGCCACTGGGAAGAGTGTAAGAACAGGCCTGATACTAACAACCACCCAGGACAGGTTCCTTCGTCTCTTTGACTCTCAATCCTTAAAGTTAACATTTGGGAACTGAACTAGATCACTGTTCTTTAGTCTTCGTGTTGTGAATCAGTAGCAGGCCATGAATCAATTGGACGATTTTTAACCATTGATTTTGTAAATGAATTAAATAGGATAGAACAGAAATTATCAGAGCATCCTGAGTACCGTAAGAATAAGTTCTATGGTATAAAACTTTTAAAGGTATTTCCAAGTTACAGGCTTAAAAGAGCACTAAGATTCCTTCCAAGTGAAATAAAATGTTGCTCTGAATCTCGGCCAGCCGCCACCGAGGAGCCCACAGCCAGCGCCCAGCTCAGGAGAGTGTCCAGCACCATCCCCTGTCAGCAGAGTTCCTGCCCCTTTGTCTTTCACTGACAATGTGATCTCATGACACTGCTACGATTTCAGTTTCGACGGCCCCAAGTTAATTAAGACATGATCTCTGAAAGGCAGGTTGTTCCGTGGAGATAAGCAGCAGCTTCTGCAGGTGGTGAAGAGCTGGGGTGCCTGACCAGCTCCAGGGGATTTGCTGCTTCTACACAGAAGACAAAACTATGATTCCCAACTGAGCATCGTGAAGTTCACCTAAATACGGAGCGGATCCCTCGGACGCTGCTCTGGCCATGATCATGACAGCGGGTTGTGGGGCAGCAGGGCAGCCCTGTACACACAGCATGGCTGTTCACTGTGCAAGGGAGCCAGGCCAAGGGTCTCCAGGGGCTAGAAACCAGCAATACACCTGGGTCGGGGCTGCACCTCCTGATCTAACTTGCACAAAGATGCCCTAGGCCTACCTTGTACTCGGGGGGCCATGTTTACCCATGAGGGCAGGTTTTTCTACTCTTAGAAGGGGCCCTCTGGTCTGGCAGCCAGCCTTGACTGAAACAAAAATGGAAGATCAAAAATCCAAAGGAAAGCAATGGCATTAGGATCAGAAAGAGCGGCCTCCCAGTATCTGGGGTGTGTGGTCTGGAGGCTCTGTCCCCATCATTCCAGCATCTGGTGACCAATGCAGCCCACACGGAAACACTCTAGCCATCTGGTTCAGAATGCACAGAGGTGGCCCTCTTCAAGGATAAGCGCTGACACTGGAAGTTTCTGAACTGATGACTTAATAGAGATGGCGGCAACGACCAAGAACCTTTGCACAAAGGAGCCTCTGTAGGACTCTTTACAACTTTGTGCATGTCAGACATTATTAGATTTATCATAAATGTCACAGTTTGGGGTGGAAGGGGCTAACTGAACAAAGGAGAGTGTGTTCTTGCACACACAATGTCACACTGTTTTGGCTTTGATTTGTAAGAAGTGTGTGTGATCACTTTCACTTTTGGTAAACCATCCCTCTAACCACTGATGCTTTCACAGGGACTAAACTGAAATCAGTCAACACCTCATAATTAAAGAACATCCCAGTTGTTTTAACTTTCTGAATCATAGTGCATTTCCTTCTGGTAAGCTCAATGGATGTTAATGATAACAAATATTATAACAAAACATTTGCCACAATTTGCATCCATTGGGCAAAAGCAAAACTGGTAGAGGGAACTCACCAAGTCTGTGCAGCTGGGTACGACCTGACTCAAGTGGCTCAGTGATAAAGAATCCACCTGCAATGCAAGAGATGAGGGTTTGATCCCTGGGTTGGGAAGATCCCCTGGAGAAGGAAATGGCAACCCACTCCAGTGTTCTTGCCTGGGAAATCCCATGGACAGAGCAGCCTGGCAGGCTCCAGTTCATGAGGTTACAAAGAGTCAGACACAATTGAGTGACTAAACAACAAAAAACCACCCAAAGGCCTCATCAAGCAGTTCCTAGACCAGTCTGCTGTATGCCCAAGAGGAGGCACTCCACAAATAGCAGCTCTCTCTCCTTCCTGCCCTTTTCTCTGCATAGCCACCCAAGTGCAATACAACTCCACCATCTAAAGAAAACACCCGTGTTACCCACGGCCTCGCTCTTCACCCTGGGATTTCGGAAGCCGTACTCCCTTCTCAGAGTCTTTCCGATGGACCCGATACAGGCAGCTGTGTAAGTGCAACTCGCTCATCTGTGTGTCTCCACTGCAGGCCAGACAACAGGAATTACAACTGAAGCTGAAATCAGCTCAGACCTACTATTTAGTCCTAGAAAAGACGAAGGCACCTCCCCAAGGGCCTAAGTCAGAATGGGCATGTGGCACCACCGAAGCCGTTCCTGCCAAGGGACACAGGGTCAATTGTGCACAGAACAGGCATTTCAGAGAGCCTGGCCAACAGGGACCCGGTGGCCACGGGCAGCCGACTCCGGATCTTCTGACTCCAGGACAGCTCAGCTCTCTCTGCAAGGATCACAGTTCCAAACTGTGTGTCCCAGTAGGTGGGGTCCTACATGGCCACCGTCCCTAGAGGCAATGACAGGGCCCGCATGCGTACAACGCTCGTGTGCTCCCTCTGGAGTCTAGGCCTCTCTGTGTTCACCAAAGAAAGAGGTTCACACGCCCCAAACAGCCTCTCTGCAACTCAGTGCTGAGGGATGCTATTTATGGGTCTGGGGGCTTACAAGTCTATCTAGAGATAAAAGCCAACATAGATGCTGGAACTACACACGACCTGAAACAGATTTACTTGGCAGGGGCCAGGGGAGGGCAACCCCTGCTCACAATCATATTGAGAGAAGTGACCACTCGTCCAGTGCCTGCCCTGTGCCAGACCCTTAGTCACATGCCCAGAGCCGCAGGTCTCCTAAAAGGCAGGGCCGGATCTATAGGACTCTGGAGTCTGTTTCCTTCCTCTTTGCTACCTGCTTCCTGATTCCAATTATTATTGTTGTTCAGTCTCTCAGTCATGCCCACTCTTTGCGACCCCATGGACTGCACTACGCCAGGCTTCCTTGTCCTTCACTATCTCCCAGAGTTTGCTCAAATCATGTTCACAGAGTCGGTGATGCTATCTAGCCATCTCACCCTCTGCTGCCCCCTTCTCTTTTTGCCTTCAATCTTCCCCAGAATTAGGGTCTTTTCCAATGAGCTGGCTCTTCACATCAGGTGACCAAAGTATTGGAGCTTCAGATTCAGCATCTGTCCTTCCAATAAATATTCAGGGTTGATCTGATTCTGATGGCTAGTAATAACATGGAAACTCAGCTATTAAAGCACTGAACCAGTGATTGACATTAGATAACCCAGCACAGGACAGTCCAGCTGGAAGCACGGAGAGAGTATTCTCAGAAACCGGAAGTCTGTGATCCCCCAGAGCCCCTGATCCCCCTCCTATCACCCACTCCGTGTAGACCCACCGCTTGGAACTCCCTGACATCTTCTCGGTCTCATGGTAAGCCAGGCTTTCCAAAAACTGCCTGATGACTTATGGCTTGGGAAACATCCACTGCTCTCCTGGCAGCCCCAGAACAGGGACGGCAGGATGATGCAGAGTGAGGAGACGATGGGGACAGAAATCAGCGCTTCTGCTGGCAGAGCAGGGCCTGATTGTTCTTTGATGGGTCAGTAATTAATTGCTCCAGAGTGCTGGATCAGAGGCTGTAGAACAGTGCGTCGTGAACAGACCCTGGAGGGCGGGGGGAGTTACATTGCTTGTAAGGTCATTAAGAGAATATTATAAGTAATACTCCACGACTCCCTCATTAAATACTAAGTGAGTCATTCAATCTTGGGGTTCTATTTCTATTCTCCTTTCTAAATGCAACTTTAATGATTTAAAATCCCTTCAACCCAATTACAGCCCGGTATTCTGATTAGGAACTCAGGCCATTGTGAGTGGGAACCATTATCCAGCAGCCTATAGCAAAATTAGCACCTCGAGAGGGTGCATGAGGAAATAAATCTTTCCTTGACATTTCAAGACCGATCCCTGGCCAATTACAACACACACTGTTCCTCTGGTAATATGCAACTGAGTTACTCCTTGCTATCAAAGGCCACTGGTCAGAAAGAAAAGAAAAAAAAAATCATTCAGGGCGGGGAAAAATTAACCTTAAAGGTATGGGTGCCAAGAACCCAGGAAGAAGGAGGAGGAATGCATGAGATGGGACCTGTCACTCAGGCTTGGATGCACTCAGCCCATCTGGCACTGTGGCAAATTCAAGGGGCTGCTAGGGCAGTGGGGTGGGTTAGAAGATGCCTTCCGCTTCCTGCACTGCACAGAGAGAGGATCTCCTAGCTAGGGAGGAGAAAGGGCTGTGACTAGAAAACTCAGAGATGCCATTGGCAAATGCAGAGCAAGAGTCTTTCAGCTTAGGTGCAGTCAGGTGGCACTGATGGTAAAGAACCCACCTATAAATGCAGGAGACATAAGAGATGCAGATTCTATCCCTGGATTAGATCCCCTGGAGGATATGCAACCCACTTCAGTATTCTTCCCTGGAGAATCCCCACGGACAGAGGAGCCTGGTGGGCTATAGTCCATGGGGTCCCAAAGGGTGAGACAAGAATGAATCGACTTAGCATCCACGCTCAGTGTGTTGACTGAACAAAATTCACAACCTAAAAGCTGAGAGTTAGTTTTTACCCAGTGGACTTTCTGAGGACTCCAAGTGCGAGACAAAACATCTCAGATGATACTGAGGAAAACTGTTCTGAAGAGGAGAGGTGAGGGGGCCAAGATATATACAGGAGTTTGCAACTAAATACCAGGTAGTCGGAATGTTAGAAGGTGACTGTTAATAAAACAAAACCAAATATCTCAGGCATGGCAACCCACTCCAGTATTCTTGCCTGGGAAATCCCATGGACAGAGGAGCCTGGGTAGGCTACAGTCCACGGAGTTGCAAAAAGAGTCAGACATGACTTAGCTACAAAAGAACAGCAACAGCATATCTCAGGTTAAGGAATTTAGCACTTGTCTGAGTATGGGGAGATGCAAGAGTCTGGGCTCACTGAAATTATTCCTTTAATATCCACCTCAGTTATCTGGGACCAGCATCCTGTGTTCTATCATCCTGAGTTTCTTCAGGGTTCACCCTTCTGGCAGCTGTAACTGGCTTGATGGCTCCAAGCTCCTTTGTTAACTGACATGGTAGCAATATTTTCATTCTCAAGTCCAAAGGTGAGTGCTGCCGGTTGCTGGGGCCGGGGTGGGGTGCCAATGCTCTGAGCATAGGGGCCTGGGATGATGAGCTTCATGTGTTTTGAGCATGTTTTCTCCAAGACCATCCTTCGAGGAAATAACAGTGGTGGGAGGTCTGGAAGTAGCACAGGTAACCTCATGAGTGAGGAGCAGACACCTGGCCACAGCCAGTGCAGGGAGGGCTTGATAAGAAGCCCTGGATTCTCCAGACATGGAACGCAGGGCTGGAGAGGAGGGCCGCCCATGGTGGGCAGGTCGCTGTCTTACATGCAGGCCTCCTCTGGTTCTCATCTTCGTCTTCTCCATTCCAGTACCAGCTGAATGAATTGCTCTCAGTCCAAGGATTGCAGGTCTGTTTTGATGTCTTTTGCACCTGGGACTCCACCTAGATCCTAGGGCCTCCTGATCATTAAGGCCAGGAACGAGACTGAGGGGATGTCCAGTCCTGGGGGACCAGTCCCTCCAGGCCCACAGGAAGGACAGTCATGGGGAGTGATGCTTTGGAAAGGTCCTTGTAACCTCTCCTGGGGCTCAAGATGTTAGTGATCAGCTTGGCCACTGAACAAGGGGTCCTCAGCTGGCTCCTCTTCCAGCCCCTGAGTCAGGTACAGAATCAGAAAGGCAGCAAGCAGACTGTGGATGAAAGACCCCAGGACGGGGCTGCCAGCGCTGTTCTCCTCGTGTCCCACTGAAACCACACAGAAGGCATCTAGAGACTCCCCACTGCCCCCCACACACACACCAAAGGAAACAAGAGGGGACAGGATGCCGATCCGTGACTCCATCCCTGAGCCACATCTTCGTCTCCTACATTTCTGGCTCTCGTTCTGAATGTCTCCATCTCTGCCCGCCTCCCTCCGCTATTAATCAGATGGGGGAGCTGTCATTACAAGGCTCCCTAATTGCTGAAAGCTGATAGTTGTCTCCTGGTTGAGCCCAATTGTAACAAACGCTACGAATAAACAGCACCATTTTCCCCAACCCAGCAGTGTGCTGGGGAACAAAGTGAGTGCGGTGCACACAGACGTGTGCACACACTACACACACGCACACACATTCACAGTCTTCTCAAGCATATGGGGGCCGTCTCATCACTCTAACCTCCCTGACTTTTTTGTTCTCTCACTCTAGTTGTTTCCATGGGAACCACAAAAATAATAATAATCATGACAATAAAAGAGGAGGAAAAGCCTGCTGCGCTTCTGCTGAAAGGGACCTCTATTTATCAACACCTGGAGTCCACTGTCCTCCACGGATGCTAAATTCTAGCCAAATCATTCAATCCTGGTGCATCCCCCCACTGTATGGCCCTCCAAATTGCTTTCTGAGCCTTCCTAAAGAAAAGGGCTATGATCATGAAGGGCTGAGACTCTCACTGGGACAAATGAGGTGGAGACACCAGAGAGGCAGGGATGAGAAGGCCTGGGCCCCTGAGACTGGCTAGGGTCCCCCAAGGGAAACCAGGAGGACTGTCTTAGGAACATTTCCTGAAGCTACAGAAAGCCCGGGGCAGTTGGAAAAGCACAGGATGTAGAATCAGAGAAGGGGCTTGCCAGCTTACTTTTTGTCTTTCTCACCAGTCAGCCAGCAGCCAACGAAAATTATTTCGTAATCTTCCATAACCCACGAGCAGGGCTCACTGCTGGCACAATACAGCTGTGGGATGCTCCCTGTCACAGCCCTCAGGCAGCACGGGTCCCACTGCAGACACAGACGGCAGGAAACGCGCAGTGCGCAGCGCGGCCAGCACGCCGCACGGCGCCTGGCACAGCAGAGCCATTCAGCTCAGGCTGGTTGACGGACAGACGCTGCTGTGATGGGCAAAGTTCAGGGTACAACGCAATTCCTAAAAAGACAGAAGAGTGCACGCACGCATGTGTGCGTGTGTGCATGTGTGTGTGTGTGTTCAGGTTCTCTGGAGTAGCTGAGGGCTAAGGTGCAGCCTGAAGACAAGTAGGAACCATTCGGGTCAAGTGTGTTTGAAAGCGGGGAGGAGGGAGCTGACCCAGCATCTGTTGGGTGGGTGGGTGGACAGATGGAGGCATACACTGGTAAGCCAGGTCTCTGGTTCCAAATTGTGTGTTCTGCTGATGCCCCATGTAACACATGGACTCGGCAAGCACGTGTAACTATGACAGACCTTCTGACCGGTGTCCAGCCAGAAAGATCAGCACCACAAAGGTCCAGATGCAGGAGCAGGCCTGGGAGGAAGCCACAATCAGGTCAGAGTGTGGCCAGAATAGAATGAGGGATGTGGGGAGTACGCTAAGAGGAGCAGGTGATAAAGATGTGAGGGTGGAGATGAGAGACAAGAAGATGCCAGGTGGTGAAAGACTTAGGACCCTGGAAGCCCCATCAAGGAGGCAGGACTTCATCCTGAAAGGAGAAATCCAATGAGAAGTGCTAAACTGTGACAAGACACAATCCACATTCAGTTCCCAAGGACCTCTCTGGCTGCAGCAGAAGGAGTAAATCAGATCAGTTTCAGCCAAAGTTGAGCAGGGCAGTTAGGGATAGTGGTCCCGATGAGAGGTCAAGGTCACCTGAACCAGCCAATTGGTGATGGGAATGGAGAGACAGGGTCAGGGTTGATGGACATTTGGGAAAAGAGACAGAGGAACTGGGATGACACCAAGGTTTCTGACTTGGTCCTCGGGGTGAGCGATCGTGGTGTGAGAAGCCAGTTTGGGAGAAAGCAAGTGGAATGAGTGTACACTTGCTGAGTGTGAGGTGTCTGTGGTCTCGACAGGACAGGGAAGGACGGTCAGGGGAGGCCAGGCTGGACCTACTGGCCAGTGAGTCACCAGCACACAGATGGCCCTGGAGCCCAGGCTCACCAATGAGCCCCAGGGGGACAGCAATATTTCCACGATTGTCACAGGAAGTCAAGCCACAAAGATCCCAGTGTCAGGGAAGTGGTGGCAGCAGAGGTCAGGCAGTGAGGACCAAGTGTGACCAGAAGAAGCATCAGGGCAAACAAAGCCAGGAGGAGATAATACAAGAGCGGGAGAAGGAAAATCAAGGAAAGGGCTTTATTTTAAAGAAGAGATAGATTGGATCACGTCCAACTGCTGAGGAGAAACAATAAGAAGCAAAATGTTAAAGGCATCAGAGAAGAAGGAGGATAAAACAAAGTGGCTGAGAGGGTGGGGGTAAATGGGGCCCCAGCATCACTAGGAGATAGAGCTTTGGATGGGAGAGGACAGTTTTTCCTTTAAGGAGGACAAAAGATGGTGTGGAAGGAGGTCTCAGAGCTCCAGGGCAAGAGGTTTAGAAAGCTCTTATATGATGGCATGTGTGTATTTTTCCTTCACTCATTCCTCTGTTCATTCATCCATTTCAACACCGATTAGACACCTACTAGAACATGTACTCACAGAGGATACAACTCATATCATTAGACCTCTTTAAATTTAGAGATAATAGCAAATTTAAACAAGCAATAAAACATGTGGTGTGACAAGCAGAAAGATAAGTAAACCAGGAAAGGATAAGTATGAGGAAGAACTTCCCTGAAAAAAATGATTTTGAAGCTAAAAAAAATTTATCAAAGGCAGAAAAGCCAAGTTAGAGGCAAGATAATCCTCTGTGAATAAGAGACAAATGTAGGAGTGACAGCGTTAAATGTTACGGAGAAGACTGGAAGTGGCCACTGTTTAGATGAGAAAGGAGACAAAACAGGGAAACTCAGAATTGCCAGGGTTTTCTGTTGTTTTTGCTTGTCTGTCTGTCTGGCGGTCTAGATCAGAGATGTCAGTAAGATCAGAGATAATGTCATTATGGAGCTACCACTACAAATAAGTTTAGGCTTTTCTCCAGCAGCACCTACAGTGTCCTCTTCTGATGTACTTCCCACCCCCCACCACCCCCAGAATTCAACTTTGCCATGAGAGTCTGAGGCAAGGACCATGGATTAAGAATGCTGAGGATATTGGCAATGGAAGATAAAACCACGGACCACTCACCTCTGCCAGATACAGAAGGGAGCAGGGAAAGGATGATGCTGAGGGGCTCAGGAAAGGAGAGTGGTCAGTGAATCCTCAGACCACTCACCTCTGCCAGACACAGAAGGGAGCAGGGAAAGGGTGATGCTGAGAGACTCAGGAAAGGAGAGTGGTCAGTGAATCCTCCATCTCAGTGGCGTGGAGGAGGAGGAAGAACCAGGTGAGCAGGCTGGGGAGGGGCAGGAGGTGCGGCCAGGGCACAGGCCATCTGATCGCCTGGTTGAGCTGGAGACCTGGGCATGATGGCAGAGCTCGGAGGAGACGCATGGATGGAAAGCCACCATGGAAGGGACATGAGGTGCACTCGAGATGGGAAGGTAAAAACACTGAATGGGCAATGTCTCCTGAGTCATCGCCAAACCAGGCACCGCAGGCCTGGACAGAGGGAAGACTGCAGCCCTTGGGGGAAACTTTCTCTTTACCTCAGCTTCTTTTTTTCTTTCATACATTTTCTTTATTTTTTAACATTTTATTTCATACTGGAGTAGAGTTGATTTACAACGCTGGGTTAGTTTCAGCTGTACGGCAAACTGATTCAGTTACAAAAGATTCACACACCCTAGTATTCATTGTAGCGCTATTCACAATAGTCAAGACATGGAAGCAACGTAAATGTCCATCGACAGAGGAATGGATAAATAGATCTGGTACCTTTATACAATGGAATACTATTCAGCCATAATAAAGAATGAAATAATTCCTTTTGCAGCAATGCGGATAGACCAAGTGATTATAACAAAGTGAAGTTAGAGAAAAACAAATATCATATAATACCACTTACATATGGAATTTTAAAATATATATATGATACAAATGAACTTGTTTACAAAATAGAAACAGACTCACAGACTTCAAAAAAGAAAGGATACATGCATATCCCCCTGCTTCTCTGGGGAAGGAAATGGCAATCCACGCCAGTATTCTTGCCTGGAGAACTCCATGGACAGAGGAGCCTGGCGGGCTAGTCCATGGAGCTGCCAAGAGTAGGACATGACTGAACAACTGAACAGCCTGGCTTCTTATGACCATGATACTCTCCATTTCCCAGAAAAGTTGTGAAAGACAAAGAAGATCTCACATGAGAAGCTTATTTGCAAATGGTTGGCTGCAGATGTGATGGCTTCATTACACACAAACCATTGTTTCAAGACTGATCTTATTCAGGATGTGTGGTTCACAGCTTCATTCCATTTCTGCCCTCGATTTCTCACTACCCTGTTTTGTTTGTCTGTGAATGAGGATGATAATGGTCCCTACCCTCAGAGGTCCTCCTAAGGATTAGAGGAAACCATGAACTCATACACGTGGCCCTTGGGAGAGTGCTCAGCACGTAGCAAGGGCTCCAGGAATTACACACAATATGGGCGCTTTTCACCTTCCAAGTGCCAGCCACTGGGCTATTGCCTGCATTGTTTCTCTGGTTTTTCCACACGTGATTTCAGCCAAGTGTCAGTAAATGTAGAGAGCTACTCTGGCTCTGAAAAGGTACAGTGTCCACCCGGTTGGGCAGTGAAGAAAGTCTTACTAAAAAGATGCTAGTGTCCATCACCGTTGGCAACAGCGGTCTCATAGCTTCTGGGTGTTAGGAAATGAAATGAGGATGAAATACCACTGACCTGTATTTTTTGTGATGTATCTGTGTGCCTGAGTCTGTCCGTTTGGCTTCCATGTACAGTATTTCTCAACAATGCTCCCTCATTCCCAGACCTCACCATTTCTTGCACCACTCTCAGTCCTACCAGTTTGAAAGCCCAGATCTGGTCCTGCTTTCTGGCTTATAGTGTCCTTTCTCACTCCAGTGACCACAGAATTTAGAGCCTGTACCAAATTCCTGAGCACTTATGCCTCTACCACATTAAATGGCCATCAGGACTGGAAGGGGGTAGGTTCTTGCCTTAAGTCACATGTGGTTTTCTGGGTCCAGTCCCAGGCTGGGTGCATATTAGGAAGTCAGGTGCTGTTTCTCAATAAATTCTCTTATCCTAATCTACCCGATATCTGATCTCCAAGCAGCCTCTCAGGAACATCATATACAACAATAACATTTCACAGGTTTCTGGGATTAAAATACAAACCAAGGCCTGTTAGCAAGAGAAGACATCTCCATGGAGATGCATTTGAAAAGCTCTCACGTTAAGTAAGGACCTGCAGGGGCTTCCCAGCTCACAGCAGAATAGGTCAGGGAAGCTTAAAGGGCTTACTGGCACCCACAAGAATACAGAGATGAAATGGAGGTAAAAGGTAAGCGGACAGATGGCTGGCCTCGCCAGCAGGACCGGTGGTCAGCTCCTGGGACTCGCCATTTTTCATGGTGCCCAGCAGTGGGCAAGACGCTCCCCAGACATTGCCTGCTGGACTGAAGGATAAGTCCTGCCTTTGTTAAGTGAAGCCGCCTCCCTTTGACTGCTGGAGATTTCAGGCGAATGTTCAAATCCAATGATGATCTTTTTGGAATGGAATTTTAGTGTCGAGATAAGGTAGATGAGCCCAGTCTGTTCTCTGAAATGTAGTCCAGCTGAGTGGGCCATGTGGGCACAGCTGGCAGACGCCTGCTGCAGTGACTGCACATTTAGTCACTTGGCAAATTAAAAGATGTCCTACACAGGCTGTAAGCTCACTCTCAGTTGCCTACCCAATGGGAGGGCCAAGGGCAATTGATTTTGCAGCATTCTTTCATGATAAAACTCACCTGAGCTTCACAATGACTCCAGAATGAGGCTTTAAAGGCTGGGAATCTGAGAGCCATGAATTCACTTCATGTACGAAGAGGAATCCATGGAACTCTTCCTGTTTGATCATGTCCCCTCTTAACATCTAAATGCTCAGTACAATGTGCATTTCCCCCATTAAATCCCTATTCATTTTTATGAATTCAACAGGGCCTATGAGAAAGCACCATATTTTGAAACAAAAGATCAACTGCAGAAGTACAGGAGATGCAGCACTGCCTTAAACAATTCATGAAAAAAAAAAAAAAAAACCTTATGCATTTGGCATGCATGTGCATGCTTAGTTTCTCAGTGTCTGATTCTCTGTGACTCCGTGGACTGTATGTACTCCTCCAGGCTCCTCTGTCCATGGAATTTTCCCAGGCACAGAGTGGGCTGCCATGCTCTCCTCCAGAGGATCTTCCTGAACCAGAAATCGAACCCACATCTATTGGGTCTCCTGCACTGGCACCAGATTCTTTGCCACTGAGCCCAGGAAGCCTATATTACTGGCATTAACCCTAAATCAACAAAAATGTGTAATGTGAATGCTGCAAGCTAAAGGATGCAGCAACTGTATTAATTAGAGCATAAAATACAAACCCAAAGCAGGCAGGCTTCCACTGTGCTTCACCCTGGCCAGACCTCAACAGCGTGTTCTAGGGCATCAGGACAGAGCAACAAGGGGGGCAGGTGGACGGAGGTCAGGAAATAGGGCCCTTTCTACACCCGAAGATCAAATATGGCTCATTCACCCTGGAAAAGAGAAGTTCTGGGGTACAAGCGTCTTCAAGCGTAAGAAGCCTGCAATGTGGAAGAGGAGTTAGCCGGCGTCTACTATAGAATGAATGGGTCAACTTTGTAAGACAGGAGATTTTGACACAGAAACAAACACAAACCAGAAAGGAGACAGACGACTTTCTAACAATAGCAGCTAACAATGGAAACGATGGCTGCCCTTCAAGACAGTGGAGTGTGACAGCATCCTCAGCAGCATTACCACAACCATGGACGGGAACAAGAGCAACGGAAGCACAGTTTGGGGAGCATTAAAGACTGTTCCTGATGTTCTGCACTGTACCGTATTGACGATGACGTCCAAAACCAGGTCAGCTGATTCTAAATCCTAAGCTCTAGCTATTCACTTTTACAAACTCCAAGCCTCCCTCAGCGTTTGATAAGGATAAAGGAACAGCTGGCCACTGAGCTGGTGCTCCAGAGTATCAGCTCCTTTGTTACTGATAATGTCATTTTCATTATTATGTGTCACAGATGCCACTGGATGGAGGGATGGAGTAGGTGGCTTCTCAGGCCTAATTCTAAGGCTTCTGGTTCTCAAACGTATATGCAGACCCTCTGCAGCCCTGTCTCTTGGCTCTGACCAAGCCCTGCACCCCATGTAGAGTGCAACAGGATGCTGGTGGTGTCCCCTCCATGCCGGGGCTACCTGTGCGTCTCTGTAGAGTTCGCTCGGATCCCCGTGAGGTTCTGCACTTAATCCTAAAGTTGGACTTCTCTTTACTCAAATTGCATTCAGAATTGGCACAGTTCCATTTGCTGATTCAAAAGGGGGAAAGAGGTTTCGAAAAGGCTTATAACAAAGGCTCATAAGCCTTACAGATCAAACAGCTCTTAAAGAACAACATTTTGATGAGTTAAGTGTAAAAGAACCAGAAACATACGGATTAAATTCCCCTTGAAATCTGAATGCATTTAAAAATTAAAGGAAAAAAGCACCTTAGCAGAATGCACTGGGGCCCTTTGCTGAATCAAAAACATTTAGAAAAACAGCGAGAGACATCCTGCCCAAATGAGGCAGCTCCCCGTTTTTATCTGGCTTACTTTAAGTGCTGGCTTTTTTTTTTTTCCCCAACATCTCTTAGGAGACTATTTCAGATCCCCAGTTCCCTTCGTTTCTTCTCCCTTGACGGCTAATTGCTGATGAACCAGATATTTGTGTGCTGGAAGAAGTACTTCATTTCTGAAATGGCCGGAGCCCACTGCTGGGTCGCCTGGCAGCACTCACCCAAGGACCCGGGGCTGAGTGCGTGGCAGCAGCAGCCAGAGTCGCTCAGAGGGAGCCTGTGCTTTGCTCCCCAATACGTGCCATCGGTCTGTGGAGGGCTAAGGCCCCACACCCATGGGCGCCAGCCCCCCGTCACTTGAGCCAGCCTCTCCACGCTATGCTATTTGAAGGCTATGTAGATAGGGCTGCATGCAGAGATTAAGCTTGATTACCCGAGAGACAAAACACCATTTGACCTGCTGTGTCCATCTGGCCTATCCAGGTGGTCCAGTGCAGTGGGCTACACCCTTTACTCAACACCGGTGGGGGTCTGCTCATCCAGGGAAGAAAAGCTCTTCCCTGCGTATTCATTTCTTAGGGCAACCTTTTTGCATTTCACTCTTTTACTAAATGTTTGATAATTTTGTTTAATATGCGTCAGTATAATGACACAGAGATCTACCTTGTTAATAAATATGCATAATTATGGATGGTGCACATATATATGATATATATGGCTTCCCTGGTGGCTCAGATGGTAAAGAATCTGCCTGCAAGGTGAGAGACCCGGTTCGATCCCTGAGTCAGGAAGATCCCCTGCAGAAAGGAATGGCTACCCACTCCAGTACTCTTGGCTGGAGAATTCCATGGACAGAGTAGCCTGGTGGGCTACAGTCCCTAGGGTCCCAAAGAGTTGGACTCAACTGAGCAACTCACGCTCTCACTTTTCACCATATACCCATGCATATAAGGGGGAGATATGTATTTTTAAGTTGTTGTTCTTTGTTTTACTTTGTATGGTTTATTTTCCTATTGGAGGATGTAAGCAATTAAAAAAAAAAATTAAAAATCGCTGTTGGATAAATAAAGCGCTGGCCTTGGTTCAGACTCAACTGGGCTTGAATTCTGCTTCTGTCGCTCAGCAGCTAGATGACCTTGGGGAAGACACTCTGGTTCTGAGGCTCCATTTCCTCCTTCGTAAAATGAGAATGTTTCTACTTACAAAGGTTGTGGCAGTTTATTGGGGAGCTTAGGAAAAAGTTGAAAGCACTGTTTCTGACAGAGTCCCTGGCTTCGAAAGTCTCAGCAATGGATAGCCACTACTGTGCTTTCTTCTTGCTGTTTGCATTTTGTAGTCACACGTATTCTAAGCACTCTGAGCTTCCCTTGAAACCTGACTTCAGGAGGCAGAAACGGAGCACACATTTCAGATGGTCATTTTGAATCCGAGAGGACAGAGCAAGAGAAAGCTTAATTATCTCAGTTTGCCACTCATCACATCTGTCAGTGGCTGCCGACAAGCAAGGGCAATTCCAAAGTTTGCCCACCATCTTCTGCTGAGCGTCTGGACCAACTCCTCCTGTGCTTTTTCAAATGTTATCAACAAGTCCATAGGGTTGGCTGCTGACAAAGACAGATACTCCGGGAGGGGGAAAAGTGTGGATAGTAAACACTGGCCTCTCATGTTGGCTGGATAGAAGATAACAGCTTCAACTTGCCAGTGACCTAGAGAAAGTCTCTTCAGTGGATACAAAAGGCAAAGAACTGCAGTTCACTCTGCCTCTTCTGGACTACCTTTTGTTATGTTCATTATAGTTCCTTCCCTTCTAAGCAAATGTGACTGTTAACAAGGATGTGAATGATAACAATGACATTAAAAACAATATTGACAATAAGGTATATAAACATGGATTGGGCGCTACTGGTTCACAAAAGACCCTTCCCGAATGTTATTCATCCTTCAGTGCGACCTGATGAGACAGGTATTGCTATTAATTTACAAATAAAAAAAATGAGTCTGAAAGGGAATCACAGAATTCATTAGGAAAAGATAACCTGGCTCTCAAAAACTCGGGTTCATAATCAAAACCTAACAAGTGTAAGTTATTCTTCATGCAATCTCCTTTTTTTCACATAGAGGTAAAATTACTTTGTTAACTTACTTTCTTATTTTTCTGTTTCCCTATTTTCAGTGAGAATGTTGACTCTGGAAGAGCAGGAAAGTTGACCAGCTTGCCACCACGGACTTGCGTCCTCAACAAGTCACAGTGGTGATTACGGCTTTTTCTCCAATCCCAGATCACAACGTGATTAGCACATACAGCCTGTGTATCAGATACAGATAGGTCCAAACTCCAAGGGCCCACAGTTTAAGCACACGGAGCAGCCATGCCTTCGTGACTGCATACCCTTCAACAGCTTTGCTGAACAGTCGCATCAGAGACAGGACAGCCCACGAAGCCTAACACAGTAACTGTTTGGCCCTTTGCAGTAAAAGTATGTTGACCCTTGGCTCACAAGAATCAAGCAGAGATTGCAGATAAAGCAAAGATACATTTAGCAAGCAGGACCATGGCTGAAAGTTGGTGACAGTTGCAGGAAAACCATGTTTCAAAAACACATACTCATTAGGTCAGATTAATGCCACTACTTAGCATAGAATGTATGGGGTGATCAATACTATTGTGTCCTTTTTAAAAAAATGATGAGAAGATGTCATTGATTATATACTTACCAACACTATCAACATTTACCTCTGTGCACGTAAATGCCAGCAACATAAAGGTTACCAATTGCATAAGAAGACTTAGATTTTCACCCAATTTTCAATCATTTTGAGACAGATTAATAAGACCTTTTTGGCACTTTCTCTCCTCTCCTGATTTCTGCCTTTGGGCTGTTTTGCTTTTCCTTCAAACTTCCAGGGGGAGCGTGGGCTATGCAAAACGTCATCCTTTAATCTAAGCACTTGTAAACCTTTCTGGAAAAATGCTATGTGCTAAAAAAAATCTTCAGAGATAATGAACACTTTATTTTTAGATTTCTGTGTGGATTGCAATTATCTATACTCTGCAGGCTAATAATAGCTCAGGAAATCCAGAGCTGTCTAAAGATGACAGGGGCTTTGTTTGAAATCAAAACCATCAGAAACTCTCTTCTCATTTAGATGTACACATGTGTAAAACAACCAGTCCTTCATTGTCTTAAGAATTGCCATATCAAGCTGGGAATCCCACTGGAAAAAGATTTCAGAGCAAATATGTGGAACGTTTGATGTTGGGCCACCAAAAATAATGCTTTACTTCTGTCATACTGTTTTACAAAATACATGGTCACATTTTAAGGTTTCAGAATTAGAAATGTACCTTATAATCTGTATGTGCAAGTAACATGGTACCCATCTTCCTGCTTCTCCCAGCCCTAAAAAAGTTATCATTAAATCAACAAGCACCTGACAGGCAATGGGATCTCAACTCAACAAAATGTATTCTCCTGGGCCACTAAAAGTGAATGAGAAGAAGTCCATTTTTCACGAAATATCTTGTCTGAAAGTAATCCTTGCTGCTGATAGAACAGGTCCAAGATGTCAAACTTCATATTTCTTCAGGGGTCCTAAGTCCCAAGGCAGATCTCTCCACCCACCTGTATGATGAGTCCCCACAAGGACAGTGACGGCACCAGAGGGCAGACACAACAAAATCGCTCGCGGTATCCAGGCCCTTCATTCTCAGAGCAAAACCATCTCTCAGCTCATCAAGGCTTGCGTCCCCATGCGCTCCTTTGCTCCGAGAAGTTACCAGGTTCCTCCCAAAGCAAAAACCCACGGAGACGGCACTGTTTTCCCAACAACCCATTATCCCACGTTTTATTGCAAAATTAGCTGAGGGACAGTCTGTGCTGAGAGGTAAATCCTCCTGTGACATTTCAAGGCTCATCCTCAGCCAATTAGAACTGCCACTGTGACCATGGCCGGACAGCACACATTCAAATCACACCAATTCCCTAAAAGCCCCCAAAGAAACTCCTTCCAGACCCACCGTGACCTCCAGGAGGCAACCTGATGGGCGAGTAGTTGTCTGTGTCCACTGATGACCCATCACACTCCATCTCTGTGGCCAGAGATGAGGGCTGCCCGAAAAACAAACAGTGGAATCCCAAGACCGCCGACTCCAGAAAGGGAAAGCTCTTTATGGGAGCAGGGGCTCCTGAGTCCAGGACTTACTGCAGCCTCCAAATGCAGCCTTGGACCACACAGGAGCCTGACCTACTGGACAGATGAGTTAATGATGCTTGCTTCCAGACAGAACTGACTGTAGTAGTTAGCTTGGGGAATTGCACTGAGGAGTTTGGGATTGCAGTTTTTAAGGACAATTTCAGGTCAGGACAGTGAGTCTCTTCCTTTGCTTAAAGAGTGGCCCCTATATGCCTCACTTTTCTGGCGAGTAGGTGAAGCCATTCCTCCTTTATAGAGTATTCACAGTTTGGCATTTCCGAAAGGTCATTTTTATCGGAGAAGCCAGGTACTCTGGAAAACTTACTATTAATACAACTAACCTGATGCACTTTGTGGGCCCGTTATATCAGAATATTATTGCATGAGCACTGTCTCATAACAGTCCTATGAATAAGTAAATACCGCTGCTCCCATTCTTCTGCATAGATAAACTGAGACCCAGGAAAGATAATTCACATGCCCAAGGTCTCCGATTCCAATTAAAATATTTTATTTTCCTTAGATTCCTTTCATAAACACAAAAATTCCCATTTGAGCTCCCTATTTTTAATACAGAGGCCACTTACATTGGAAAACTTTAGCCTAGGGAACTGCCAAACTCTTTTTTCTTATGTCTATGACAGCAAGTCCGAGTGGTCCCCAGGACCAGGGAAGCATCTCAGGGGCGTCTCTAAGTGGAGAGGCTCAGGGGCCGCCGGCAGAGAACCATAAGGCCAGCCTCATTTCTCAGCAGTGACAACCGTCTTCGGATCTGTTCTGAATCTGGCCACAGAGTAACTTTCAGAAAGTGTTTGTCAGAAACGTGTTCTCTCAGAAGAGTTCCCAGGAGAAAACCTCTCTTTCTCTCTGCACTAAAATAAAAACACCTCCTCCCCGTGATCTACACAGTCAGTGTCATGATGGGGAATTGCTACAGTAAAAAAAAAAAAAAAAAAAAAAAAAAAAAACCAGAACCAGAAACCAGTAGAGACAGCCCTGGGTCTCTCTTGAGGAAGTGACAAGGAGATCTACGTACACAGCATCCTCTCAGAGAAACAGGCCTGCTGTCTTCCGCAAAACTAAAAATAAGGATGAGAACAAGAAAGATTTATCTGAGCCTGAGAGGAAGTTCTGACATTACCACAGTGGAATCTCTCCAGAAAGTCTGCTCTTTCCTCTCCATTCACATCTCCATTTAGTGTTTCCCTGAAAACGTAGCTAAAGGGAACTCTTCTGTCCCCACGGCTCACAACAATGAGATTGCCCAAACTATACATACTCCCCACCAAACTTGGTTAATTACTCACCAACAGCAATACCAGAGCTACAAAGCAGTTTCATGCATATGTGTTTGAGGACCCTTATTGTTCTAAGAGATATCTAATTATATGTTTCCTCTGGAATCTACCCCCTACCCCTCCCTACTTCCCTACGGGAGACTCAGTAACATAATCAAAGAAGATTCTAAAGAGGCTTGTCATATCCTGGGGTTTACAAGACGTGGTATTCAAAAGGCAGTGATGTTAATATTGTTTTACAGGATGCTGACTGCTTGGGGGGTTTGCAGCCATCTGTGTGCATTAACCCCTTTCTATGTCGGGGGAGGTGCAGGCTTGGCTCATCTGTGCGGCTGTGCTGATCACTGCTACCTGGCTCCCTCGGTCACTGACTCAGGCCAGACGTTATCAGTTATTTGTGGCAAATACTTCCCGGTAAGCTTTGGGCTAAGAAGCATCTCCTTATTCGGCCCTAGCCAGTCCTCAGAAGAACCATTTTCAGCAGTACCTGGGAGTTCTCCAGGACTTGGCTGTAGAATATCCAGGTGGGTGAGGGTTTAAGAGCACAGATTTTATCAGATCCACCAGTTCAGACTTCTAATGGAGCCTATTTTTACTGACGGATAATCTGGCTAGCGTATAAATGAGGCAGTATTTTACTGTTTATTACATATGATAAAGTAATATTTTTGTGACTCTGATGAAGACTATGGACTCTGATTGCAGACAAATGTATGTTCCCACTCTCTCTTACACACACACACACACCTTATAATTCTAGAAAATTCACGGTTGTCCTGTAGTTTATGTAGCTCCACCAGCCCCAGGCTAGGAAATTTCACTTTATTAGAAGTTTGCTGAGTCACTTCAGTCGTGTCCGACTCTGTGAGACCCCATAGACGGCAGCCCACCAGGCTCCCCCGTCCCTAGGATTCTCCAGCAAGAACACTGGAGTGGGTTGACATTTCCTTCTCCAATGCATGAAAGTGAAAAGTGAAAAGGAAGTCTCTCAGTCGTGTCCGACTCTTCATGACCCCATGGACTGCAGCCTACCAGGCTCCTCCGTCCATGGGATTTTCCAGGCAAGAGCACTGGAGTGGGGTGCCACTGCCGTCTCTTCTGCTAAATATTGAGTGGGTTTCCCCCCTCCATCGCCCCCGACTTCCTATTATAACTATATCTAATGGATTTTTTTTAATGGAAAAAACTGTTTAGGAAGCTTCATTGAGGCCTTCTCAATGGGCTTCAGTTCAGTTCAGTCGCTCAGTCGTGTCCGACTCCTTGCGACCCCATGAATCGCAGCACGCCAGGCCTCCCTGTCCATCACCATCTCCCAGAGTTCACTCAGACTCACATCCATCGAGTCAGTGATGCCATCCAGCCATCTCATGGTGGCCAAAGTACTGGAGTTTCAGCTTTAGCATCATTCCTTCCAAAGAAATCCCAGGGTTGATCTCCTTCAGAATGGACTGGTTGGATCTCCTTGCAGTCCAAGGGACTCTCAAGAGTCTTCTCCAACACCACACCTCAAAAGCATCAATTCTTCGGCGATCAGCCTTCTTCACAGTCCAACTCTCACATCCATACATGACCACAGGAAAAACCATAGCCCTGACTAGACGGACCTTAGTCGGCAAAGTAATGTCTCTGCTTTTGAAAATGCTATCTAGGTTGGACATAACTTTTCTTCCAAGGAGCAAGCGTCTTCTAATTTCATGGCTGCAGTCACCATCAGCAGTGATTTTGGAGCCCAAAAAAATAAAGTCTGGCACTGTTTCCACTGTTTCCCCATCTATTTCCCATGAGGTGATGGGACCAGATGCCATGATCTTCGTTTTCTGAATGTTGAGCTTTAAGCCAACTTTTTCACTCTCCTCTTTCACTTTCATCAAGAGGCCTTTTAGCTCCTCTTGCTTACAGATGCTAATAAGAGCATTTAAGAATATCAACAAAAAAAACTTGGGAAAAAAAAAATCTAGCTATTACTTCAGTGAGGTGTATTTTTTTTAAAGGAGTTACCACAAATGAACTTAAAAAAAAAAAATTATTTGGATGGTTACTTAGAATGGGATACATGAAACAGACATTTATGTGATTAAAGCAAGATTTGATTTACTACACTACCTAAAGGTGGCTTCCGTGGTGGCTCAGACTGTAAAGAATCTGCCTGCCAATGCAGGAGACCCAGGTTCAATCCTTGAGTCAGAAAGATCCCCCGGAGAAGGGAATGGCTACGTACTCCTGGAGAATCCCATGGATTGAGGAGCCTGGCGGGCTACAGTTCATGGGGTTGCAAAGAGTCGGACATGACTGAGTGACTAACACCTTCACTTTCAATGGATGTTTATTTATTTATTAAATTTTTAAATTTTATATTTGGATATAGCTGATTAACAACACAGCAAAGGGATTCAGCCATACATATACAGGTATCCATTCTTCCCCGAATTCCGTTCCCATCCAGGCTGCCACATAACACTGAGCAGAGTTCCCCGTGCTATACAGAAGATTACCCATTTACAATACAGCAGAGTGTACATGTATATCCCAAACTCTCTAACGTTCCCTTCCCCTCATCTTTTCCCCCTGGTAACCCTGAGTTTGCTCCCTAAGTCTGTGAGTCTGCTTCTGTTTTTTTAAATAAGTTCATTTGTATCATTTCTTTTTAGATTCCACATATAAAGGATGTCACAGGACATTTCTCCTTCTCTGTCCAACTTACTTCATCAGTATGACAGTCTCTGGGTGTCTAATGGATTTTAATGAGTCTTTAATGGTCTTGGACTTTCACCAAATGACTTCCTCGCTGGTATGAAGACAATAGTCCACTAACATAGTGTTTTATTTTAATCTGTGATTAATATTCACCCTCAGCTGACTTCAAGTAAATGGTCCTAGATAATCGGGACAGGCCTCACCCAGATCAGCTAGAAGGCCATAAGGACAGAACTAGACCTCTGGGCAGGAGAAGTCCCACCACGAATAGCAGCCTCAACCTCTACTAGAGGCTTCAGCTGCCCTGATAACCTGCCCTGTGGACTCTGGACTTGCCGCGCCAGCCCCACAATCAGGTAAGTCAATTCCCACAATAAGACCCTTAGTACATGGTTTCTACTGCTTCTGTTTCTCTGAACTTTCACTAAGACAGATTTTAATACCAGGAAGTTGGGTGCTACTGGAACGAATGCCTTAAAATGTGGAAGTGGCTTTGGACTTGGCTAATGGGTAGTCTGGAAGAATTCTTAGGTGCATGATAGAAAAAGGCTGTATTTCCTTAAACAGGTTACTGTCAGAAATGTGGACAGTAAACACACTTTTGGTGAGGTCTCAGAAGCAAGTGAGTAAAATACTGTTGGAAACTGGAGGAGAGAAGACCCGCACAATATAGAGGTAGAAAACATAATTGAATCGTGTCCTATAGTGAGTGGAAAGCTGAAGCTGTGAGTTATGAACTGGGAATTCCACTGAGGAGAGTGTCAAGCAAAGGGTGGGACACATGACCTTTTGTTTCCTGCATGTAGTAAAATATAATGGGAAAAATATAAATTGGGGAAATCTGTTAAAAAAAAAAAGGTGGATGAATTGGGAAATTTTTAGTTTATTTAAATTGCAAAAGACGCTAAAATCAGGAAAATATGCTCTGAAGAGAACAACAAGGGTGGAGAGCATTTCATCAGCAATAAAGACATCAGCTGGGACCATTCGGCCACATCAGCAGGAGCCACAAACAGATAGGGGTACATAAAAAAGTTCAGTGAAGACCTTTCGGCCTAATGATATGGCTTCCCATGATATTCATAAGAGACCCACAAAGTTTTGAGAAAATTTTAAGCAGAACTATTGCCAGCTTGGGCTGAAAATGGTGAAGATATGACAGAATAAAAGAAAACCATTGGGATCCCCAAATTCTACAGGCAAGAGAAAGTGGAAGTCCACTCCAGTACTCTTGCCTGGAAAATCCCATGGACGGAGGAGCCTGGTGGGCTGTAGTCCATGGGGTCGCGAAGAGTCGGACACAACTGAGCGACTTCACTTTCACTTTTCACTTTCATGCGTTGGAGAAGGAAATGGCAACCCACTCCAGTGTTCTTGCCTGGTGAATCCCAGGGCTGGGAGAGCCTGGTGAGCTGCCATCTATGGGGTCGCACAGAGTTGGACACAACTCCTTGCATTCTTCTCTCATTAGGAAGAAGAGTATTAATAGAACTCTTTTCCTCTGCCTGCCCTGCCACTGCATTCTAGAAGCAGGTGCCATGCCTTTTAGTTTCACAGGCCCATAGACGGAGTGGCATTTTGTCTTAGGAGGACTGTAGCCAGACTGTCACCCATACCTGATTAGATGACGAAAGTGGCGATCTTGAGGGCTGATGATATTTAGGTGAGATTTGTTTTACATGAGTTGATGCTGTAACTGGTTGAGAAATTTGGGGGTTTCAGGATAGGGTGAAGATATTGTGCACATGGAATGATATAAATTTTTACGGAGGAATGAGTAAAGCCTAGTACGTTATAAAATCTCTTACAAAGATATCTACAGCCCTGGCCCTAGAGCCTGAGAATATAAGTTCATATGGAAACAATTTGAAAATGAAAGGTCTCTGCATATGTAAACGTTAAGGATCTTAATGAGCAGATGATCCTGAATTATGCAGTGGCCCTAAATGGGTGCATTCTTATAAGAGGAAGGCAGAGGGAGACTTGAATACACTTAGAGAAGGCAAGTGAAGATGGAGCACAGAGGTTAGAGATGCTGGCCTCGAAGGCTGGAGCGATGAATTACAAGTCCAGGACTCCTGACGGCCACTAGACACTGGAAGAGACCAGAAACAGATTCCCCTTTATGGCCCCTGAACGGGTTGTGGCCCTACCAACACATTTCAGCCCAGTAAAACTGATTTTGATCATCTAGGCTTTAGAACTGTGAGAAAATAAATTTGTGTTGTTCTAACCCATCAAGATGGTGGTAATTTGTTATAGCAGCCACAGGAAACCAACACAGACTCTATCAAAAATGAAGATGAGGAACTTCTCTGGTGATCCAGTGGCTAAGCTCCACGCTCCCAATGCAGAAGGCCTGGGTTCAATCCCTGGTCAGGGAACTAGACTGGAGGTGCCTCAACTAAGAGTTCACATTCCACAACTAAAAGTCCTGCATACAGCAACGAAGATGGAAGATCCCACATGCCATAATGGAGACCTGGCAAAGCCAAATAAATAAATATTAATATTTTAAAAATCAGGTGAAAAAGATATGGCTTTCCTTGAAAGAGCTCATAAGCTATACAAGATGAAGAGTCATAAAACTCCAACCCAGGCCTGGCAACAATGCAGATACCAATAAAGCAAACGAAGTGTGAAGAGCTCAGACTGTTTCTGCATCAACAGGATTCACAGAGAACAAGGTGTGTGAAGCTGGCAGGAGAAAGGACGCAGGGAAGCAGAGAAGACGATGATGCTCCACGTGGCAGAATCATGACATTTGTGGTTCTGAGAAGTGGTACAGCAGGGCCACAACTGGCCAAGCGCTAAAAATAGGATGCTACAGCAAGCAATCTCTTTGAGATGTTCTGCTGCTGCTGCTGCTGCTGCTGCTAAGTCGCTTCAGTCGTGTCCGACTCTGTGTGACCCCATAGACGGCAGCCCACCAGGCTCCCCCGTCCCTGGAATTCTCCAGGGTAGTGACCCTCAAATCATGCTTTATACGAGACATGGGAGAACTATAAAAATATCTAAATCCACTGTTTTTGTTGTTGTTGTTGTTGTTTCCTGGTCTACTCCCCATTCCTGAACTTGATGTTGGGAAAAGAGACTTTTCCCCCGTCCCTGGAATTCTCCAGGGTAGTGACCCTCAAATCATGCTTTATACGAGACATGGGAGAACTATAAAAATATCTAAATCCACTGTTTTTGTTGTTGTTGTTGTTGTTTCCTGGTCTACTCCCCATTCCTGAACTTGATGTTGGGAAAAGAGACTTCCCAAGAACACAGAGAGAGCGCAAAGAAAGGCAGGCCAGGCCAGTGGGTAAGGCAAGAGCGCTGGCATCTGATGGAGTTGAGTTCAAATGAAGTGCCTCTGTGTGTCACAGATAAGTGACTGAAGCTTTGTGAGTTCAGTTTAACCAACAGAGGTAAGGACATCTGCCTTGCCTGGCTGTTAGGACAATTAGCTAACGTTTGCCATACACCTGCACAGTTCCTTGAACTTAACTCAGTATTCAGTAACAGTAAGAAAGAGAGAAAGTCAGGACTCCCCTCTAGACAGCTGATGCTTCCCTTCCACCATGAAGCTAGAAACCTGTGTTCAAAGCAGAATGTGAAGTCCCTGAATGACACATCAAGGGTCTGGACTTTATGATACGAGCTGGGGTCCATGGAGAGGCTTTCAGGGATGGAACAGCATAGTTTTCTGTGTTCCAGACAGATGGCTGTCTGGTAGTGGAAAGATCAGTCAGAAGGGAGCTGGTCCGGACTCTGCTGCAAGAAGTTCTGGGAGGTAGATAATGAAGCCCTGATTAAGACAGAACAAGAAGCATATTTCCAAATAGCGTGCTTGCTGATTTGAGACGATTTTGGAGGAGGCAGACAAGTGACCGCACACGTGTGATGACTCAGCGGCAGAAAGATGTGGCAGGCATGTTCGTGCTGGTGAAGAGTTGGGGGCAGCCTAATTACACCAGGCTCCTCCAGAAGGGACATTGAGCCTGGCATCTCTTCTGAGAGAGTTGATTATGAAATGTCACAGGGTTCAATGGCTGAGAATGGATGCAATGTTTACAAAGCCTGCCTTTCATGACTCCTAATGATGTGGACAGCCAGCTGCATGTCACTCCAAGAGCCATACACTCTGGGCACAGACAGGCCAGCAGCAACATGCAAGCCCCTAATCTGTTCCTTTGAGAGTGGAGACAAATATGCTCTTAGAATTTCAGCACAGGGGCATATCCTTGCAGGGGATGGCTACAAATCCATAATATCACACTGTACTTCACAACAAAGCAGAAACGCAGAAATACACAGGCAATGAGTCATGTTCTGGAAAACAACTGAAATGCAGTATTTTTATGAAATGTTCATCCATCTGAAATAGTGAGATATGATGCTCTGACCCATAATCTAAGGTGGTGGCCACTTAAACTGCCTTCCCTAGGAAAAGAAACTATGTTGGCTTGAAGAAAGATGAAATGGAAGGGAACCATGGGGTTCAAAGAGCAAGTATCTGCTCATCTTCCCCGCCTGCTCCTCTGGCTATTTTCAGGTTTGTCTCATGCACTGTGTTATCTGGGACTTTGTGAAGCTCGTCTTAAATCATCCAAAACCGGTATCATCAAATCCTCTCCCTTAAAGAAAGCACTGCATGGTGGGAGCCACACCACTAACTCCTCACTCCTTGACAGTCACCTTGAACTTGTCTTGGCTGAGTTTCTGCTCATCTTTCATTCTCATACAATTTAGATACTCAGGGCTGTAGTTGATATCTGTGTCCCGTTTCCATTTGGTTAACGTGTGTAACCTAACTGCAACTTAGCAAAAAAATACAGATAGATAGACAGATAGATAGACACACACATATATATGTAACTTTGCTAAATTGTGGTTATATATATGTTTCTATGGGACTCACCAGGTGCTGCTAGTGGTAAAGAACCTGCCTGTCAATGCAGGATGGGTCAGAAGAGCCCCTGGAGAAGGGCATGGCAACCCATTCCAGTATTCTTGCTGGAGAATCCCATGGACAAAGGAGCCTGTCAGGCTACAGTCCACGGGGTTGCAAAGAGTTGGACACAATTGAAGCAACTTAGCATGACACATTTATATATATATATATGTTTAACAGACAGACATACATACATACACATACATATATATATATATATGTATCTAACTTTGCTAAACTGTGATTTTATATATGCATATATATATATCTATACATATTTATATATGTAACTCATAACATGAGACACATAGCTGGCTTTGTTTCCTGGAGAAAAAGATCGTCATTATCAGATTCTTTAAAATAGTGTGTAATGGGAACTCCCTGGTTGTCCAGTGGTTAGGACTGGGCGCTTTCACTGCTGAGGGCTCAGGTTCAATCCCTGGTCAGGGAACTAAGACCCCACAAGTTGTGCAGACAAAAAAGGAGGAAAAAAAGCAGTGTGCAACTCCCAAAGGTTGACTCTTGGCGTTAAACTTTCCCTTTTTCTTTCCACTCTCCTTCTCTCCTACCCGCCCTTCTCTCTCCCCTTTTCTCCTAGTCCTTGCTGTCTTTCTCAACACACACTCCCGCCCCTTGACAAAAAAGGAGGAAAAAAAGCAGTGTGCAACTCCCAAAGGTTGACTCTTGGCGTTAAACTTTCCCTTTTTCTTTCCACTCTCCTTCTCTCCTACCCGCCCTTCTCTCTCCCCTTTTCTCCTAGTCCTTGCTGTCTTTCTCAACACACACTCCCGCCCCTGCTCAACTGCCCCTGCACTCGAGGTTTTAAAGCGAATTGGGCTGTGCCCTCAATGCTCCGGTACAGAACATCCTGTCCCCTAAACTTACTGCTTCTTCAGCCAAGCTAAGTGGGTTCTCACTGCGTCTGACTCTGGAGACAGGACCAGCAGATTAAGTGGGGAAGATGCTGAAAGGGGCCGGCTTATGGCAAGCCCTGTGTGTTTGTCCCCTTTGTGTGGAGACGGTCAAGTGGAGGCTGACTCACTAAGAGCACGTCTCACTCTGTTTCCATTGCAGCCAAAGCCCCAGGAGGCAGAGGGAAGAACTGTACCTTCCTCCTTCGCCTGTTATGCCCTCTAAGACACAGAGTCGAGGATCAAAGAGAACATGGATGATCAGAGATCCAGCTGGCTCCTCGCAATGCTGGACTCATCTCCAGCCACTGAAGTCTGAAGGCTCTGAAATAACAGAACATCAGTTCATGGAGGGGGTGGGGAGAAACCTGGTTCCATGAATGAATTGGGTCCTGCTGAATTGGTAGATTCCTGAAGCTGGTGCTGTCTGTGAAACTGCAGTTCACTCTGCTTGACCATTTCTTTTTTTATTTATTGAGGCATAGGTGCTTTAGTTCCCGCTGTACAATGCAAAGCAGCCCTATGTATACACTCATCTCTTTCCTTTAGCGCCTCCCTCCCTCCCTCCAACCGACATCCCACCCCCTAGGTCCTCCTTCCCTCCAACTGACATCCCACCCCCTAGGCCATCACAGAGCACCGCACTGAGCCCCCTGTGCTATACAGCAGCTTCCCACTAGCTGTCTATTTCACACCTGGTGGTGTATATCTGTCAACCTCAATCTCCCAATTTGTCCCACCCTCTCCTATCCTACTGTATCCAACGTCTGTTCGCTATGCCTGTGCCTCTATGCCTGCCCTGCAAATAGGTTCATCAGTAGCATTTCTCTAGATTCCACATAAATGCGTTAATATATGATCTCTGTTTTTCTCTTTCTGACTTACTTCACTCTGCATGACAGACTCTAGATTCACCCACATCACTTCTTATCAGTTCTTCCCTCAGCTGCTCTGTGACCCTCCACCCCCCTCTTTAATAAAAAGAGGCATCTTACGAAATGACTCTGCAGGGCTTTTGCATTCCCAGCCCTCGGGATGATGGCATTCCTGGAAGAAATAGGGGTTCCCTGTGGCCTTCTGTCTCCTCTTCTCCTAGGCTCCCGCTGACCACACATTTCATTACTCCAACTTCCAAAACATGCTTCCTATGACTTCCCTGTAAATGGACTTTCCAACTCCCACTCGTCACTCCCCCCAATCCCCCAACTCCAACTCATCACCCCCCTCCATCCTCCAACCCCTTCTCCCTGGCATGCCTTCTCACAAATGACTGAGAGCCCTGGCCTTCAGTTTCTTTGTGTAATTCACTCCATGGAGTTTCTTTCTCAATAAAGGACTTCATTTCTATTGACTTGCAAAGACCACACATTTCAAGTGCAGCCAAAACAAATCAATGTCACATGAGCCAAATAAATCCTTCTAAGGATTCCAAAGAACTAATGATCTGCAGTCTTCTCACCCTCTGTATTTGGGTGAGGGCTGGTTACATTGTATGTGACCCCAAGACAATCTAAAATATTAACCTGCTATGTAAAATATATACATATGTCCAAAACACACTTCTGGAGGGGGAAGCCTTTTTGAAAGATGTCCCTCATTGCATGTGCACCCAGTACACTCTTTACTCCTTCAAATCACACCATGTTCTTCAGTCATATTCATGAGATACTTGAATCCTATGAAAGTTAGCTTAAAAAAACCCCATTTATTAGACATTCAGAATAGGACCATTAAAATAGTTGTTATAGAATGAGATTGAAGGCTTTTGCTCTGCTGTTTGGAATGAGCTGGGTTAGCATCTGCCAAGTCTATTCTTGGCTCTGTTTTTCATGATTAGCCCCTCACTTTTCCCAGCTCAAAAATATAAACACAAACAGATAAAAATTACTATGTGACACTGTTCCTCTTTCATGCCCTGCTGGAACATCTTGAGCTAGGTTCGGTGTTACTGACCTCAGGGTAATTTTTTTTTGCACCTGGGGTGGTAAATTACTTCCAGGTGAGGCAAACCCAGATGGCCTCAACTTTCCTGGAGTTGATGAAAATGATTGTACCTGCTTCAGAAAACGACCAATCAAACACCAGGGTTTGATTTACCATGGTAACATCGCAGCCAGTGGCTTCTGCAGTGTTAGTGGAAGATGTTGAATCTACCAATTAAAACTAGCAAATGACACCCCCTATCCGATGCACACACACACTCGCATCACATTATTCTAAGTGCCTGCACACAGCCAGCTGCTGCTGAACAAAAGGAAAAAAATTTTTTAATTATTGAAAAATCAGAGCTCCTACCTGGTGACATACAGAACAATAAAGCTGGTTTGTAACCCTCCTGCCACCATCTACCACCGCACAATTACAGAAGATGCTTGAACTGTATAATTGTCTTGGATCTCTTGTGACGTTCATATCCATTTGGCAAGGATACCCAATAACGTAGGAGTAGGGCAATTTTCTCACTTATGAGTTATCAAATGTCTCCTAAGTTGGGCATATGCATTCAGTATTCTGTGATTATCAGATGCTATTAGATTGTCATGTATTTTCACTCTCTGGTTCCTAATTCAATACAATTCAATTTCTTTCTGTTCAATTCAATTTGATTCCATCTAATTCAATTTAATTCAATACCTTCATCAACCACATACTCTATTAGTTACAAGCTGGTATGAAAATTCAACACAACCCCTCCCCACACAAGGAACTTAAAAATAATTGGTCAGCTACTGTTTGAGGGACTTTTATAACTGTAGCATGAGCATGCTAAACATTAGTGAGTATGAAACCAAAGGTGTCAGGAAGGACTTTCATATGACTGTGACATATTGTGTGACAGAAAATAACTGATCCTGCTTATTTTATGTATATTTACTTCTGAACATACTGCATGGCTATCACGATTCTTGAGGAAAAATGCAGCTAGAATGAATATGTTTTGAAAAACAAAGAAAAAGAAGAAACAGGAAAAAAAAAAAAGTGTGCCGCAGCATGACAATATCTTCAATGCAGCATTAACAGTAAGAGGAATAAAAATCTAGCTGCATTTAAGTGTTTATTCCTAAAATCACTTAGATCTTCATTATTTTTCAACAGAGCAAAAGTGTTTGCTTTTGCAGATGTTCTAACACAAATATTCACTTTCCAGACTGATAAAAATAGCAGTCGTGTGCAGTTATGACCACCAACACCATTTGTAGACACGTAAAATCAGAAAACATTAATCACACCAGTATGAAGCAGGCAGTGCATGGATTTCTGCAGCCTCATTATTCTGCAGCCTCAGGTCGAGACCCAGCGGAAGAAAAAGGGTAGCAGCCATAGTTTCACAAGAGAAATCTGACATAGTATATACTACTCCCAGGACTGGAAGTCAAAGTCTGCCTTTGGTTTCTATAAACAGTTTTCAACAATAAGACGTGATGGGGCAAAGCATTTTCTGTGTCGCTCCACGTTTCTGATCTACTTTAGTAAATTTACTGCTTTATCAGTAGCAAAAAGCTCTCTCCCCTAGCTTACATCAGTGAAGGATAGCACTTCGAATAGCTCACTTTATTTTAACACCTGTGCCTGTTAAGTTGCTTCAGTGCTGTCCAACTCTTTCTGACCCCATGGACCATAGTGCACCAGGCTCCTCCATCTATGGGATTCTCCAGACAAGAATACTGGAGTGAGTTGCTAGTCCCTTCTCCAGGGGATCTTCCCAATCCAGGGATCGAACCCGGATCTCCTGCATTGCAGGAAAATTCTTTACTATCTAAGCCACCAGGGAAGCTCTTATTTTAATGTCCATGTTCCATTAAATGTGAATGCCTTCTTCATCCATGGCACATTAATTAGCATTTAAAATTTAGGAAGTTCTCACTCTAGGCCATGGCATTGCAAAGAGGTGGACAAGACTTCGTGACTAAGCAACATTCTAGGCTAGACTCACTTAAGGAAGCAAAAATTCAGAAGACGCTCTCCCTTGTGTGTGCTTCCTCTCATCCCATCCTTTACTCATGTGTTCATCAGCTCATCATCTGTGTAAGCTCGCCTTCTGTAGGCACTGTTGATCCTGCCCTCATGGAGCTTACATTTGCTCGGGAAAGAACAGATACCAAACAAACAGTGTACATGAATGGCTATCACACTTGCCTTTTAGGTAGTAGAATCTTCTTGGCCAATGAAATCCTGCACTGAAAGTTCATCGAGTTATGAAACTGAGCTGTTTATTTGGGGTTGGGATGGGAAGATGTATAGGAACCCAGGATTGCAATCCAGGGCCCTTTCTTATTTCATTTCTTTTTCTATTTAATTGGAGTATAGTTGCTTTACAATGTTGTGTTAGTTTCTGCTGTACAATGAAGAGAGTCAGCCACATGCATATATATATATATGTATATATTCCCTCCCTGGTGGGCCTCCCTCACCCTCTAGGTCCAACCCCTCTAGGTCATCATAGTGCACCGAGCTGAGCTCATCTCAGTTCTAACATCTCTCTCTTCTTCCCACTCTCCCTGTTAAACGGCAAAGTTTGAGACGAAGGTATAGTTTAGTCATACTCTGTATTTACTGAATAAAAATAAATCTGTTTCCTTTTTAATTACACAAGAGGAGTGTGTCCTATTTCTCCACCACTGCAAGAGTGACTTCATAAGTAAAAACATGCTCTCGAGAGTTCTCGCTGCCCTGCACCTCTCGCCTGTCCCGCTCCCCTCCTGAAAGCGTTGCACTCAGCATGGAAGACCCTCCGCTCTTGCAGCCTTCCTAGAAGACCCACTGCAGGACCACAGAGAGAACCAGCATTTACTGAGCACCTTTTGTGTTGTGGGTCCCGTGCTAGATGCTAAAGGTACAGCGAGTGACACTGAGATGCCAAGGATGGATTACGGCCAGGATCAGGCAGGTGAAGAAGCAAAGATTTGGAGAGGGCAAGGAGCGAGGGCAAGGACACCCAGCTCCTGGCTGAAAGAGACGGGATTCAAACCCCAACCCACTGGGTCTTCTGTCCGCCTGCCACTGCCTTGCTGCTTCTGTGCCACCATGCTGCGCCTCTGTCACTGGCCCCCTGCATTTCTTCTCTCTCTCCATCTCCTTTGGCATCTCTCTCTCTCTCTCCAATTCTCTCTCTCCCTCTCATACACACACGCTTCCCCTCTGCTTGGAAATACCCACTCCTGAAGTGGAACACTTGGAAGGTCCACTTGGACTTTCTCTTCCCCGCCCCCTGACTGCTGTCCCAGGCTGCAGCTGCTATTCCTGAGGCCACAGCGCCAGCAATGCCAAAAAGCTGTTTTTCTTCCACTCTAGTAAACATGTTTCTATTAACTTGTGAGTTTGTGCGTTTGTTTATCTGATGAGCCCCTACGACTGGAGGAGGAGGCCCAGATACTGTGTTAACCCCTCCCAGGCTATGGCTCTCCAGCAGCGTGCTCTCCCCACACCTACCTCGGCCCTGGACACAGGGCTCCACTGAGCTCAGACGCAGGGCTGGAGGAAGGAAGGTGTCTTTGAGGTGAGACTTGGAGGTGAGCGGGTGAGGGCATAAACAGAACATCTGCTTTCATTATCCGAAAACAAATTTAGTGCCAATAAAAGGTGTTCAAGTGAGAAGACTGGAGATGGAAATTGACAGTCAGAAACACAGCCATACCTGATCCTACCTCTAAGGCATCAAATCCTCTACAACAGGACTTAACTCCATCCGGCCCCTCGGCAGGGAGCTCGGACCCTTCTGACTTCATTCTCTGGCCTGCCAGCTTTTCTTAAATCTTTAGGATGTCAAATAATGCTGTCTTAAGTGGTTTATAAAAACTTACTCATTCAACCTTCACGAGGGTTCTAATGAGTCACAGAGAGGTTAAATGACGTGATCGAGGGCACGCAGCTAGCGAGCAAGGGAGCCAGGGCTGAACGCAAGGAGTTAACCACAGCGCCGTGTGGGTTATTGACCAAAGGACACTTATTTTTAGACATATTCTGAGACCTATAAGTGAATCGATGGGAATTTTAAATTTCCTTCTAAATAAATTAATGACCAAAAGCCTGATATGGTAGCTGAGTCCATGCTCTTCAGTTTAGTCAGTTCAGTTCAGTCGCTTAGTCGTGTCCGACTCTTTGCGACCCCATGAATCGCAGCATGCCAGGCCTCCTTGTTCATCACCATCTCTCGGAGTTCACTCAGACTCACATCCATCGAGTCAGTGATGCCATCCAGCCATCTCATCCTCGGTCGTCCCCTTCTCCTCCTGCCCCCAATCCCTCCCAGCATCAGAGTCTTTTCCAATGAGTCAACTCTTCGCATGAGGTGGCCAAAGTACTGGAGTTTTAAAACCATAGCCTTGACTAGACGGACCTTAGTCGGCAAAGTAATGTCTCTGCTTTTGAAAATGCTATCTAGGTTGGACATAACTTTTCTTCCAAGGAGTAAGCGTCTTCTAATTTCATGGCTGCAGTCACCATCAGCAGTGATTTTGGAGCCTAAAAAAATAAAGTCTGGCACTGTTTCCACTGTTTCCCCATCTATTTCCCATGAAGTAATGGGACCAGATGCCATGATCTTCGTTTTCTGAATGTTGAGCTTTAAGCCAACTTTTTCGCTCCCCTCTTTCACTTTCATCAAGAGGCTTTTTAGCTCCTCTTCACTTTCTGTCATAAGGGTGGTGTCATCTGCATATCTGAGGTGATTGATATTTCTCCGGGCAATCTTGATTCCAGCTTGTGTTTCTTCCAGTCCAGCATTTCTCATGATGTCCTCTGCATATAAGTTAAATAAGCAGGGTGACAATATACAGCCTTGACGTCCTCCTTTTCCTATTTGGAACCAGTCTGTTGTTCCATGTCCAGTTCTAACTGTTGCTTCCTGACCTGCATACAGATTTCTCAAGAGGCAGGTTAGGTGCTCTTCAGTCAGTTACTACTTGCCACCTGACCTTGGGTTAGTTATTGAATCTCTAAAAGCCCTGGTCTCCTTACCTCCTCAATAGGGATGATGGTCACATGCGGAGGAGACTGAGGGAATAATGTGTCGGAAGCGGAACCTCACTCTTTACTCTGGATGCCCATCCCTGGACAATGATATGTCAATCACAATGACACAGGCAGGGCCTTTTAGAGGATGGAGAAGAAACCAAACCAAATCAGATGAAACCCATACACAAACCACATTCATTTGGTATGGATTTCAACTCTTGACAACCACAGTTACTGCCAGTAGAGATCTGAATCTCCAAATGTCCACAGCAGTCATGTTCCCAGAAAAAGCATCATCCCCCTGCCCCGAGGGCAGTGCACCTTAAAAGACACCTTCTGGGAGCTCTTGAGACTCTGCCCACGTCTGTCCCATACCCTCTTCCACCCTCTTCCATCCCTGCCCCAAGCCCTTTGAAGTCCTCATCAGGACTGCCTACGTCTATTGCTCACCCCTCGCAGCATCAAGGTCCTGGGTGCCATCCTAGCAGGAAGGGCAGCTGGTCATTTGCCATGACCTCTATCTCAGTCCCATCATCTCACAGAATTATTTGGCTAAGTTTGTCATAAGCTACACAAACACTTGGACTAGTTTTAGGAAAGTCAGCAGTACTCCCTAAAGGGATTCCTTTTCTCCACTCAAGGTAGATTGGTGATATCCCTAAGTCTCCAGTGGCTCCCAGGCTGGGGTGTCCCCTCTGGCTGCTCCCTCCTCCTCCCACTGCGTCTGGGTCTGGGTGCAATAACGTACACCTGATCCACTTACCGGAGAAGGCAATGGCACCCCACGCCAGTACTCTTGTCTGGAAAATCCCAGGGACGGCGGAGCCTGGTGGGCTGCGACATGGAGTCGCACAGAGTTGGACTCGACTGACGAGACTTAGCAGCAGCAGCAGGTCCACTTACAGTCACCAGCACAAAGACACACCGGTAAACTCACTCTGCTTCCATCCATTTCACCTCTCTAATGTGAAGATTACCACTATTACCTTCCCATCTGAAAGGAGTATTTTGGGTAGAAATGCCATAATAAACACAAAGTTGCTTTGAGATCTTCAGAGAAAGGGCTTTATATGGAAGTGCATTCCACATTATTTGTTGTGTACGGCTAATTCACTCTGCTGTTGTTGTTCAGCCACTAAGTTGTGTCCAACTCTTTTCGACCCCATGGACTGCAGCACACCAGGCTTGCCTGTCCTTCACTATCTCCCAGAGTTTGCTCAAACTCATGTCCATTGAGTCGGTGATGCCTTCCAACCATCTCGTCCTCTGCCGCCCCCTTTTCCCCCTGCCCTCAGTCTTTCCCAATTCACTTTGCTGTGCAATATAAACTAACACAGCACTGCAAAACAACTGTAGAAAAATAAAAATGACGATCACTCAGTCACATCCAACTCTTTGAGGGCTACATGTCCATGGGATGGAAATGCCCAGGACAAGATGGTTGGATGGTATCACCGACTCAATAGACATGAGTTTGCTCAAACTCCGGGAGATGGTGAAGGACAGGGAAGCCTGGTGTACTGCAGTCCATGGGGTTGAAAAGAGTTGGACACAACTTAGTGGCTGAACAACAACAACACAGTGAATTAGGCCTACATGACCATGGGATTCTCCAGGCAAGAATACTGGAGTGGGTTGCCATGCCCTCCTCCAGGGGATCTTCTCAACCCAGGATCAAATCCAGGTCTCTTGTATTCCAGGTGGATTCTTTACTGTCTGAGCCACCAGGGAAGCCCAAATCAATTATATTCCAATAAAAATTAATTAAAAAATCATTTGACTATTTTCAAGGACTATGACCCTAATAGGAATCAGTTGCTTTCATCCACAATAATGTAGACAATGGCTTTGTAACTAAATTGATGGATTTGCTTAAAGAAAAAAAAAAGTAAATCGAAACTCTAAGGTGATAATCCTGACTCTCCTATGGAATGTACGCAGCTATAGATCAAATTCAGGCCTTCTATAGGGGAAGCCAAGGCACACTATTTTAATTTTATTTCTTGGTTGAATTTTGTTGGGTAACCCTATTGGTGCTACTGTAAATAGAGTCCAAGAATCAGTGCAACTACTCTGGGAGATGGTGAAAGAGGGAAGCCTGGAGTGCTGCAGTTCACGGGGTCACAAAGAGTTGGACACAACTTAGCCACTGAATAACAGCAGTAATTCTGGGGGGGAGCTGACAGCTGTTACTGGAAATGAAGTGAAAGTGTTAGTCACTCAGTCGTGTCCAACTCTTTGGGACCCCATGGACTCCAGCCTTCCAGGCTTCTCTGTCCATGGACTTCTCCATGCAAGAACACTGGTGTGTGTTGCTATCCCCTTCTCCAGGGGATCCTCGTGTCCCAAGGATTGAAACTGGGTCTCCTGCATTGAAGGCAGACTCTTTACCATCTGAGCCGCCAGGGAAGCCCATGGCTATGAAGGAAACCCACCAGTAAGAGTAATCAGTCTAAGGAAAAGAAAGAGTGCACAGTCACTTCAGGCCTTCCATTTCAGGGGCACCTGGGCAGCTTCAGAGATGATGAATGCTCTATCTGAGGTTTTGAAGCAAGCATTTGCTTAATGTTGTAAGAATTTTATTTGGAAAGTCGGGGTCGGGGAGGAGAGAGTGTTTCTTCCTTGTTTCATAGTATTTCACACTCAGAAGGTCAGTCTCCGCCCTCACTAACCCTCTCTCCCTTCTCACATCCCAAGGGACCATGCATAGGTCCAGAAACTCAGAACCCCTTTCTCTTGCATTAAGAGGATGACTGGAAGGTACCCTACAGGAATTCCTGTTTCAGCGCCAAGATTACCCTTATCCTTGGCCTCAGCAGGGTGAGGAGAGCAGCTGTAAGAGTTAACAAGATCTGAATCTAGTGCCTGGGTCTGTCTTTTATTTTTTAGCTCTATCCTCACTTTGAACACGGGGAGAACAAGCCTTTTAAGAGGTCAGGTTCCAGTGTCAGTGTGGCTTAGATCAAACTTCATTTCTATCCCTTAGTTGGTGGGGGATCTTGGGGACGTGAGTCAACTGTCTAAGCCTGAGCTCCTCCCTGGTAAGGAACACGGCAGCAACTTGGTCCCAGGGTCAGTGCAAGCAACATTTTACATCACGTATGCTCAGTGTTTAGTTGATAAGTATTTGTGTCAATGGTATACCATTGCTGTTAGCAATTTCCATCAGTGCAATGCAAGTATCATAGAAAATTATCAAATGGTGTACAAATGAGATAAATAATACAGAAAAGTAGTATTGTTATTTTTTATATTCTTATTATTTTCACTCTTGCTTTGGGTCTATCCTGGAAGTGACAGAAGACATTCTTTTCTTTTTGTTTGTTCCTTTTTTTTTTTTTACTTTACAATATTGTATTGGTTTTGCCACACATCAACATGAATCTGCCACGGGAGGAATCACAGCCTTTTACTTACATGAGACTTTGAAAGATCTAATGTTGTTGAGAAATACACATTTGCAAAACATTAGTACAAGTTTAAATGAGAATTTATACACACACAAACACAGACTCACTGAGCCTGGAAAATGATTGTGAAGACAGAGAATTAATTCTTCTGTACTTCCTGCCTTGCAGAAAAAGGGGAAGGAGGGAGCCTCGAAATCAAATAACATTTCCTTCAACTATGAAACTTGGAATGAATAAGCGATTGACTTTTCCATTCGGTGCCTTAATTCCTGTCTGTCAGATTTCCTGCCATGTCTTGCCCAGAAATGTTACCATCTATCACTCTTCTGGAATGAACCAGGCCAGGTACATCTCTCTGAATCTCATTCTCCCTCTCTGGTTCCCTGATAAGCCTGGTTGAGCTGGGGGCTGTTGACAAGATTCCTATTTTCACCGATAAAGTACCATTTACACTACAAATGGCAAAGAGAATGGTAGGGTGTGTCATTTAAACACAAGGCCCCCGCAAGGGAAAGCAAGCCAGGACTTCCAAACGTAAAATGCTGGCCTCCAAAATCAGAAGAGATGGGGGCGGGAGAGAGTCCAATTAGCATTCATGCCAGCTCTTACTTGGTGAAATCAGGGATCATAGCCTTGTGGATTAAGGATTAAGAGCAAATTTGGCTTAGTGAATATTCCTCCTCTGGATAAATGTCTGTTGAGGATTTATAAAACATTTTTTCTAAACCAGTTGGATATTTTTTCAACATGCCAATATTTTTATTTTTATTTCTTAATAATTACATCAACTTCTATATACAAAGCCTGATGTTTTTTCCCCACATTTTAAAGGTGAAACTTCCTCCACCAATTTAATTGATCCTCTTGCCTCCAGTCTCTCCACAGCCGGGGAGAGGAGCAGCGGGGCCGCAGGGCGCAATCAGCAGGTGACCCCACCAGCGGGGTCAGCCCATCACGCTGTCAGCTCACACAGCACTGAATCCAATCTGCAGGGATCACAGTGCAATAAGCTGCCTGCATTCCCAAGTTCCCGCCAATCATTTCTGAAATGGACTCAGCACTTGAGAAAGCTTTTACATGGCTTTGCCCCGCGCGTTCTGGATCAAAACTGTAGATGGAGTGGCTGGAGGAACAATCCAGGGTGGCAGGGCTTAGCGGGGACTCTTCCTTCAAGGATGATCGGGGAGAAGGGAGCACCTGGCCCGTCCTGCTGGCAATCTGTCAGTCCTCCACCACCAGGGCCTCAGTCCTTCCCCCTCTGCTCCCTCCCTCCTCACCCTAGAGACACCAGAGGCCAACATCACAGATAAATAATAGCCTCCAACAAAAGAGTGATACAGGGACTTCCTGGTGGTCCAGTGGTTAAAGAATCTGCCTGCCAGTGCAGGGGACATGGGTTTGATCCCTGGTCTGGGAAGATCTCACATGCAACGAAGCATCTAAGTTTGCACATCACAACTTCTGAGCCTGTGCTCTGGAGCCCAAGAGCTGCAAATACTTAAGCCCACAAGCCTCGAAGCTTGCGCTCCCTAGAGCTTATGCTCACAAGAGAAGCCACCACAATGAGAATCCCCATACACGCAACTAGAGAGGAGCCCTGGCTCTCACTGCAGTTAGAAAAAGCCTGCAAGCAGCAACAAAGACCCAACATAACCAATACATAAATAAATTAATACGAATAAAAAATGATATACTGAGGGAAGGGTAAGAGGGGATCTTGGCTCACTGTGGCCGCTTCACTTCCTCCCCGTCCAGTCTCTCGGAACACAGCATTACCCGCAATTCCAGACCCCAAACAGACTGAAAATGGTAGCTGAGTGTGCAGATTCAGGATCCAAAGACCATGGATCCACACTCTGGCTCCAAACCATGGTCACTATGTAATAACTCCCCAGGACATCAGCTTACTCATCTGTACAATGGGAATAATAATAATTTTCCCTTCCTTACAGAGCCACGGTAAGCACTGAATGAGTTAATACCTGTAAATGAGTTAATACCTGTGAAATACTCAGGACTGTGCTGGGCATAAAAGCGTCATTATCATCATCATTATTTGCAGGTGAATGAAGACAGATATTATCTGTATTTTTCTACTGATGTGACTGAGACTTCGATTGTGTAGTCACAGAGCTAGGATTCAAAGTGACATATATCTGACTCTGGAGGGGAAATGCTTAGCCAAGAATCAGATGCCTCTCTTGGTCAAGGTTATCCAAGCAGTTGGCACCAACACATGCTTCTCACCTCCTGACACAGGGTTTGGCTCTGACACATCAAGCCCTACTCACGAGTTCCTACTACCAGTTACGACACAGTGATGCAGAAGAGGTGGTAAAGTTGCTTCCCTATCTGTAGAGAGGAATCCCACGTAACTATGAAAAGACAAACAGCAGGAACAGGCAAATAAGGACGAAAGGGAAATGTCCCCCCGGCGCCCATGCAGCATCCTGTGCTCTGCCCTGGAGTCAATGGCCTTTCAGATGAGTGTGCTCAGCTGCTCCGGTCTCGGGAGGTTTTGTCCCTGGTGAAGCGGTGCCCTCCCTCGTGCTTAACTGCCTCCTCTCCATCCTAGAAGTGCCTGATGCAATGCCTCTTCAGCGTGGAGCTCCTGGCCTCTGCAGTCTAGACTCTGTTTCCTCTAAGCCCTCCACTGCACACAGTCCCCCCCGAAGCCCAGATGTGCTGTGCTTTGCTGACGTCTGTCTCCTCACTTGAGCATAACACCATGGAGGCAGGGGCGATTTCTCCATGGTCTGACCACATGCAGCACCCAGCACATAGTGAAGGATTACTGCCTGCACCTCCCCCAGGGACACGACTGCCGGGCCTCTCTCTCCCCTCCTTTGTCTCCTGTGAACCTATCTCAGGAATCTCCGGAGAGGACATATCGTGAGAGGTGTGCGCATCCACGCTGGCCGTGAGGACCAACTGTGGACTGTCCTGTGCCTCTGCGAGGGAGGCGGCTCCGAGAGCCAGCCAGCTTCAGGTCCAGGCTCCGCCTTTCTAACAGCCCCAGACTGCGCAGCGGGTCTCCCGTCACTTCCCTGGCTGGATACTTATCAGCCAAGCAGCTGGCCTTCAAGCATCACTCAGCACTACAGGAAAGGGACCCCTATGCCTCCCTTCTAGCCTCTTGCCCTCCCCATTCTCTTGCCAGTGTTTTTCTTCTTTAAACCCTAGATCACCTGACTCTGTCACACCACCAGTGGCCTCAGCTAGGTAAATGCCACTGAGCAAATTTCCGGTCACCTCTGGGATGGCCCAGCCCAGGAATCAGGAAAAGGTCAGTGCAAAAGCTGGGAGGAAGACATGGATGGCATCTTTCCAAATAACCTGGGGATAGGTGGGGGGGTCCTGTGAGCCCTGTTGGAGAGCCTCACAGGAAGGGACTCGGAAATTCAGAAACTGGGTATCAAGGTTCCCCTAAGTTGGAGCTCCACCTCCATCAGGCAGCCGGTACAGCAGACACACAAGAGCTTTAAAGGCCGCCCTCCTGGCTGAGCTACGTGGAATGCATGTCCCTCTTTGCCGTGCCTTCTCCTCCCTCCAGCTTTCCCCGTGGCGCCTCCAGCAGAACCCGGCGCTGTGCCTGTCTCCCAGGTCAAGTGCCTCCCCACCCGCCACCAGGACTGACACCATATAACCTGCCCAGGCGAGTGAGATGAAATGAACGTCACCAGCAGTGCTGACAACCAGCGAGGGTGCAGGTGAAGGGCACGCTCCTCCCACCAACTGTGGCTTCAAGAGAGCCTTTGTTGACTTCAGAAGCTATGTTTTTTGGGGATGGGTCCTCTGTTCACGGGGGTGCCACCTCTTTGCCATCTCCATCTCTGCCTCTCCCAGCTCTGCTTGCAGGCAGGAGGCTGACTGGATAAAAGGACCCAGAGAACCTTCTCAGGAGTAACCAGTCCCAACAGCAGTGACAGACGAAGGGGAAAACTCACTCTCCTTTCTCCTCGGAAATGCTTCATGCCCACGTGACCCACTATGGTCTCCATTCCTGGGCCACCTGCCCATGTCTTCCTCCAGGGGTGGCTTGTGAGTTTTTGCCGACATACTTTACGCTCGGATTTTTCTCTCCTGTCACACAGGTCTGAGCTGTTCTTTTTGCTGCTTCTCCTCAGTAGGCATGTGAGGTGTGTAACCCTGAAGTCAGGAAGGCACACTGCCTTGCAGTTATATTTTCCTTCCACTGCATTTCTTGTGGCTTGGACATACCTGAAAAACTGCATTTCCTTTCTTTGGGGCTTAAAATTAGCAAAATACAAACAGAAATCCTGGGTCATAATCCAGGAGTCTTTTGCTCCAGTGTTGGTTATGTGGAGTCTCTTATGGGACAATGGCTGACTCTTCAGATATGTTCCCGCCTGGCCCCAGGCACAAGCTGGTGGCTGTCGTGTCTTTCAGCAGTTGCAGCTCTCGGGTTACTGACATCACTGCTGCTGCTGCTGCTAAGTCACTTCAGTCGTGTCCGACACTGTGCAACCCCATAGACGGCAGCCCACCAGGCTCCCCCATCCCTGGGATTCTCCAGGCAAGAACACTGAAGTGGGTTGCCATTTCCTTCTCCAATGCATGAAAGTGAAAAGCCAAAGTGAAATCTCTCAGTTGTGTGCGACTCTTCGCGACCCCATGGACTGCAGCCCACCAGGCTCCCTGTTCCTGTTATTTCTGTGTGTTGATGTTGTCAGTGACGCTGCTTGGTTTGGTCCGGTTTCTCTGTTTCTCTGTTCCAAGAATGTCAGGATGCTAATTCTGAAACCAAGGTGAGTGGCTGGGGTTTCCTGACTCGGGGTCCCTGAGCCACTGTCACTGCCAGCTGGGACCAACCATCCACCAATGTCTAGCACAGTCACGCGCTTTTCTCACACATGGCTTCAGAGGGACTCTGGAACCATGACAAGAAACAAAGGACTCTTTCCACTTTGTTGTGTGAGAAGAGTCTGTTCTTCTGTTTCTAGAGGGAATACAAGCAAAGATGCACGAGCTTCGATGGCCCTGCTTTTCTCCCCCAAAAGGTAATATCAGCCCCTCCATCCTTGGCAGCAAAGAGGGGGCACCCGCTGCCAGATTCTGTGTGGTGTGGACCCAGAGATCGTTACACAGCCCAGAAGGTAATCTGACCTTCCAGGGAGGCGCCTGGGCTCGGCTTGGAGCTGGAGGGAGGGGTCAGGGGTGTAGGCACGAGGGTCGGGGGCACCACTGCTCCGCAAGCATGCCTTCAGATTCAGCAGAAGAGGACGCCTGTGATCCACCAGGCAGCAGGTGTTGAGACACTCAGGTTCATCCCTATACTCTGGGCTCATCCAAAAAAGCTGATAAAGAAGGAAGAGCATCTTCCTCCTAAAAGTGTAGCTGAGAAGAATAGGCATGAGCATAAACAGGTAGACACACAGCTGCAAAGAAACGCTATGAAACTAACTAAAGATGAAATGTTAGGTCAGCATAGAGAACGAGGGAGTTGGGGCTACACAGGCAACCTAACCACACACTCAGGACAGCACGCAGTTGACCCACTCAGCTCTGACCTTGAAAAGGACTCTCATATGGGCCAACGGCAGGATGGAGGCCTCAAGACCTTGCCGAGGAGCAGTTCACTGGAAAGGGGTTCTCTTCTCTTGGCCTCAGAACAGTGATGTGAGAAAATGCGGGGGCCCGAGGGACAGCAAGTATGTCAAAGATTTGAGGGTGCACATTGTCCAGCCAGTCCGGGAGGGTCAGGGATGTTCATATCTGCTCAGAAATTTCAGCGATGGCAAGGTTCTGGAAGATTCCCTTAGTTTTGAAGTTTGAGAATTCTGGTTTTAGAAATTTGGGATTTTTGCTTTCAAATGATGGTTTGAAACTATGCCTTGGAAGGAAAAGAAAAATGGCATCTGATGTGGAAACACTGCTGTTCAAAGGCTTGTAGACAAGGTACGCATAAGGGATATCCAGGAATTAGTGTCAGGCTTGCCTGGATATGTTGGCTGAAATCTGGCCTCAACACTGAAAGATTGTTTAGATAACTGAATAAGACTCCCTTCCTGGGCATTCAGTGCCAGAATCATGTTCTTTCTTGCTTGAATGGCTGATGTCATTTCAGATCCTAGTTTATAAGAGCATAGAAGACCTAGCAAAGGAGATTAAAGGATACTAGATAGATGGATGGGTGGGTGGGTGGATGGATTGTCAGGCTTGCCTGGATATGTTGGCTGAAATCTGGCCTCAACACTGAAAGATTGTTTAGATAACTGAATAAGACTCCCTTCCTGGGCATTCAGTGCCAGAATCATGTTCTTTCTTGCTTGAATGGCTGATGTCATTTCAGATCCTAGTTTATAAGAGCATAGAAGACCTAGCAAAGGAGATTAAAGGATACTAGATAGATGGATGGGTGGGTGGGTGGGTGGATGGATGGATGGATGGATGGATGGATGGATAGATGGATGGATGAATGAATAAACAATGTACGAATGCAAGGATGGATGGATAGACAGATGGATGGATGGACAGATAGATGGACAGATGGATAAATGGATGACTGGATGGATAAAGGGCATATGGTAGGCAGACAGAACACGCAGATGCTCCCTCTGCTTCATGGCCCTTTCTTCTCTCTATAGAGTGTCTTGTCTCCACCCCACGTAATGATCAGAATGACACAAAGAACATGGGGAGCACTGTCTGGGGATGATCTATTTTCTGTACTCAGCATGTTCCCGGAAACCTGTTATCCCTAGGAGAACAGGTGAAAGCCTGACACTGTCAAAAGAGTGGTGAACGCTTGCTGCTTAATTTTTTATTAATGGTATTAAAATTTCCTTGCCTAAGTCATTAATCATTAGGTCATATGAAAGGCTTATGTTTATTCAGAGATAATAACTCACATCCTCACAGTGAGGATGTATGTTTTCTCCACTGGTCAGTGGAAGTGCTGCACTATTATATAAAGGGATAGACTTTTCTTTTTCTTTTTCTTATTTATTTTTACTTAGAACAGGTAGCTCAGTTTAACAAATATTTATTGAATGTCTCCAACAAAGATAAATACAATACAGTCTCTGCTGTAGACAAGGTCAGAATGATCGCAGCAATGACAAAAACGCAAGAACTGTCATCGTTTCTTGGACATTTACTTGTTGCCAGCTTCTATGCTACGCAGAGGATCTTACTTATCTCATTTAATTCCCAAAACCATCCTATGAAGTAGACGCTCCTTTTATCCCCATTTTGTGGAAAAGGAAGGTTGAGTATGTCGAGTAACTCATCCAAGGTCATGCAGTAAAGGATGGTTACAGTTCGGTGGGAGAGACAGGCGGCTGCATAGATAAAATATGTTGCAGTATCTTAATGTATATAAGCAACTACTTTTTTATACACAACCAGAACAGCAGGATTCTCTCACCTCTTGATTTTCCATCCAAACACTGCTGGGGACCCACCAGTAGATGTCCAGAGACAGTGGGAGTTTAGCAAGAGCTCAGGAAAAAATGCTCAGCTCTTCCAGGTCAAAGGAAGTGAGCTGGTGACTGTGAACACTGAGAATCGGGCCTGCCCCCTGCACCAGGGATGGAGAAATCCCAGAACAGAAAGCAACCCCACTGCCAACTGACCCACACCAAGAAACACGCTTGGAAGAAACCCCAGCTCTGACTTAGCAGTACTCAGACTTGGGAGCTGAGGACCCTCCATGCTTTTCTTCTGGGTTGTATTTAAGGATTTGGTGGACTAACCACAGAATAGAATATTAAATAGTCATCAAAATCACATGTCTGAACAATAACCGCTCACATAGAAAATCATATCATGTTTGCAAAAGAAGCTAAATATAAGGAAATGTGCCCGAAAAATAACTTCAGACAGCTCTAGGTATAGAATTATAAACTGAAAAAAGAAGTGTTATCAGTTTCTTAAGAGTCGTCGCATTCCCACTGCATCTGTGAGGGCTGGCCCATGACTCCGCCCGGTCCACTCCTGTCTCTCCAAGTCCTTCTCCACTTCTCTTCCTTCCAGCAACCCTGTCAGCATCACCTTCCACCTCCTTCAGATCTGCAGCCTCCCACACAGTGCCAGAGCTTAACCCTTTCCTGCCTGCAGAGATGCGAACCTGCTTATCACGGGACCACAAACCCAATAAGCAAGCTGGTCCTACAGGAAAAGCCCTCTTGGCCCCATCTGACTGCAGCGCCTTCCCCTAGGCTTGCTCCATGGAGGCACACTCAGGGAAGCAGAGACGGTGCTGGAACTGGATCTCTTTAGGTGACTCACTGTCCACAACCCCATGAAGCCCGAAGGGGCTTCCCAGATGGCTCAGTGGTGAAGAATCCATCTGCCAACGCAGAAGACGCGGGTTTCATCCCAGGGTCGGGAAGATCCCCTGGAGGAGGAAGTGGCAACCCCCTCCAGTAATTCTTGCCTGGAGAATCCCATGGACAGAGGAGCTTGGCGGGCTACAGTCCATAGAGACTGCAGAGAGTCAGACACAACTGGGCAACTAAGAGCACACATGTGCATGGAGACAGATTAACCTCCTGCCCCAGGAAACACTCGCGACAGCGAGTGGGACAGCCTGGTTCTCCCTCCTTTTCCAGTCCTTCTGCCCTGTATTGTTCATCTCCTCACACAGTTGTGGGGTGCCAGGGGGGACACAGAAAGAAGACATAATTTTGATCTGGAGAAGATGCACAGTAGAGATCCTGGGTGATTTTTTTTTAATTGGAGTATGATTACTTTATAATACTTTGTTAGTTCCTGCTGTGCGACAAGATGAGTCAGCTATACGTATACATATATCCCCTCCCTCTTGGGCCTCCCTCCCACCCTCCATCCTACCCCTCTAGATCATTGCAGAGCACAGAACTGAGCTCCCTATGCTATACAGCAGCGTCCCACCAGCTACCTATTTACACCCGGTAGTGTATATATGTCAATGCTATTCAATCAGCACTTTTAAGCTTTGCATGATTCTTCAATTTGAATGCTCTCCTCTCCTCTCAGACCCAGCAAAGGCTGCTGAGACAACAGTAATCCCAGCTTTTCCTGAATATCCGGTACTGGGTCTGGTTTTCCCTGTGTTCAGCTATGGGGAGAATAACGCAGTCATGTGCTTGAACTGACCCAGTGGTACAGCCAGCAGCCATAATGGGGGACCACTTTCCAATCTTGCAGAAATGATGTATGCGTGCATGCTAAATGCATGCTTTGGTCATGTCTGACTCTTTGTGACCCTATGGACTATAGCCCGCCAGTCTCCTGTGTCCATGGGATTCTCCAGGCAGCAGTACTAGAGTGGCTTCCCCTGCCCTCCTCCAGGGGATCTTCCAGACCCAGGGATTAAATCCATCTCTCTTATGTCTCCTGCATTAGCAGGTGGGTTCCTTACACTAGCACCATCTGGCACTCATTTCCCAAGTTGGAAAACTGAGTACTAACTCAGGATGGCTAATGTAAAATTACAAAACCATAGTTACCATTTTACAGCTTATTAATCTGCCAATAGATGTAATTTACTTGATCATCACAATACAACAATATTCTCCCCATCTCACAGATGAGGAAATTAAGGTTCAGAGAGGTCCAGTGGGCTTCCCAAAGTCATACTGCTGGAATTGGTTCCTATGTCTTCTGGTTCCAAATCCATTATCACTTAGAACCTTCCAGTGATTCAGGAACACAGTGGGAGTTTGCCCCAGCTTCTGGCATCAGTAACACTCCTTCTTCTGTTCCCACTGAACAGAGAATCAAGACTCCTGGACCTCGAGCTTGCTGGTGATTGCACATTCATACCCACTGAGTGACAGCAATCTATTGCCAGGAATTATAGTTTAATAATCCCACAAGTCAGCACATTAAGGTTGAGAGACAAAAATAAAATGCATGCCTGTCCAAATAAGCTTCAGGTTATTCTGAATACATGTGAGTGGATTTGACAAATGAGCGTCCTTTGCTATCGGCACTTCAGGCTGAGCCTAGTGAACGTCCTTTGTTTCCACGTTCCCATTAGCAGTTCCACCTGATTCTCCTCTGGTTCTTTCCATTGCATTGACTACAGATTGAAAAAACAAAACAAAAGTAGTTCCCCTAAAAAAGCCACCACGAGACACACACATACACACAGGCACACACACATACCATAAAATGAAGAGCAAAAACAATACACAGGCGGATGTGCATTTAAACAAAGGCTCTCATCTAGATAAATGTAAAAGTCCCCTTTCTTTCTAAATACTGGGTGTGGAAGACTCCAGCTAGTCTAATTTATGAACAGAAGGGCAAAATGAACATGCATTCCTAAAATGTACCAGGAATTCTCTCAGTTACTTCCATGTAACCAACTGATTGAGTCTTTGCAACAACCACGGGACTGGCTGTTACCGTTTTTTTTATATGTATAAGGAAACTGGGTGCTTAAGTGATGTGTCCATGGTCAGAGAGCTGGCAAAGCTGTGATAAATCTTACAAGGGACCCTTCTACTGTCAGGCACAGACCAAGCTCTTTCACAAACATTAATGAACGAAACAAAGACCCTACTTGGAAGGAGCTCATAAGCAAGTGAGGAGAAACAGACAACAAACAATACAAATTAGGAAAACATAAAATATTAGAAGGTGATGACAGCTGTGAAAAAAAGAAAAACTAGGACAGGGAAAGAAAAAGAATGGAGACTATGAGTGGGACTTAAGGCTGCTCTGCCATCCTTTGTTGGTGGGGGGCACTGGGGAAGTGGGGTCAGACTGAAGACCTGGGGAGAGGGAAGCAGCTAGAGCAAGGGACCCCCAGAGACCAGCCTGGCCACTGTACCCACAAACACCTTGCTCAACACAAATGCCCAGGGGCAGGGCAAGCCTGCAGAGCTGGGCCCCCAGGAACCAGGCTTGAACAGAACAAGGAGCAGGTCAGAGAGGTGAAGGATGGGGGCTTGCCTGGTGGAGCATCACCTTGAGCTTGGAGCTCCTCCCTGGAGGGGAGGTATTGGACCTGGTGGAGGGTGCAGAGGACCCAGAAGGCAGGCAGGTGTGATCTTTCAGGGCTTGCCTTTTGGGGTGTGATGTTTAACTTTATGTGTCAATTTGACTGGGCTAAGGGCAGTCCAGATAGCTAATTACATCATCCAGATAGCATCTCTGCCCGGTGTGTCTTGGCGGGTATTTCTCGGGGAGGTGAGCTTTCCAATCAGTAGGCTGAGTCAGGAGGACCCCCCTCACCAAGGCAGACAGGCATCATCCATCCAGCAAGGGCCCAGAGTGGACAAAAGGCAATAGGTATTCCTTGAACTAGGACATCTGTCTTCTCCTGCCCACGGAACTGGAGCTCCTGGTTCTCGGGTCTTCAGACTCAGAGTTATGTCATCAGCATCCCTGGGTCTCCAGCATCAGACGGTAGACCACAGCAGCACCCCCTCGGCCCACATGACCCCTGGAGCTGACTCCAGGGACAACTGTTCTCTTCCCTATAAATCCTACTGGCTCTGTTTCTCTGGAGAACCTCGGCTACTACCGTGGGCTTCCTTCTCAGGAACCTGCCTGAAATCAGTCTTTCCTCTGCTGATAGGACTTCCAGGAACTTGTGCTGGGACAGCCGGGGAGGACTGTGTCCAAGTGGCTTCAGGCACCGAAGGACCTCTGATTCTGGGCTAACGCTACCCCCACATACTCACTTCTTCCTCCACACAGCCCTAGGAGGCAACTCCCAACACCAGACCCATCCTTTTACACAAGGAAACAGACTTAGAGAAGTCCAGGGACTCGCCCAAGGTGGATCACGATTGCAAATTGCCCTGTTTGACTCAAAAGACCGTGTGCAGTCCTTGGGACAATAACAAATGCCAGACCAGAGAACCAACTTCTCTCTTTACAGTGAAAAAAAACTTCACTCTGCATTAAATCCTTAGCCAGAGATGGGTATGCTGTAAGTATCATTGGCCAAAGAATGCATGGGGATAGCAAGGGAGGTCAAGAAACGTAGATTGATGGAAATCATGCTTTATGCTTAGCGAAAACAAACTCAGACTGCCCTTCATTAGCACATCCAAACAGAGTGACATGGGACAAGAATTCAGAGAAACTCAAGCCGGGAAGGGAATTCACAGCACAGACAGACCCTGGTTCTTCTCACTGACATCACTTGTGCAGGTAGAAAATCACCCACTGGCCAAGTGCATATGCGCACATGCACACGTTAATATTTTGTTTGCAGATCTGCCTATTTACATAGTTAATTTGGGATCTGTTTGCAAACACAAATTAGTTTGGTGCAATTACTCTGTGCGCGGACACGGAGTCATCCGCTTCAGCAGTTTAACGGCAGGGAGAATGGCTGCCTCGTAGCATATGGCTGTCTATATATAATCACAATATTACCTGCACATATTAGTTACATAGCAGTTACATTATAATTAGTGCTGGTTTTCAGCCATTCAAAGGTGAAAAAAAAAAGTATTTTAATTAAATCAGCAAGGTGTTTTGAGCAGAGAGAAGCGGCAGAGAGCTTAATGATTCATCGCACTCCATCAACTGAAATGGGACGAGCACGCCAGTACCTTCTTGCCTCCCAGGAGGGGCGATGCTTGCCTGCTAACAACAGTGGGTATTGTCTCTACATGACCTTGGACCCAAGATGTCGCCCGCTTTCAAAGACTCATCTGCAGGCCATCAAACATGGAGTCAGACAACTGTCAGAGCTGAAAGGGACCTCAGCCATGGTTTGACCCACTGATGACCCAGTCAGAGAGGGTGACTGAGGCCCGGGCAGGCCAGGGAGTGGCTCTGGATGACACAGTTTAGGGGGGAAACCTGAGACCAGAACTCAAGTCTCCTGGCCTGTATGCCTGCGCTCTTGTTAAATATACCACCCACATCCGAACGCATCGTCCGTCATACTTCTTGAAATGCCCCATGAGGAGCATTTTCTCCTAAATTAAAATTTCACACATATTAGACACCCTCAGAAAATGAAGTGGTATCACACAATCCGCTGGTAATGAATACATACAACCCCAGAGTGGAGGAGCCTGTCCTAAGCCATTCACGCAAGTGTGTCGCAATCTTCAAATTTCTTTGCATGGTTCCTAATACTTGCGCTTCTAACAGTGCACTGGCTCCTGAAGGCAGTTCGCTGAGATTCATTCGAGTGGAAGGAATCGAGGCCTGTCATCTGAGTTCCAGACACAGCATTCCCTGGGTGATGCTCGGCAGGTGACCAAACCTTCTCCTGACTTCTCTGAGATACTGAATTACACACTCAAATGCTTTCCTCTCCTCTTCACTATGAAAAGAAATCTTTCTTCCAAGAGGTACTGTGTTAACACGAGCCTCAAATGACAAGAGGTGGTGACATAATCTCAAGGTTGACATTGCCACCTCTTCCTGGGTGGGACTGGACAGAATATTTCTTACACCCGTCCCGCCCCCCCCACGCCATCAAATACTGTCTCCATCTTTCTTCTTAAGGAGCAAATGTGAACTTGGAGCCAAGGGGAGGGAAGGCTCGGGATGCTGTTATAAACACGAGGACCATTCAGGAAGACGAATGGATAATCAACATCTCATCCCGCACCGTCCCTGTCCTTCCTCCCCAGTACACATTTAACACTCCAGGCCGAAGAGATTGAACATCCTTAGTTGCATAAGACAAGAAACAGACCCCAGGAGAACAGGAGAAGAGATTGCTGGTGTCCATCAGGAACAAACGACCATGTAATAACTCTGTAATTACACGGTAACGAGAGCAGATTGAGACTGTAAATTACATCCTTGTCACCTCCGGGGAACGATGCGGCTCTATCTCACATCTACAGAAAGCAGCAGCGCATGGTCCATAGTCACAGAGAGATAAGGGAATTCTTGGCTGCTAAAGCAGATTTGCTGTTGATGACAGGTGATAGACAGACAGGCTGAAATCTGGGATTTAATGATATTCCAGGTGAGACACGACTGCCTCACCATCCATAGCAAGACATCCATTATCCAGGTAGCGTTCTCTATCCTTCACATCAGAGGGACACATGAAGGTTCCCCAAATTAGAGATAAAATGCAAAGGCTCCCCAATACACACACACAAAAATGCTCATGTGTGCATGGGCTCACACACACATACCAACAGCCAATTCACACTGCCTGGAACATTTAATCTGCAGACTTTTGAAACATCACTATTATAACATTTCACCAAATATTTTAATACTGAGAGGAATATTGTCTCTTTTTATGCAACATACTCTCTGGGACCATTATGCAGAGGCATTAAGAAATTCTGTGTGGTAGATTATTCAGCAAATATTGTTTGACAGCCGACTGTGCATATAGCATTCTGCTAGGTGTTAGAAAGAAAACAAAGATGAACAATACTCAGTTCTCCCCACCCCAAGTATCTAAGTCCACTTACACAGATAACATAAATACCTAAAAAGTTAAATTATAACTCCACAGGCAATGTATAATTATCTGCCAAATGACTGGAACAGACACGAGAACTATAGAAATAAGAGAAAAAGGAAACTCACTTTGGGGTGGTATAATCATAACCATAGCTTCTTATAGATTGAAATGAACATCTAAGAGAGCTGAAATACCACTTTCACTCAAGGTCTGTTAGAAAGAGACTGTTCACATTTCTCTACATCCACAGTCCTTTCAGTTCTCCAAGAGCAAACCAAAAATAACCACAAAAAAAAAAAAAACAAAAAAAAAACAGAATTAAAAAAAAAACAAACTTTTTTATTGGGTAGAGCTGATTAACAATGTTGTGATAAATTCAGGTGGACAGCAAAGGGACTCAACCATACACATACATGTATCCACTCTCCCCCAAACTCTGCTCCCATCCAGGCAGCCACAGAACATTGAACAGAGCTCCCTGTATTACACAGTAGGACCTTGTTGATTACACATTTTAAATATAGCGGTGTGCAGCATGTCCATCCCAAACTCCCTAACTATCCCTTCCCCTCATCCTTCCCCAACGGACACCATCAGTTTGTTCTTTAAATCTGTGAGTCCATTTCTGTTTCGTAAATAAGTTCATTTTTGGAATTAAGGAAATACAGAAACCTTGGGAAGGAAAATATCAGAAATTTGATTATAAACAAGTTTAAAGCTGTGTATAGTCAAGCTGCAAGGAAACCAGATACATACTAAGAACATGCAAGTCCCTTCAGTATTTGAGGACATTTTTATAACTTGGGTGGCTTTATATCCACAGCAGTAGGAATGTTTGTTGATCAACTGAAGGACTCAGAAACTTGTCTGAGACAGGGATAAACGCAATTGTCAAGTTGAGAAAGTACAAAAGCTTTAATCAAAGCATCCAGTTAATACAGGGCACGATCCACTGGGGATCAATGAGGGTATTTCTCCAAGAAACAAAGAGCCTCCCCTCTCCAGGTTCCTTGGCCCCTAAACTTCCAGACTTCCAATCTCTATTCCTAACCGGCTCTCCAGGGAGTAGTGACATGACAGAGTTACTACAGAGCTACTGCTGAAGGTTAATCCAAATGGCCTCTTGGGTTTTATCTGGATTTAATGGAAACCCATTTGCCATCATCTGATTGGCACTTGAGCAGACTTTTGACTGGCTGACCTTCCAGCCACAGATCCACAACATTTACCCTGTAAATGTTCTTCACTGAACTGTGCGGTGCACAGACTCACTCAGTATGGATCCTGAAGTTAGTGACACTGCAGTTCAGGGCCCCCAGAGACCCTGGAGGTGGAAACCTTAAACTCTAGGGCCCACTGGTGTTGGTCTCTGGGTGATGCTAAGGAATGAGGGCACCAGGAGGTCTGCACTTCTCCACGGAAAAACTGTCAAGAGTCTGCACCCTCTCTAGACTGACCCTTAATAACTAGAAAGGTGTCAGTGGAGATTTTCTTTCTGGAATAAATCAGTGCTATCCCAAAGAAGATATCTTCTACAACCACCAGAATCCTAGTAAGATTTAAAAGAGTGGCACATTTTGATAACATTTAAAAACAAAAGTCCAGGTTAACTCTGTGACCGTGTGTATGTTACTTATCTTTGGGCTGTCATTTCCTTGCTAAAAAAGAAAAAGGTTGGGAGATATGGTCCTTCAGGTCCACCCTAGATTGAACATTCTATGAACTAGAAGGGCTGTAACAATCAGTTTTTCAAAAGTTAATGAAGAATAATCACATTCTCGATCTCAAGATGCTGATAAAGAGACTCACGTCGAAACCAACAATTAAGGCTATAAACTAATTCAGTCACCTAGGCTCCTAACCTATCTCTAGCTCATACAATATTTTCTCTCAAAGAACCAAGTGAGATCCCAGGGCTGTACTGTGACAAATCACGGTTGATCCAGAAGTCTCAGGGTACGCATTTAGGAACATCCTGGCAACACTGTGAAGGAAGCTACATTTCACATGATGAAACTCATCTCCAGGACATGTCCTTGCAGGGAACAGCAGCAGCAGGGGAAAGTCCAACTGCCCCCCAACACATGGGTCTGCACCCACTTCTGGGCGCAATCTCTTCCCCTGGTCAGATTTCAATGTCCATGACAAGACAGGACGTCTCTCCCCACCAGTGACTTGATGTTATTTACCGTGGCCACAGGATCGATATCTCCTCCCCTGGAAATAAAGCTTTCTACTTTGCATTGGAATTTATCTTCAATAGCTGCTGGAAATCATTATCACAGAATAATGTTCTATTCACTACTCGTGTTATCCCTTCAGCTGGGCAGATTGCCAGGCTGAAAGGTGTCAGTGGAGATTTTCTTTCTGGAATAAATCAGTGCTATCCCAAAGAAGATATCTTCTACAACCACCAGAATCCTAGTAAGATTTAAAAGAGTGGCACATTTTGATAACATTTAAAAACAAAAGTCCAGGTTAACTCTGTGACCGTGTGTATGTTACTTATCTTTGGGCTGTCATTTCCTTGCTAAAAAAGAAAAAGGTTGGGAGATATGGTCCTTCAGGTCCACCCTAGATTGAACATTCTATGAACTAGAAGGGCTGTAACAATCAGTTTTTCAAAAGTTAATGAAGAATAATCACATTCTCGATCTCAAGATGCTGATAAAGAGACTCACGTCGAAACCAACAATTAAGGCTATAAACTAATTCAGTCACCTAGGCTCCTAACCTATCTCTAGCTCATACAATATTTTCTCTCAAAGAACCAAGTGAGATCCCAGGGCTGTACTGTGACAAATCACGGTTGATCCAGAAGTCTCAGGGTACGCATTTAGGAACATCCTGGCAACACTGTGAAGGAAGCTACATTTCACATGATGAAACTCATCTCCAGGACATGTCCTTGCAGGGAACAGCAGCAGCAGGGGAAAGTCCAACTGCCCCCCAACACATGGGTCTGCACCCACTTCTGGGCGCAATCTCTTCCCCTGGTCAGATTTCAATGTCCATGACAAGACAGGACGTCTCTCCCCACCAGTGACTTGATGTTATTTACCGTGGCCACAGGATCGATATCTCCTCCCCTGGAAATAAAGCTTTCTACTTTGCATTGGAATTTATCTTCAATAGCTGCTGGAAATCATTATCACAGAATAATGTTCTATTCACTACTCGTGTTATCCCTTCAGCTGGGCAGATTGCCAGGCATTTGACTGCCTGACACTAAGTCCATTTGGTGCACGACAAAAATAAAACCTTGCATTGCCTGGAAATAACATGAGATGCACTCATCACCCAGCCATAGATGATTGGGCTACTTTCTCTTTCTAAGGAGTTGTCGGAACTCATGTAAATCATCCAGGCTCTTGCCTATAGTCATGAGCACACCCTCATTTTATGTGTATAACAGGCATGAAGAATAAGCTTTGGCATGGACCAAAGTGATCATGAATTCCAGAGGTGGAGCTTGGAGGTCTAAAAGACTAAGTGTCTATCTCTATATCAAGGCTTAGCTTATCTTTACTGAGATACACTGTTTGTCATTTCTGTTAAATTTAGGAACATTTCTTGAGATCTTATCAGGTTCTGAGTACTGATCTAGGTACTCGAGGGGTGCTAATGAATACAGCATTCCTCCCTGGAGAAGCTGAACTAATAAGTGAGGCAAAAAGATATACATAGTATGTCTATACAGAGGGATGAGACAGGTGAACAGCTGGCAGAGGACCAAGAACAAATACTTAATCCTGGTTATGAATTCAGGGCACCCTTCTCAGAGGAAATACCATTTGAATCAGATGTCTTGAAGTAGAGCAACTTGAAACAAAGGAAAGGAGCATTCAGAGGACATCCTCTACTGGGAGCATCACAGGGACATTCAGAGGTAGACGGGTGCTAAGTCGGGACTGGTGGTGAACATATCTGTGAGAAGGTCTGAGTCACTAGGATTTAAAGAAAGAATGGCAGCTGTACCTCTCTCCCACCACCAGGGGATGTTTTATGTTGGACACACTGCATAGGCACTGAAGCACCTATTGGTCATGGATTTGACTGTGGCAACCTATAACTAGAAATACTTTTTGATTGCTGCCATGAAATTAAAAGACACCTACTTCTTGGAAGAAAAGTTATGACCAACCTAGATAGTATTTTCAAAAGCAGAGACATTACTTTGCCGAATAAGGTCCGTCTAGTCTAGCCTGTGGTTTTTCCTGTGGTCATGTATGGATGTGAGAGTTGGACTGTGAAGAAAGCTGAGTGCTGAAGAATTGATGCTTTTGAACTGTGGTGTTGGAGAAGACTCTTGAGAGTCCCTTGGCCTGCAAGGAGATCCAACCAGTCCATTCTGAAGGAGATCAGCCCTGGGATTTCTTTGGAAGGAATGATGCTAAAGCTGAAACTCCAGTACTTTGGCCACCTCATGCAAAGAGTTGACTCATTGGAAAAGACTCTGATGCTGGGAGGGATTGGGGGCAGGAGGAGAAGAGGACGACCGAGGATGAGATGGCTGGATGGCATCATGGACTCGTTGGACGTGAGTCTGAGTGAACTCCGGGAGTTGGTGATGGACAGGGAGGCCTGGCGTGCTGCGATGCATGGGGTCGCAAAGAGTCGGACACGACTGAGCGACTGAACTGAACTGAAGGGACTGTAGTAAGAGATGGTCCCGTGTGCAGCCCCGACACGTAAGTGACAGTGAAAACCTAGGAAATTCATGAGATTTCCCGCAGAGATGGCTAGCGGCTTTGGGTCGGGGACAGAGCCAGTGTTTAAGGGGTTTAAGCAGAGGCAGAAAAGTGCACCCAATGAGACAAAGCCAGAATATCTAGAGCGGCATGATGAAAACCAAGCAAGCAAGCAGGACTGCTGAAGCCACAGCGGGACAGGGGCTCGGGAAGGGCTGATTGAAGGCAGTGATGAAAGAAGCACGCGGATGTGTGCAGAGTTTGGGAAGTTTGTCAGAGCTGTTTTCATAGATGCAGTTGTGAGACTATTAGGAATGAACAGAAACAAGGAAGTAGATTTTACTCCATAAATGTCACTTAAGAATGAAATAAATGAACAGGAAAAGAGAGAGGGAGTAGAGGACGTGAGCTTCAGTTGTGTTTTTTGGGGAAAAGCCAGTAGAGAACACGAAGATTTAGGGACTTCCACCCACAAGAGATGACATAGCAGAGTTCAGTTCTAAGTGAAACAGTATTTTTAATACCAAGACAAACATAGGCCTAAGTCTATTATAAGCTTTCAGGGAACCCTTTCTCCAGCCTGGACCTCCCTCCTGAGCCCTAGGTTCATACATGCAATTGCCTGCTTAGCATCTCTACTTGAAAGTCCAATGGACATCAAAACCTTACGTGATTGGAACTTTAGATTCCCCACCCCCAGCTCCCAAACATGTTCCTGTCCTGTCTTCCTACTTCACTCCAGGTCCTCCAGCTAAAAACCATGGAGTCTTTCCTGTCCACTCTCTTCCTCTTGTACCCAATATCCAATCTGCCAAGCAGTCCCATGAAACAGACCCAGAAAAGGACTCTTCCACATCATCCCAAAGCCACCATCACCTCTCCTCTGGAATACGGTGACACATTACTTATTCCTCACTGCTATACTTCTTGCATCCAGCTAGTCCCTTACAGTCTATTCTCAGCTTCCCAGAGTTACTCTTTGAAAACAAAAGTCAGAACAAGTCACTAGTTGGCTCAATACCCTTTGGTGTCCTCCCTTTACATAAAGAGTAAACGTCAAAGACTCTCAGTGGTCTACAAATCCCTCCTGGTGCTAGTGGATTGAATTACTGGGCTTGAGTCTTCTTCTTTCCCCTCCCCATGTGGCCGGGGTGTACTTTCCTGCCTGTTGATGTGGGGTTTGGCCATGTGACTTGCTTTGGCCTCTGGGATGTTTGTAGACGGAACACGCTCAGGCTTGAAGCTTGCAAAGTGCTCAGGTGGTCAGGCTTTCCTCTTGCACTCTCGGAGTCTCCCTGGGGAAGAGATTGGGGGTGGGTGGCTTCTGGCTCTTCATCCTGGGGCCCAGAATGAACATGTGTGAAAGAAGCTTGAGCCTAATTTGCAGCCTACAGCCACTGCAGCCAATTTACAAATCCAAAAGTGAGGGGCAAAGATGCTGCTGTAAGTCTCAGAGTTCTGCTTACAGCACTTCATTGCCTCTCAACAGTCAGCCATGTCCCCCCACCCCTCTCTACCTAGACAGCTGCCTCTTCTCTTTCCTGATTCAGGGTCCTCCTGCCACAGGCCTTCTGCACATGCAGCCACCGCTCCCTACCCCTCAATACCCAAATGGTCTCCTTCTTCACTTCTTTCAGGTCTCTATTCAATATCCTCTTCACAAAGAGGATTTCCAGGGCCTCTGTCTCAACTTCTCTCTGACCCTTTGCCTTGGTTTATTTTTCTCCACGGTACTCCATAATACAACGGACATGTTAAACATTTATTTATTTTTTAGCCAATAGGCCAGAGCCTATAACTTACTTTCGCACTTGCAGTCTGCTCAGCAATCAAACAGACATAAATTTAGGTTCCCCTGCTGACTTTCAATTCTCCATACCCTACAGAGCAGTGGTTTTCCAGCTGCTGTATGTGTACCATGAAGTGAAATGTGGAATGCTTCCATGAGATAAATGGACAGCCTTTAAACAAATAAAATATATTTAATTTTACTGAGGGTGAACAGATGAGCTGGGGGCTTGGCGAGTCACCAGTGAGAAGTGTCAGCAAGGAGGCAGGTATGGTGCTCAGGTGCCCATGATCCCAGTCGCCTCGAGAGCCCCTGGGAGCAGCTCTGTGACAGATGTTCACAGTCACGACGTGAGGAACAAAATAAGATAAATGGCATCTCCACGCTGTGCTCAAGAAGACAGAACAATAATATATATATTTTAGAAAAAGAACTCTATCAAAAAGGATTATAATGTTTTAAGTTCAATTTAAAGGCCGACAGACAGCTCAGCTATATGACAAATTCATTCATGTGGAACACTGTGGGTGCTTCATAAACAAGACTTTCTTCTATAAACATTAGGATCTGAAATGAGTTTGCCGATTATTCTTTCCCCATGAATAATGAGCAGAATTTATTTTTTACCCACTCCTCTTCTCTGACCTTAGGCAGCTTTCTTCTTTTTCTCTTAAAAAGGCTGTTTGTGAAAACAAACACTAGCAGTTATGAGTTAGAGACTATTTCCACCTTTTCCCTGTTAAAGGCCCAGATGATTATTTTCTGCCTGATGAACTACATGGATGGAATATCTTGAGTAGTAATTAGTAGAGCAAACAGTAGTTCTAATTTCCAGTCCAGCACAGAAGTTACGGCTCCTGTCACACCACAAGAAAGAAGTTGAGCAAAGTGAAAGCCAACAGCTCTCCTCGGACCCATCAGAGAACTAAGGTCACAGGGAAAACTGCTGCCCTGAAACCGAAGGGACAGACAGGTGGATACAGAGGGTCCCAACCCACAGGGGCAGAGTCCTAGGAGGAAGCAATTTCATGGGGATCAGGACTGGGAGAGAAAAATTTACACTGTTATCCAGGAATCACTAGAGGAGCAGCGTGGACAAGTTTGAAGGTTAATAACTCCAGGGGCTCCTGTCTTAGTGATGCTTCTACACACATTTGTCACGTTACCTCCAGAAGCCCCACCAGGTTTTCACAATGACGATCAGGAAGAATCCCCCCTTACTTCCAGTAGGAAGAGAGAAAACAGGGCCATGGTAAAATCCATCCAGTGCATCCTGTTCTTCTGAACAAAGCGTGATCATAACAGAAATTATTTCACCATCAGCTAAATGACCAGGCAAAAGAAAATACCAAACTGCACCCACACACCTAGGGAAGAGGAGAAAACAAACCGAGAAGTGATTATAAAGGTCACAGTCCAGGGACCCGGGCTCACCACAGTGCTGAGACCCAATCACAGGACTCCAGACGCTTTCTCTCCACATCTCACACACCAAAGGGGGTCCTATATATAATAACAGGAGATCACAGCTGAAATAACGGTGCATTTTCTCAGATGCTATGTGAGAAGTCTCTAGGGAAACCCAAAGACAACAGGCATACAAAAACAAGGACACCAAGGGGAAGTCTCAGCTTTTGACACCTATAGCTAAGGCAAAGAGTAGAGGGTCTAAACCCTAGCCAGATAAACATAGAGCCTTACTGAACACCTGTTTAACTCAGTTCCCTTTACCTCACACATGTTTTATGGCTCTCACCAAAAAAATTACAAGACATACCAAAAGACAAAAAAGATAGTTTCAAGAAACAGAGCAAGTATTAGAACCAGACTCAGATATGGCAGAGATATTGAAGGTATGAGATTGGGAATTTAATACACAGCTATGATTATTAGTTCTATATTTAGATTTTTAAGAAATCTCTATTGCTTTCCATAGTAGCTGCATCAATTTACATTCCCACCAATTCTACACCTGCATATGTATCAGAAAAAAAAAAAACAAAACATTAATTTGAAAAGATATAAGCACCCCAAAGTTCACAGCAGCCTTATTTACAGTTGCCAAGACACAGAAGCAACCTGTGTCCATCAACAGATAATGGATAAAGAAGATGGGGTGCATGTATACAGGAAGTCCCAAAGCAAGACTTTTAAAGAAACTAGTGGAAGGGGGACTCACCTACAGAGGAGCAAGGGTAAGATTTACATCAGACTTCTCTTCAGAAAACACACAAATGGGAAGAGTGGAATGAAATATTTCACGTGTTAAAAGTAAAGACCCACCAATCTCGAATCCTGTACCTAGCAAAATTATCTCTCAAATGTGAAAGAGAAAGAAAGACTTTCTCAAACAATCAAAACTTGGTGGAATCGGTGTTCAGTAGAAGGGCTTTGCAAGAAATGTCAAAAGAAGTTCTTTGAAGAAAAGAAAAATGATGTAGGTCAGAAACTTGGATCCATCTAAAGTCATAATATTTTGTTTTCACATTTCTTACTTATTCAAGACATCCCTGTCAATCAGAGATTCTAATCTGCATGAGACAATCAGCGCTAATCCAGTTGGTGTTGTTCCAGCTGAAAATAAAGAAGCTTGACATGTTGGTTTCATATGTGTCCTCACCAAGAGGCAAAGAAAACAGCCATCGGGCTCTGAAATTGTGATGATACCTGGAGGGCCCGCAGGGGTCTCTGGCAGAGACAACTAGGCAACTCCATCTGTTCCGAGGCCTTGGACTAGATTGGAATAATTCTCTGGATGACTTTAAGTTGTAAGCTTCATCCCCATCAGGAAGCACAAGTGTGGATGAAGTCCAAGCAATTCAGACTTCCACATCTTATAACCAGAAAATGGGAGTCAGAATGATCATGGATACAGGGCAAAGGCCTTGACATTGCTGACTGTATCCTTGTATCACCTATCAATGTTTTTCCCCAATCTGCTTTGCCCAAATCAGTTCCTTAGTTCCCAGTACCATTTCCTTCTTCAGAAGTAGAGATACAACTGCCTGCCCCCATGGCCCTTCCGCCCGATCAAAATCCAAGCTAAAACTGAACAAAGCAAAACCACAACAAAAATAGTTACGCTGTTCTCAACATCAATCGCTGCCGATAATATCTGTGAATTATCAGCACCAGATCCTAGTCTCACTCTGCCACACACACTAGGATTCTCTTCAGCACATTTACCACCTAATGAAAGTGGATGGCAAAGCTACTGTAGATAAAAGACCAGCAGAAGAAGGAACACAGAATTTCCTTGGATGAAAATAGTAAAGAGAATCATTGAACTGTATATTCCAGACATTCCTTAACCTAAAGAAGAGTGTCTGTAACATGAGCTAACAATGACCTAAGAGTCAGGGACCTCTCCTAAGTGGACTCCAGAATGGCTTGCACACATGACTATTTGTACCTCCAATGAATGACACTTTCCCAGGAGACGGGGAGCAATGTCATCGACAGCTGTTTAGCAAGACTTCCTGACAATGTGGAGAAGATGTGAACCCAAAGGACACACTTGAGCTCCCCCTGCAAGGGGAACGCAGTCTCAGTAGTAGCAATATTATTGGTATGAGCAATAATTATAATAATTAGGAGCATATTCACAGCACTTTGGTATCAGCAAAATGCACCGCATTCATCATAATGATTAGCATTTGTACAGTACTCTGTATTTCCCAGACACACTCTGCTCATTAATTAAATAATGCTGGCAACTTACTATTCCTGTTTCACAGACATAAGACACAGAGAAATGAATCGACTGGCCCACAGCCACGTGATGAGTCCACAACACAATCAGGATTCCATTTCTAATCCCCAACTCTCTGCTTCTGTCTTCACTCAATACAAAGCTGGGTGGTGCTTCCAGTTAAAAGGAAAGGGGAGTGCCTGGGACATGAAACACAATCACTCTCAAAGCCTTTGAGTGGCTGCTAAGTGCCACAGAAGCTACACGGAATCTACTTTCATGAAAATCTTCAGGGGGAAAAGCATTCATCAGAAATCCTCCCAGGCAGGACTTCCCTCGTGGCCCAGTGGCTAAGACTCAGGGCAGGGGGCCCGGGTTTGAGCCCTGGTCAGGGAGCTAGACCCCACAGGCCTCATCAAAGATCCCATGTTCTACAACTAAGACCAGGCACAGCCAAGTAAACAACTGGAAAAAAAAAAAATTTTTTTTTTTTTTTTAAGAAATCCTCCTAGGTCAATAGTTCTCACCCTGACTCAAGCCACAACCCTAGTCAATTCAGAGTCTTCTGGATGTGGACCCAGCAATCAGTGCTCTTTTACGGTCCTACAAGGACTTTATGTTTTTATTAAATGTATTTTTTATTGTGGCAAAGTCACATGATATAAAACATACATACTATTTTAACCATATTCAACTGTACAGTTCAGCGGCACTAAGTACATTCACATTATAGTGCAATTCTCACCATCATCCAGCTCCCAGATTCTCCCCCTTCCTAAACTGAAACTCTGTCCCCATTGAACACTAACTCCCCATCCACCCTCCTCACCTCCCTATCCCCCGACACCTGGCATCTACCAACGTAATTTCTGACTATGAATTTGACCATTCAGATTGGCCATCTGGAAAATCCCAGAGGGTGGCCTTGGTTGAGTAAAACTGCTAGCCTAGGAAAATGGGTCCAAACTTCAGGGGGCATCAGAATCACCTGGAGGGCTTACGAAAGCACTGACTGCCTGGCCCCAGCCCCGCAATTTTCAATACGGTGTGTCAGAAGGAGAGCCCCAGAATTTGCATCTAACAAGTTGCCAGGTGATCCCGAGGATTCCCTTGTCCCAGGGGCACACTCTTAAAAGCTTTGGGCTAAGGTATTTCAGATGCTGACAGAAAAAGTACCAAATTGCTTCCAAAGATGCCTTCAAGCCCAGGCAATAAGTCGTGGACAACCAGACAGACCGATGTGAGCATTTATGGTGTGGTAGAGACTGGCCAAATCCTGGGCACAGGGCAAGGCCCCCTCCTCCAGTCCCCTTGCAGGGAGGCTGAAAGCACTATTGAACCAGACCACGGAATGAGGGGAGAAGCACCCTGAAACGTCCTGCTCCACTGCCCTGCCCTCCCATTGCCCAGTCTCCTAGCTCTGCTTTCTCTCATTTGTGGCCAGGTGCCGTGGAACTCCGAGACAGAGGTGTCACCCAAGAGAAGGAACCGTGGTCCAGGAGTCACCCGTTAGCTAAGAGACACAGGTGGGTCTGCGCAACCCGATGCAAGCAGTAAACGGGGTGAGAACTGACTGTCTTCAATGTAGCCTCTGAGATTCCAGGGCTTTTTATCTCCGCAGCACTGCCTAGCCCATCCTGATCCACACGGGATGATCAGTGTACACTGCTGTGGTTGTTCCTAATGCGAGAAAGAGGACCAAGGGAAAAATGCAGAAGAAAGTGATAGCCACACTATAAGGAGGAGGATGTGACCGAGTCAGAAGGTGACAACTTCAGGGAAGCCTCGAACACCCCCATCCCAGCAAGTATGAGGCCAGACCACATCCAGACAGTCTGCTGCAGCCCAGGGCTTTCAGGACCAGACTGGAAACAGGAGGCAGGAACTGACCAGTGGACCATACCAGCAGCGAAGGGCACAGCCTGGGGGGTCGATGGGAAAATGAATAGATCAAAATGTTTCAAAACACATTCTCTTGTCCTCCCTTCTCTGAGTCTCTTCAATTCCCACACTGGCAACGATGGCATTCACTTCAGAAAAATATCCTAAACCAGCCTGTGGGACAGAAGGGTGCTATTGGTGAGCAGATCCCAGGAGTCTGGAGACTCAGAGAGAGCAGGTGTCTGGGTGGGGTCTGCTGTGGCCGAAAGAGTCAGGGGTGGAGGGAGGCAGTCTGGCCGTCAGTCCGCAGCCCAGTCCAGCCAGGGTGAGTGCCTTTGCCAGGGCGTCTGTCCTTTCCTCAGGCCCAGCTGTGACCAGAGCGCCCAATTTCACAGCTGTTCAGTTTCCAATCCTACTTCTGTTTCCCAGCTGTAGTGCCATATTACTCGAGTTTGTTTGCCATCAGCTTTAATTAAGAGAGGTTTAATTTTCCAACATTATTTTGCTCCTCCCTGGCCCAACACCCACATGAAGAGACGCTGCTGTTTCCCGCCTGCACCCCGCCGCCCCACTCTCCAGCATCCAGTAGGCACATGCATATGCCCAGTAAGTAACACAGGAGATGCTTGCCTACCCCTCCCACCTCAGGGACATGCGGGCAGAGGCTCCACCCTGACTGCCGTCCCTGGTGAGTGACTCTCCCACAGAGCCTCATGATAAAGGTAAGACTTCCTCTCTGCAAACCCCGGTCCCCCTTTCAGTTTCCACCACCTTTTTCCCAAGTCTTCCCACGAGCTTCCCACAGAGCAAGCCCAAAGAACTCAAACTTGATTCCAGTCTGATTATCCAACACGGCCCTATCAGCTGAGACAGCAGCATTTATCACATTAATAGGAAGGGTAGAGGAAAACTGGGATCTCATCCAGCAGGAGCGCTTTTATCACATGTTGCACTGTCTCACAAATCCAATTATCACCAGCTGAAGGTCTTAACAGCCCCCGAATTGCAGCTTTCAAATCTTAAAGGACCACGCTGCACATTTTCTGAGATTCTTCCCGTGGTACGTGACTCAGTGCAGGCCTGGCATCCTGTCTTCATGACGAGTTCGGGGCTAAAGCTGCTTATGGTATGTTCGTTCTGAGTCGAACCAGTGAATTCAAGAGATTCTTAGACTGGGGACTGCCACTGACCCCACACTACTCAACAAATGCAAGCCTCTGAGTTTGCATCCCTGTTGAAGGTGGCGTGTTGGAAGCTCAGTGGAGTAAGTCTCTTAGGTGACTTCATGGAGACTGGCAGTCAGCAGAGGCAGTGTCTCCCACAGGGGTTCCTGGGACTAGAAGCTTGCTTACAGATTTTGAGGATGTGATAACAAATGTCATGTGGGTCCTGAAGAAACATCACCCAAAGTGACAAATATAAAGGTCTGAGATCTGTATTAAACAAAACCCAGTGACTCCTGCCATGGCTCAGAAGAGAGATTGGACTTTGTCCACAACAAGAGGGATCACGTGTGCTGTGTGATCAGTCACGTCCAACTCTTTGCAACCCCATGGACTATAGTCCACCAGACTCCTCTGTCCATGAAATGTTCCAGGCAAGAATACTGGAGTAGGTTGCCATTTCCTACTCCAAGGGATCTTCCCATCCCAGAGATCGAACCCATGTCTCCTGCATCTTCGGCATTGGCAGGTGGATTCTTTATCACCAAGTCATTTGGGAAGCCCAGTTCTGTTCAGTCACTCAGTCGTGTCCAACTTTTTGTGACCTCATGGACTGCAGCATGCCAGGCTTCCCTGTCCATCACCAGGGAAGACAAATTTCACAGGGAAGCCCAAGAGAGATTATACAGTTTAACACAACTGGTAGAAACAACCATAAAAGTGAGGGAAATTGAACAAAGACAACCATCTGAGAACACCCCCATGGGAAGCTGCTGAGCTTGGCGGAGACCTGTGGACTCTGTGGTGTTCTGGCTGCAGCCAATGCCCAGTCATGTGGAGGTTCTTCCAGAGCAGGGCATGTCCTGAGGATGGGCAGCTCCCCTACCAGGGTAAGGGGTTCCCATGAGCTGGAGCTGTGGCTGATGCTGCTGTTGCTGTGGTTGGTAGAAATGACATCTTCAATGCCTGGAGGGAGTACAAGCATCCTACAGGCATGAGGTTTTGGTTGGGGCTGAGCAAATACAGCCTGCAAAAGCACTCCAGTCAGCCATTCACCCATCACTGACTCTGAGTTGTGAAGACAAGCCAAAGGGACACCCAGGACTCCAGCAGGAGATAAAACCAGGAAAGATTTGAAAACAGCCTGGTCTCTGAATGTGCTCCCTACCCCCACACAAATCTGGCTTCAGCTATTGGAACACAACCTCTGTTGCATCACTGGCTAACAACTCAGCCCCACAGAGCCAGAGGTAACCGTAGGAGGCTAGGCTCAAATATTAAAACACAAATATTTTTAAAAAGCTGAGGAGAAATATGAGTGGCTGCACACTGTCCAGCAGAGAAGACAGATTTCACAGGCTATTCCAGGCAGTTAAAGAAACAAACGCCAAAGAGTGAAAGCAGGAACTTTCAAGAGGCCACATGATCCAGACTGGCCACAATGTGCCTTCCAAAATGTCCACTAAAGAAGGTATGAGATGCAGAAAGAAACAGGAAATTGTGATCCATACTCACAAAAAAGTAGGCAATAGAAACTCTAAGTATCCCCATATGTTGGGTTTAGCAGTCAAAACTTCCAAGCAACTCTTATAATATGTAAAAGTAAATGTAAATGTAAAAAGTAAAGAAACCATGTTTTTTACAATTAAAGTATGACAACCATAAATTAGTAAATAGATTTTCAAAGCAGAAACTGAAATCACAAAGAGCCAAATGCAAACTCTGCAACAGAAAAGTATATAATGAGTAAATGAAAATTTAACTTGAGGACTCAAGACCAGATTTGAGAGGGCAGAAAAAGGATCCATGAATTTAGAAAGAGATCAACAGAAAATATCCAAACTGAAAAACAGAAGGGAAAAAAGATTGAGGAAGCATGAAAAACTGAGCCTAGAGTAACACCATATACTTAATAGGAGTCTCAGGAGAAGAGAGAAAGGAATGGAAGACGTATTCAAAGAAGTAACTGGCAGGGAATTCCCTGTGATCAGGACTCAGTGCTTTCACTGCCAAGGGTCTGGGTTCAATCCCTGATTGGGGAACTAGGATCCTGCAAGCCACACTGCTTGGCCAAAAAAAAAAAAAAAGAAGAAGAAAAAGAAGAAGATGAAATAGCCATTGTATAATAAAAAATAAGAAATAACTGGGAAACCTTCTTACAGCTGATGAGAGGCATTATTCTACATATCTAAGAAATTCAATAGATCCAAAGTGGGATAACTCCAAAGAGATCCGCATCTAGACACATAATAATCAAACTACTGCAACCAAAGAGAAACAGACAATCATGACAGCAGCTGATGGCAGAGCAGTGATAAGCAGATGCTGGCTTCTCATCTGAAATGGTGGAGGCCAGGCCAGGGGTGTGACATAGTCAAAGTACTGAAAGGAAACCATATATAGACTGTTAGCCAAGAAGTCTCCACCCAGCAGAACATGAAGGTGGAATATAACCATTCTCAGATAAATAGCTTGTTGTTAATTGATCTAGCCTACAAGCATTACTAAAAAATGTCCTTCAGGATGAAATGACCAGATTGTGACTTGAATACACAGGAAGAAATGAAGAACACAAGAAATGATACATACAAACATCCTGTAAATATAGAATCATATAACTATCTCTATAAGCATTTTCTCATTTCTTCTCTAATATAATTAAAACATAAAAATGAATAAAGAAAAATTATTATATTTCATTGGGTCTATAACATATACAGATATAATACTGAGTTGGCCAAAAACTTCATTCAGATTTTTCCATGACCTCTAATGGAAAAACGCAAACTTTTTGGCCAACACAACATGTCTGACAATAGTATAGCAAAAAAAGGAAGTAAGAAAATAGAGATTTAATAGAGCAAGTTTTCTATATTTTATCAGTTAGTTAACATTAATCTGAAGTAGATCATAATAAGCTAATCTGGATCATTAAATCATTAGGCCAGCCAATTAAAACACAATTCAAATATATAGACTGTCAATAAAAGAAACAAAATGATACACTAAAATATTTATTTAGTACAAAGAAGTCAATTTAAAAGAAACAGGAACTTAAAAGATAGGACTCATAAAGAAATCAAACAGCAAAATGTCAAATATAAATCCAAATGCAAAAATAATTATAATTAAAACTGAATGGCAAAAATAGTCCAGTCAAAAGTCAGAGATGATCAGACTGGATAAAATCAAAACAAACACTTTAGAGACACACCTTAGATTCAGGCTACAAATAGGCTGAAAGTAAAAGGATAAAAATGTATTGTTCAAACAGTAACCATAAAAAGAAGGTGTCCAAATTGGTGAGGAAGAATTTTAATATCAGGAAAAACAGATTTTAAGACAAGAAACATTCAAAGACCAAGAGGAACATTTCTCATGTGAATGTATGGCAAAAACCACCACAATATTGTAAATATGCCTCCAATTAAAATAAAAAAAAAAGAACTAAAAAAAAAAGTTCATATAAGATGTATTTCATGAACGGTCCACATATCAGGAGGATATGCTGCTAGGTCACTTCAGTCGTGTCTGACTCTGTGCGACCCCATAGACAGCAGCTCACCAGGCTCCCCCATCTCTGGGATTCTCCAGGCAAGAACACTGGAGTGGGTTGCCATTTCCTTCTCCAATGCATGAAAGTGAAAAGTGAAAGTGAAGTCGCTCAGTTGTGTCTGACCCTCAGCGACCCCATGGAATGCAGCCTTCCAGGCTCCTCTGTCCAGGTGTTTTCTAGGCAAGAGTACTGGAGTGGGGTGCCATTGCCTTCTCCATCAGGAGGATATAAAACTTATGAAAAGTGAAGGTGTTAGTCACTCAGCTGTGTCCAACTCTTTGCAATCCCATGGACTGTAGAGTGCGAGGCTCCTCAGTCCATGTAATTCTCCAGGCAAGAATACTGGAGTGGGTTGCTATTTCCTTCTCTAAGGGATCTTCCTGACCCAGGGATTGAACCCAGGTCTCCCATACTGCAGGTGGATTCTTTACATCTGAGTCACTGGGGAAGTCACTATAAAACTTATAGATGTATCTAAAAAGAGAACCTCAAAACACAGCAAGCAAAAGCTGACAAACTTGCAAGAAAAAAGGAAATAGACTAATCAACATTTAAAGTTGGATATTCCAATACCTTACCCTGAATAACTATGCTGCTACTGCTGCTAAGTCGCTTCAGTCGTGTCCAACTCTGTGCGACCCCATAGACGGCAACCCACCAGGCTCCCCCATCCCTGGGATTCTCCAGGCAAGAACACTGGAATGGGTTGCCATTTCCTTCTCCAATGCATGAAAGTGAAAAGTGAAAGTGAAGTGGCTCAGTCGTGTCCGACCCTCAGCGACCCCATGGACTGCAGCCTTCCAGGCCCCTCTGTCCATGGGATTTTCCAGGCAAGAGTACTGGAGTGGGGTGCCATTGCCTTCTCTGCTGAATAACTATAGAACAGCCAAAAATCTTAAGCAACACTATCAATCAACCTGACCTAAAGATATATTTGAAGACTCCAATCAATGTCTGTAGCAGATATGTTTACTTCAAATGTGCAGGGAATATTCTCCAGGACTCAGTAAGTGGTGGACCAAGAGAATTCTCAACATTTGAAAGTGTTGGGGACTTCCTGGCACTCCAGAGGTTAAGACTTCACCTTTCAATGAAGGGGAGTGGGTTGGATCTCTAGTCAGGGAGTTGGATTCCACATGCCTTCTGACCAAAAAACCAAAACATAAAACAGATGCAATATTGTAACAAATTCAATAAAGTCTTTAAAAATGATCCATATCCAAAAAACATCTGTTACAAAATAAAAATAAGAAGGTTGAATCACATTCCCAATAATGACATAATTAAACTGTAAATCAATAACAGAAATCTGGGAAATCCCCAGATACTTTGAGAGTAAGAAATATACATAATGCATGGATCAAAGAAGGAATACCAAAAAGAAATAGGAAATATTTTGAGCTGAATGAAAACAAAAATACAAGACATCAAAATTTATGGGACACAGCAAAAGCAATCCTTGGAGAAAAATTTATAGCTGTAAACACTTATGTTAGAAAAGAAGAAAAATCTCAAATAAATAACCAAAGTTTATATCCTAAGAAACTTCTAGTTTAGAAAACCAAATCAAAATTAAACAGAAGAAGAGAAATAACAGTGATTTGGAGAAACATCGATGAAATAGAATGAGAAAAACAATAGAGCCAGTTAAACAAAAAATTAGGTATCTGAAAGATCAACAAAATGAACAAATCTTTAGGTATAGTAACTAAGGAAAAAAAAAACAAAAATCTAATAAAAAAACATGATCTACAGACCCTAAGCTTATATGACTATAAATAGATCAGAAGGAAATCTGATTAACAATTTTATGTCAACAAATTAGCCAATTTAGATAAGATGGACAAATTCCTAGAAAGACACAAGTTACCAAAGCGACTCGAGAAGACATGAGAAAATATGAATAGAACTAAATCGAACAAATAAGTAAATAATTAAAACTCTCCCCACAAAATAGCCCTGTGATTTCACAGTTGCCATGTGTGCATGCTAAGTTGCTTCTATCACGTCCGAATCTGTGAGACCCTATGGACTGTAGCCTGCCAGGCTCTTCTCCATGGGATTCTCCAGGCAAGAATATTGGAATGGCCTGCTATTTCCTTCTCCAGGGTATCTTCCTTGGTTTGATCCCTGGGTCTCCTGTATTGCAGGCAGATTCTTTACCACCTAAGCCACTAGGGAAATCCGTGATTTCATAGGGTGCATTCTATCAAATATTTTAAAAAGAAAAATATTAGTTTTTCATAAACTCAAAATACAGAAAGATAAATACTTCCAAACTCATGCTTTCAGGCTAGTATTACCTGATATTAACTTTAGACCCATGCCTCCCCCCAAAAAAATCACAAGAGAAAAAAAAAACAAAAACAGAAACACCTTTAACAAAATATTAGTTGGCTGAATCAGGCAATATGTAAAGAGAATTATACACCAACACCAAATGGGACTTATCACAGAAATGGAAGCTTGAAATAATATTTAAAATCAAATAATGAAACATATCATGTAACAGAATAAAAAGAAAGGCCACATGGTTGTCTTAACAAATAATGAAAACACATTTGATAAAATTCAACACCCATTCATGACAAAAAGAAAAATTTCTCAACCAAAAGTATTATAAAGAAACATCCTCAATCTATGAAAAATCCACAGCTAAGATCATTCAGTAATGATGAAAGACAATGTTTCTCTCCAGGAAGGAGGCAGGACATCCAATTCTGACACTTCTATTCAACAATGAGCCAGAAGTTCTACTCATTGCAAAGAGAAAGAAGAAAAGAAAGAGAAAGAGATGAAAGACATCTAGATTGAAAAGGAAGAAATATAAAAGTCTCTATTATCCTTTGATAGAATCCTGAATATAAATATGTTAAAAAAATTCACAAAGAAACTATTAGAACTAACAAACAATTTTCCAAAGTTGCAGGAAATAGCATGGATAAGCAAATATGAATTGTATTTCTGTTTATCAATAACCAAAGCAAGCCAAACATGAAACTCAGAGAACAATTTCATTCCCAACAGTATAAAAAAGAGTGAAATATTTAGTCTACCCTGTGGAAAGAAATTAAAGCAGATCTCAATAAATGGAGAGACATTCCATGTTCATGGATTTGAAGACTCAATATTGTCATAATGGCAATTCTCCCCAAATTAATCTATAAATTCAATGTGATCCCTATAAAAATCTCAGCAGGCTGGTGTACATTGACAATCTGTTTCTCAACTATATATGGAAATGGAAGGCTATAGAAGAGCAAAAGTAATTTGAAAAGAGAAGATCAGCATTGGAGGACTCAAACTAGCAGATCTCAAATTCACTGTAAACCACAGAAATCAACGATGCATATTATTGGTGCAAGGACAAGCATTTAGATCAGGGGAATAGAACTGAGATTCCAGAAATAAATCTTATTCACAAGAAGAAAAGAAGAGGCATAACTTCCATATAGGATCAGTTGAATTTTGACAAAAATGCTAAAATAATTCAATGGGAGAAAGAGTATTTTCACCACATGGATCTAGAACAGTTGAATATTCATGTGAACACAAATGAATGTAAATCCTTACTTCATACCATACACAGAAAATAACTCAAATCGGATCACAGATCTAAATATAAGAAACAAAACCTTATGATACTTCTAAATGAAAAAGTAGGAAAAATTCTTCATGACCTTGAATTGGGCAAAAAGTTTTTAGAAATAATAGCAAAAGAAAGATCTGGAAAAGAAAAAAAATGATAAATTGTGTTTCATAAAAATTAAAATTACTGTCTTTTTTTAAAAAATCACTACTTAGGAAATGAAAAGACAAGTCAGAGACTGGGAGAAGATATTTACTAATCATATACTTAATAAAGAACTTGTATCTACAGTGTATAAAGTATTCTTACAACTTAAGAACAAAACCAGCATGAAGAAGAAATTGCCAAAAGATTTTTAATAAATACTTCACACAAGAAGATATATGAAAGGCATTACGCCATGAAAAGATGTTCAACATCAGTCACTAAAGAAACTCAAATTATAAAAAATCACTACTTAGGAAATGAAAAGACAAGTCAGAGACTGGGAGAAGATATTTACTAATCATATACTTAATAAAGAACTTGTATCTACAGTGTATAAAGTATTCTTACAACTTAAGAACAAAACCAGCATGAAGAAGAAATTGCCAAAAGATTTTTAATAAATACTTCACACAAGAAGATATATGAAAGGCATTACGCCATGAAAAGATGTTCAACATCAGTCACTAAAGAAACTCAAATTAAAATCACAAGGAGATACCACTTGTGGTTTATACACCCCCTAGAATGGCTATAATCAAAAAGAGATAAAAGCAAGTGTTGGTGAGGATGGGGAGAAGATGGAAAACTCATAAATTGCTGCTGGAAATGTAAAATGTTGTGACCACTTTGGAAAAACATTTGGCAGGTTCTTTTAAAGTTAAAAGCAAACTTACTAAATGACCCAGTGATACCACTTCTAGGAATCTTTTCAAGAGAAATGAAAACATATGTTCACATACAGCCATGAAGGTGGATGTTCATAATAACATTATCCAGGACAGCCCAAATCTGGAGACAATCCAAGTAGCTAACAACTGGTGAATAAATACACAAAACATGTTACATCTTTAATATAACAATAGCATATTATTAAGCAATGCAAAAGAATGAATTACAGGAATGAACCTCAAAAACATCATGAAAGAAACCAGATGCAAAAGCTATATATTCTATAATTCCATGTATATAGGATATCTAGAAACAGAAAAAATGTATACATACAGAATGTAAACTAGTGGTTGCCTTGAACTGGGGTGGAGGTAGACAAAAGAGATTAACTACACACAGGAACATGGAAGAACACACAGAAGAAGTATACAAAAAAGATCTTAATGACCCAGATAACCATGATGGTGTGATCACTCACCTAGAGCCAGACATCCTAGAGTCTGAAGTCAAGTGGGCCTTAGGAAGCAGCATTACAAACAAAGCTAGAGGAGGTGATGGAATTCCAGCTGAGCTATTTCAAATCCTAAAAGATGATGCTGTTAAAGTGCTACACTTAATATGCCAGCAAATTTGGAAAACTAAGCAGTGGCCACAGGACTGGAAAAGGTCAGTTTTCATTCCAATCCCAAAGAAAGTCAATGCCAAAGAATGTGCAAACTATTGCACAATTGCACTCATCTCCACACTAGTAAAGTAATGCTCAAAATTCTTCAATTGAGGCTTCAACAGTACATGAACTGAGAACTTCCAGATGTTCAAGCTGGATTTAGAAAAGGCAGAGGAACCAGAGATCAAATTGCTGGTATCTGCTGGATCATCGAAAAACCAAGAGAGTTTCAGAAAAGCATCTACTTCTGCTATATTGACTACGCCAAAGCCTTTGACTGTGTGGATCACAACAAACCGGAAAATTCATAAACAGATGGGAATACCACCTCAGCTGCCTCCTGAGAAATAGGTATGCAAGTCAAGAAGCAATAGTTAAAACCAGACATGGAACAATAGACTGGTTCCAAATTGGGAAAGGAGTACATCAAGGCTGTTTATTGTCACCCTGTTTATTCAACTTATATGCAGAGCACATCATATGAAATGCCAGGCTGGATGAAGCACAAGCTGGAAACAAAATTGCTGGGAGAAATATCAATGACCTCATATATGCAGATGATACCACCCTTAAGGCAGAAAGTAAAGAAGAACTAAAAAGCCTCTTGATGAAAGTCAAAGAGGAGAATGAAAAACCTGGCTTAAAACTCAACATTCAGAAAACTAAGATCATGGCATCTGGTCCCATCACTTCACGGGAAATAGATGGGCAAACAATGGAAACAGTGACAGACTTTATTTTCTTGGGCTCCAAAATCACTGTAGCCATGAAATTAAAAGAGGCTTGCTGCTTGGAAAAACAGCTATGACCAACCTAGACAGCATATTAAAAAGTAGAGACATTACTTTGCCGACAAAAGTCCGTATAGTCAAAGCTACGGCTTCTCCAGTAGTCAGGTATGGATGTGAGAGTTGAATCATAAAGAAAGCTGAGCACTGAAGAATTGATGCTTTTGAACTGTGGTCCTGGAGAAGACTCTTGAGAGTCCCTTGGACTGCAAGGAGATCCAACCTGTCCATCCTAAAGGAATCAGTCCTGAACAATCATTGGAAGGACTGATGCTGAAGCTGAAACTCCAATACTTTGGCCACCGGATGCAAAGAACTGACTCATTGGAAAGACCCTGATGCTGGGAAAGATTGAAGGCGGAAGGAAAAGGGGATGACAGAGGATGAGATGGTCGGATGGCATCACCGACTCAATAGACATGAGTTTGAGCAGGCTGCAGGAGTTGGTGATGGACAGGGAAGCCTGTCCTGTTGCAGTCCATGGAGGTCAAAGGGTCATACATGACTGAGCAACTGAACTGACCTGAACTAAACACACAGGAACAAAGGAACTTCCTGCAGTGATTAGAACTGTTCTAAAAACTGAACTGTGATGATGGTAACAAAACGCAATAAATTTACCTAAAAATAACCAAGTTTTACACTAAAGCAGGTGAATTCTATGCTGTTTAAGTTATATCTTAACAAAGCTATCACAAAGAACAACAACATGACAGTAAGCTGAACCTTTCACTAAGCTGTCTCCCAAAGTCAGACCTGAGTGACTATCCACTCTGCCTGAGTGGAGGCAAGGATGCTGGTCCTGATCCAAAGGACCTCCATCAATTTTTTTTTTTTTTTTTGGATCCTGTGTATTCCCAACTCTCTCTGTTTCTCCCAAGTCCTCCACTAGCTTCTCCCCTTTATTGCTACATGTCTTAGAAGAATGGTCCGTGATAGACATGGCCATTTCCCAGTTCTCATCCCACAGCTGGCTCCAGTGGGGCTCCTCCTCCATTGTGAGAGTAAGGCTCCTCTGGTCCATGACACTCTAAATAGGACAGCTTGTAGATGCTTTGTAGGTTTTTCTTTAATAATCCCTTCTTAAAAACACTCTCTTCTCGGTCCATCAGCCTCACTCTCTCTGGGCTTTTCTCTGACTCTCAAAGCCATTAGTTAGATAAGCTTCTTTGACCACAGGTCTTTGTGGCCCCTTCCTTGGTCCATTCTCGACTGACCTGACACAGCCTCCTTGTTGAAAAGCTTCACCTACCATATCAGATGACTCTAAACAAGTTACCTCTAGGTGACCCTCTCTTCTGAGTTCCAGGTCTATTGGTCATCTGCTCTCTGAATAATTTGAATCTCATAATCACTCTAAACACAGTAGGTCCAAGACTTAATTCTGCACTGTTTTTCACAAATCCCTTTCTTCTTCTGCATCTGTGAACCTTTGCCAAATTGTTGTCTAAGAAGAAATCTGGAAGCTGCTTAGCAGCCCTTTCTCTGTCCCTGATCCCTATGCTAGACTGTTCCCCAGTCCTAGCCTATCGTTTTTAGATTTTGATTCTATCTTCTCCTCTCCACTCTCCCCTACTACTGGCTTCATTGTCCTTATTATTGTATCATTTTAACATTTTTGAATGAGCCTTTAAGTAGTCATTTTAGATCTCTTTTTTATCTTTTTATTAATTATTTGTGTTAATTGGAGGCTAATTACAATACTGTAGTGGTTTTTGCCATACATTGACATGAATCTCTATTGTAAAATTAATAAATAAACCATTCAATTAATCAAAAGAAGAAGATGTTAAAATAAACAAACAAACAAAAAGAAGACCACCCTTGAAAAGGCCCTAGCTTATTTTGCAAGACGAATTTGACCTGGGCCATTTCTTGCTCATCCCTCTATGTAAAACTTAAACTGTTTCTCAAAGTTGATATCAGGTAACTACTAACCAATTCCCTATCATTTAAGAAATTTCTAACAAGATAACCAATCACCTTTACACAGTCACTGTTTTCTCACTATATAAGCTGCTTTATAACAATACACCCCTGAGCCCCATTCCACGTTTTAGTCTGAGGAATCCTGGTTTACAAGCTGTCCATTTATTGTATGCACAGTAAACTTTTATCAATTATCACTTTGCTATTTACTGGTATTACTTTTCTTATTTCTGAACCTTTGATAGAGAAGAAAGAAGTCAAAATTCTAAGCAAATGAGCCAGTAAGGTCCTATATGTGCTTTAACAAAATTGGGGCTTCCCTGATGGCTCAGCTGGTAAAGAATCTGCCTGCAATGCGAGAGACCAGTGTTTGATCCCTGGGTTGGGAACATACCCTGGAGAAGGGAACGACCACCCACTCCAGTATTCTGGCCTGGAGAATTCCACGGACTGTATAGTCCATGGAGTCACAAAAAGTTGGACATGACTACACAACTTTCACTTGGTTAGTACTGCTTAGAGAGAAAAAAAATATTTAGAAGTGCCCCATGCCGTCTTTATCAACATACACTTTCATCGTTGGTCCTCTATCGTACCCTCTAAGAAACTCATTATTTCAGACTGTGCTAACTTAAAATTCTCAGTAACCTGGAGATGGGCTGGGTTTAAGTCCACTTTTGCATTTATGCAAAAAAGCATTGATTAATTACAGTGGGAATGACAAGACAGCGCCTTGACAACACTGTGTTAGCCATTAATTAACTTTATGTTCTTGAAAGTAATAAAACTACGTTTCTTTTAAAAGGCTTTATAATTAGTCTGAACCACACAATTTAACACTTAATTATATACTAGCTTCTATTGTTCTCTAATTCCTTCTTTTCTTCCTTTCTCTCTATCTCCTTCCTTCCCTGACCTCATCTTCGACTTACGTGTATGGGGTAACTACACAGTGCATTAACTGAAGAATCCAAATGAATCAAAGGACATCAGCTCTCCCTCATGAAGCATCCTGCTCAGCAAGGAAGATGAAATCAGTACATAAATGACTATATTATGTTGATGAAAGTGATTAATTTTTTTAAGGCGTTTTAGATAAAAATCTTAAGTGCTGAGAGAATTCCCAAGAAAAGAGTAATTACTTCCTAACTGATGGAGGACAGGGCTTAGGGATAAGAGAAGACACCTGTAGAGATGCAGACGGGAAGATTGCAGTGCAAGCTTGGGAAGAAGTCTGCAGAAAGACACAGAAGCAGGAAAAGGGAGGGGCCTACCTAGAAACCATGTGACGCCCAGAAAGACCATGAGCTCTGAATTCAGATGTGTCTGGTTTGGAACCGTGGCTCTGCCAGTTACTAACTCCGTAGCTTTGGCCAAGTTGCTTACACTCTCTGAGTCCTAGTTTTTTTTTTTTTTTTATCTCAGCTTTGCAATGTGTATATATTGCATCACAGAATTATTAAGAGCACTAGGAAAATGTAAATCATCCATGCAAATATCCTTTGCTTACAAGTAAAAAGGCCATGTCAACTATAGACAGCCCTGCTGAAGAAATAGCTGGACAGGCGCACAGGTATCTCTCACCTAGCTCGTGGTGAGGCACCGATTTGACCTTGCCAGCGTCTGCTTTCTGTTCCTTAACAGAGATGCTCGATTCCTTCCATTCCAGATCACTGCCAGCATTCAGGTCACTTCAAAGAGAGATCAACTTCTTAAAATTCATTTACTTATACTTCAAGAAAATGTTAGCAATACTGTGAGAAACTACTGTCTCATACATGGAGCTCCTCATCTCCATGTACGCCTTTTCTTTTTTCAAGTCACAGGATCGTTACAGAGTTTTTACTAGAGGTGGTTTCATTCGGCTCTTCACTTTATGGGACAAATTTTACAAAGCAGAGAACTAATTGCTTTTATGATATAAGAACTACTTCTTATGATAGGATACCAGTCATATAAGAAATGGCCCCATGCTTGTTGAGGTTTATAGTTAATCAGGTATACAAATGACTCACTGCCAGGTAACACACACAGTGGCGATGCCCATAAGAGATGCATGAGTATCCGGTCACTTTCCATTACAGAATGAAGACCAAGATCATTTAGAGATTATATTAGACTCACTTCATGCAGACTCACTAAGTGCAGTCCCAGGAAAGTAGGGACTTCCCTGGCAGTCCAGTGGTTAAGACCACCTTCCAGTGCAGGGGGTTCAGGGCTGATCCCTGGTCAAGGAGCTAAGGGGTTCCCAAGTGGTGCAGAGGTAAAGAATCTGCCTGCCAGCACAGGAGATGCAAGAGATGCAGGTTCGATCCCTGGGGCGGGAAGATGCCCTGGAGACGGGAATGGCAACCCACTCCAGTATTCTTGCCTGGGAAATCCTGGGGACAGAGGAGCCTGGTGGGCTACAGGCCATGAAGTCGTAAAGAGTCAGACATGACTTAGCAACTGAGTATGCATGCACATATGGAGGTAAGGTCCAACACGTCTCACGGCCAAAAAATACCAAAACATACAACAGAAACGATGCTGTAACAAACTCAATAAAAGACTTTAAAAATCGTCCACATCAAAAAAAAAAAAAAAATCTTAAAAAAAAATTAGACAAGTAACTGAAACTAAGAGAAGTCTAAGAGTCTTTCCCAAGAGCTGAAGTGGACCCCGAGTCTCCTGGCATCAAGTAAATGCTACTTTCATCGGGAAATCTTAAGAGGGTCAGCAAGCAGCCATGCTTTTGAGAAAACTGTGCAGTTTTGATAGACAAAAATAAGAGAGGGGGAAGTTTTACTTATGAGGAGACAAAAAGATGCTGGTAAAGTCCCAGGCTGGGAGAACTGTGTGAGGCCCCTTCCATGATCGCTGAGAGTACCACCCAGCTGCCATGAAGTGCAGCTGAGTGGAAGACAAGAAGAAATACAAGTGGGAACTTAACAGGGAGCCTCAAATGCCAGGATGAGACAGGAATGGCCATTGAAGGGGAAACTCATTGAAGTTTGCTCAAGGAGAGACTAGACAGGATCAAGGCATTCTTTCAGCACAAAGGACTGTACCCAGACACGGAACAAATGGGAGGTTTGAGACTGGAAATGAAGAAATAAGTTAAGGCACCATTCTACCAATTCCAAGGAGGAGTCAAGTCGTCGGGAAGAGCGGTGGGGGCTTCTGAAGGAACTCGACCTTTGTACTGCATCCGCCTCCTGGTAACTTCAGAACTAGATCCACAAGCAGGTGGTCTAACCACAGAGAAACGGAACGCTTACCTTCTTCCTCCTTTCATATCTAAGTGATTGAGGCGAGCTAGACGTTTGGGACTGCCACTGTATTAGACACTGTTTGAATTTCAAATGCTCGGTTTTGTGTTCAATATTTTTTAAAGGAAATTGTCATTTCTGAAACATTCAGATCCAAATAAAGAGTAAGTACAAAACTGGCATGATTAAATACCATGTGAAAGCCATGGCAAGGATGAGCACTTATTTGGATGATCTAAAAATTCCAGAATTATCTGTATGGACATTTATAGTCTCATCACTGGTTTGAGAAGCCCACCCATCCCTTGACTTCACTCGCCATGCAGAACTGGTACGGTGTGCCTGTGGTCAGCTCAGTGAGCCTCCACCGCCACTGAGTCACCTGGCCAGCAGTGAATGTAGAAAAAAAGGCTCGGCCCTCTCTATGGCTGCATTTCCTTAAATAACCAAACCCGCCCTTTCTTTGCCATCATTCTGTGCCTTTAAGAACTGGCATCATGATCACCTTCCTACAAAACTGAACGGGCAAAACACACCAATGACAGATTGTTTTAATCACAAATGTAATAACCCATCATGTCTCATGGAAAAAGAAAGAGGGCAACAGGGAGGCAGTCTGGTCCGGGAGTTTAATAAAAGCACACTTTCCTCATTAGCAATCTCATAACGCCATCTTCTAAACGTGGAATCCGGAACACAGCTCGGGAAAGCAATGGGTCAGACCCAGGGCTCCGGAGAAGTCACTGAGAGTTTGCACTTGGTCCATTCTCCCAAGAGGAGAACCTCCAGAGTAGCCAGGACAGCAAGACAGCCCTGGCCTGGCCACAGCATCAGGGTGGAAAGGGTCTCTCTGCAACAGGACCTGATCCTCCCTCTTCCTGCTTGCAGGCGTCCTCCTAGCCTCCTGTCCGTGCTTCACATCAGCACATGCACACACACCTGGCAGACAATTCCACCGGACCTACTGTTCCAACTCCAGGCAAGGAGCAGGTAAGCGAAGGCAGGGAAAATTAGGACATTTCCCTGGGCAGCAAGAATTAACTTGCAGGACCCTTGCAGGCACAGGCGTATTTCAGGAGAGCACACTGTGCTTAAAAATGCTTTTTAGAAACACGCTTCCAATTGCAGCTTTTCCTAACAAAAGATGGGGGGACTTGCGCCTGAGGTAAAGTTTCCAAGCTGCCAGGCAGAGGGAGGGCTGGGCCACGGGAAAGCAAGACACAGACCCCGTGGTGGCCACCTCCCCTCCACGCCAAGATGCAGCTGCCCGCCTTTCTCTCACCACATGCATTTCCACCTCGGTGTCCCGCTGCGGAATTCTCTCCAGTGATAAAACACTCCGCTACCTTTATTTGCTGTTAATTAAAAAGGGAAAAGAAACTCCTAGGGCTCTGACAACAAGGGAAAAAAAAAAACAAGGAAAGAAAGAAAAGGAAAGGAAAAAGTTAAAGGGAAAGAAAACGGAATGCTCTTTGAGTTGGTGGAATCAAAGGCTCGGAGCCTGACGGGGCAGGTGAGAAGGGATGAAAAGAACATGGAGTTGCTGAAAACAGTTTCATCTTTCTGAGCAACGTGGGTTCTGTGAAATAGACATGTTTTTAGGGGAAAATGGAGCCGAATGGTAAAGAACTTGCCTGCCAATGCAAGAGACATGAGAGATGCAGGTTTGATCCCTGGGTCGGGAAGAGCACTTGGAGGAGGCAGGGCTACTGACTCTAGTATTCTTGCCTGGGAAATCCCATGGACAGAGCAGCATGGCAAGCTACCGTCCACGGGGTCACAAAGAATTGCACATGACTGAAGCGACTTAGCATGCAAGCATGAATGGGGGCGTCAGTATTGCTAGAGGAAAAGCAGAAGGTTAAACAGAGCAGTCCACTGCCCTAGGCACCCTCGTCTGATTTCCACCCTGCATGGTCGCTATGCCAGCACTGCGGCTGTCTCTCAACAAACACTTGCAAAAGCTCTACCAGGAGACTTCTCTGGCGGTCCGATGGCTAAGAATCCACTGTGCAATGCAGGAGATGTGGGTGTGATCCCTAGTCAGGGAGCTAAGGCGGGCTTCCACAGTAGCTCAGTGGTAAAGAATCCACTGCAATGCAGAAGGTGCAGGAGACACGGTTTCAGTCCCTGGGTTGGAAAGATACCGTAAAGGAGAAAATGGCAACTTGCTCCAGTATTCTTGCCTGGAAAATCCCATGGACAGAGGAGCCTGGCGGGTTACAGTCAATCGAGTCGCAAAGAGTTGGAGACAACTTAGCAACTGAACTCTCTCTCTCTCTCTCTCTCTCTCACACACACACACACACACACACACACGGGAAGCTGAGATTCTATATGCTGCACTGCAATTAGGTCCTGACACCTCAGCTAGAGAAGATTGCCAGCTGCACCAAGACACAGCACAACCAAAATAAAAATTAATAAATTAATAATAAAAAATAAATAATTTGTTTAAGAAAAGCCCCACCATGGACTCCACCCTATGATTAACACTTTAACAGGATTTGGGGGGAAAATAAATATGCAGTCAGCAATATTAATAGCTTTAATTTCCTGCATCCTGCTCGGGATCAGCTATAATATTAGCACTAGATATCCACAGGCTCTTGATACACATAACAGTCCTGCAAGGAGAGGTTATGACATTCAGCACATGGGTAGGAAACCAAGGCTCAGAAAGACAAAAATAATGGCAATAAAATTAAAATATATAAGTCTTGCCCAAAGAGATCCTTCCAAGGAAGTGGCAAGTGTCGGAGTTGAAATGTAGCCTGCCATCAATCTCAGACCATAGTCCATGCTCTTCCCATTGTTTCATGCCCCTGCTCACTGAATGCATCAAATCCCAGTGCCCTCTCTGTTCTCACTTAGTACATCCAGATGTGCCCTCTTGCCTCCTGACTCCAGGGCTGGGTGGAGCTTTCACAATTTCCACATTCCAAAGACTAAAGCTCACTCTAAAATCTGAGTTCAGGCTGCTCAACGCTTTCTTTTCCAGTCCCCCTGTTTCATCTCTCTTTGGCCTCCTTCACAACCAGCCTAACCCCACCAGGACTCTTCCCACCATCTGCCTCATCCCTACCTTCCATGGGGAAGAGCTTTTTAGGAAGTAGTTATCCTCCTCCCATTATAAAGTCAAATTAAGTGCTTTAGCTGACCTAAGAATAAAGTCCAGCTCTGATGGACTCTATACCTGACATGCATTACAATGTGCCCCAAATTCGTAAAACCCGAAGCACATACCAAGACACCCCAACATGTAAATAAGGGTGGGTGACCACTCCTTCCCTAAAAGCTTCACCACGGCTTTCCTGAAACAGTAAGCTTCTCTGATGCACTTGCCTTATGACCTGATTTTCCCCCAGGGATATATCCTTTGCGCAGAGCAAAGCAAGCTGCAATGAAAGGCAGCGCTGAAAGCATCTGCCTGGAGACCTCACATCGAGGGCTTAGTCACCGAGTGCTGAGCTCTTGCCCAAACCTCTTGTTCTTCCTAATATTTAGCAGGAGGCAGGCCCCACTGACTGTCCTGGGGGCCCTCTTCTGTTCACAACCTGGCATCGGGCGACAGTCTATCTGTGTTCACAACCCTGGTAGGAACTGTCACTACTCCCTTACTTCCATTTCATCAAACTACCCTGAATACTCATTGGAAGGATTGATGTTGAAGCTGAAGCTCCAATACCTTGGCCACCTGATGCAAAGAGCCAACTCATTGAAAAAGACCCTGATGCTGGGAAAGATTGAGGACAGGAGGAGAAAGGGACGATAGAGGATGAGATGGTTGGATGGCATCACCAACTCAACGGACATGAGTTTGAGCAAACTCCGGGAATTGGTGATGGATAGGGAGGCCTGGTGTGCTGCAGTCCATGAGGTGGCAAAGAGTCAGACAGGGCTTAGTAACTGAACAACAGTAAACTGCCCTGCAGAATGCAGAGCCTCACAACGAAGCAGGCACTTTGTAGAGCCAGGCTTCAACTCCTGATGATCTTCTGCTGTAGTATCAGAGCCTGTATGAGTCAGGATAAGTCAGGTCATTTGTCCGACTTATATTTGTCTTTTACACTAGATTCCACCATAGGTCAGCACATGGGACACAGTGGGGTGGGGCTCATTCAGACCCCTCACTCAGGGACCCGGGCTGATGGAACAGCCACAATCTCGAAGGCCATTATTTGCCATGACAGGGTAAGGCAGAGCTCTGGGAGACCCACATGGGAAAGGAGATGTGGAAACCATCTTCCAGATGATACAGGTCATTTCCTCCCACTGGCCAGGACAAATGGCACAGGGCTCCTGGACAGGAGAGGATTACAATCCTTCCCAAGGATGCGGTCGAGATGAAGAGAGCTCCACCGGCGCAGTACTGGTGTTCCCTGGGGACCCCAGGCACTGTGGTGCCTCCCAGACTATCCTTTGACCACAGAACCTGGGCCCCTGGGGAAGAGATGCATGAAGTCAGTTCCAGATGACCCTGGACATGCTTGTTCTGTGGGAAAAAGAGCCCTATTGATAGTATATCACTGCTTAGACCAGCCCCTTAAGCCTTGTCCCCAAAGGAAAAGACTACAGAGCTGTCCTGAATCTAGCACGGTACCTGGGCACACCTGCCCTGCGGGATGCCCCCTCCAGGGCTCTCCTGAGGTGTGAGCCCCAGATCTCAGGTGTCTTGCTGGGGTTTCCAATCCTACAAAAATTCCCATGTCCCATGATGTTCTTGCAATGGGAGCTTTAATGTATTTCAAAGGGCGGCTCTTTTCTTTCACATTCTCTTGGGTCTTGTTGTTAGCAGTTCTCCTTTCTTTTGGGTGAGGGGTAGGTTGAAACAGGTTCTACTTCCCAAATTTCTCCTCCTGCCTCCAGCCTTTTCATGAGGAAGAAAAGAAATGCAAGCAAATCAAACTGTCTCTGTTAAATCCATGCCTATTCCTCTCCCCTTACACCTTCTCACCATTTGGAGTTGAGAGATGCAGGTGCTAGGTCTCCCTGGGTGACTGGTTTACTTTCGAGCCAGGAAAAGATTGCAAGGTAGGTTTCTGTCAACTCCTACACCTCCCTGAATGCTAACACCAAGCACTCTTATTAAAGGAGATGTCAGGATGCATTAGCCAAATGCAACGAGGCTTCCAAAACATGGGAACAGCTGACTAGGAAAGAGCAAGGAAAGGGGCTGTGTTTCTGGCAGGAAGATAAAAAAAAAAAACACAAAGATACCTCACTCATCTCCATCAATGGGGTAAGGTGAACACTGGGAACCAAAACACGCAGATGGAGTTACAATCCTTTATTTTCCATTTCTTCAGAAGATGTCTTTCTTATTTAAAGTTATTTTATAATTTCGAAGGAAAAGATGTATTTGTTCTCTTAAGGAAAAGAAGAAAGATTTGAGTCAGAAAGACAGTCTGTAAATCTAGGTGTGCTAATAATGTATGCTAAGGATTGAAGCGAGTGAAATAGATGAGCAGGTGGGACAACGTCTTAGCACCTTTTCCCCCTTTTAAAAAGGGGACAATGTGGGACTTCACTGAAGATCCAGTGGTTAGGACTCTATGCTCCCAAAGCAGGGGACCTGGGTTCAATCCCTGGTCAGGGAACTAGATCCCATAAGCCACAATATGAAGTTCTCATGCCACAATTATTTTATTTAGTAATAAATAAAATTTATTAATAATAAATAAAATTATCTATTTAAAAATTTTTTAATAAACAAAAAGAGAGGGAAAGGGAAAGGAATACGAAAATAAGGACAAGGCAATGAACTTATTGGATTGTAGGAAATGCAAGTGAAAAAGGGGAAGGAAACTTGAATCCCCACCGGACACGAGCATTACACACGACCACTCATTTTACACTCACAATGCATGTTTGAGTCTCACTCAGCAGCCCTTCCTTTCTTCCAACAGTCACTCATTCACTTGTTCATGCATTCTAAAAGAATTAAAATTGGCTTCCTACTCTCTGCCTGGTGCTATGCAAAGAACTGAAGACAAAGGAAAAAACAGACCTACAGCCATCGAGTAGTTTCTCTTCTGCTGAGGAGCGGGGTTGGAACTCAGAGACCACAGCGTGAGAAAATGGAGATGCAGAGAGCTGCGTCTGGCCTAAGCTTGTCTAGATTCAGGCTTAGGTGTTTCTGGCAAATCTAAACCCAAATTACCCCAATCTGGCAGGCTGCCAGTCAGCTGATGGGATTCCAGCTCCAAAGGTGCAGAATCTCCAAGTTGGGGTCTGCTCTGCTGCTAAGTCGCTTTAGTCGTGTCTGACTCTGTGTGACCCCATAGACGGAAGCCCACCAGGCTCCCATGTCCCTGGCATTCTCCAGGCAAGAACACTGGAGTGGGTTGCCATTCCCTTCTCCAATGCATGAAAGTGAAAAGTGAAAGGGAAGTCGCTCAGTCGTGTCCGACTCTTAGCAATCCCATGGACTGCAGCCTACCAGGCTCCTCCATCCATGGGATTTTCCAGGCAAGAGTACTGGAGTGAGGTGCCATTGCCTTCTCCGAAGTTGGGGTCTAGAAACCAGTAAAAAACTATTTTAAACACTCTTGATGAACCTAATCATACGATCAGCCACACCAGTGATGCCACTCCAGTGTCATCCCTGCTTCTTCAGCCCCCACACCATTTCAGCCATCATCAGCAGCACATCAAAAATAAAAACAAAAAAAGGATCTGCTTCTCTGAAGCCCCCAGCGGTCATTCTGGGCGGGAAGGTACGAGAGGGACAATTTTCATGGATGGGTTTATATATATACATAACTCATTCTAAATGTAACTTTAAAAGTCATCTCTACTTCAGGCCTTAAATTTCTCTCCATGCTGCTCAGAGGACAACCAATAATGTCACCACTTAGAAGTCCCCCAGGAAATAAGTCCTTTTATCTTACCATCCACAGATACTTGAAAGCCGAATCAATCTCTGAGGCAGCCTGAACTTCACAGACACTGAGTGATTGTGATTCTACCACAGATATGCCCAGGCTCCAGCTGATACGATGTGTGCGTGTGTGTATGCACGCACACACGCCCATGAGTGAAACTTCCTTAGAGCCAAAATGTAGTAAGATTTATTGCAGCTGGTTGCAGAGGACTCCAATCAAGGGGAACCAGGTTCCGACACTGACAATGAAGGAGCAGAAAGACAGGTGATATCAGTGATGAGGTGAGGAAGTTAAGTGCACAAGGGAAGAAGGAGCTTTCAGAAACAAATCCTAGGCCCCAGGGAACAAACAGAAGTCAAAACCACCATCTTCACTTAATCAATAAGACACAGTTTTGATAGATTCAATGACACTAAAAGGAAGGAGAGGATTTGAAGCAATTCAAAATGCTGTTTGTGTTTTAAATATTTTTCCTCTCTTTTGATCCCTGGATCTGGAAGATCTCCTGGAGGAGGACATGGCAGCCCACTCCAGTACTCTCATCTAGAGAATCCCATGGTCAGAGGAGCCTGGTGGGCTACATTCCATGCGGTCGCAAAGAGTTGAACACAACTGAGAGATTAACACTCTCTCTCTTACACACACACACACACACACACACACACGCCTTCTCACAGAGAACAATACAGACAAGAGTACAGGATGAGGTGGTGTCCAAAGTCTAACATGTCTTGCCACCATCATAATCCTGACACCCAGCAAACCCCATACACACAAATACTGTCTCTCCTTCCCTACCTTGTAATTCCCCTTGGTGTAAACAGTCTAAATTATTTATATCTAGATTGAAGGCATCTTTCAGTCTGACTGGGACTAGAGTAATCAAAATATAATTGTGCTATAGATATGCTAATACTTTATGCTAATGTTTGATTAAGAAGGCTATTAGGCCAGAAAAATAAAGAGAGGTGGTCTGGGCCACCCAGGGGCTAAAGGGTGTTCCAGAAAAAAAGGTCACAAGAGAACCTCGAACTCACAGAGAATCTGTGACTGAAAAACAAATCCTGAACAAGAAACATTTTAGTGAGGCCAGCTCTTTAAGCAGATAACCTGAGAAAGGAGCTTGCTAATGAGTGAAGGACTTGGTCTAAGTACTTCTTATGAGGAAGGTGTACTTACTCCTCAACTTGATGAAACTGTTACTAGCATTTTTCCCCATTTCCACATGAGTTAATATAGGCATCGAAAGTTTAAATAACTCACCCCAGATCACAGAGCGAGGAAGTGGCAGAACTTGGATCCAAACCCAGGCAATCTGCTGCCATAAAATTTAATAGATTGACTGAGATTCTTGAGTAGAGAAATGATTCAGGAGAATCAGGGGTATTAAAAGAACAAAAGGAAAGAAGAAAACATAAATCTGTGCCCACTAATGGCAGAAAGTTACACAAGCAATGGCCAGAAACTGCTTGGCAACAAGCCCAAAGGCACCACTTCATTTCTCTGCACACGGTTAACAGAGTATTAATTGCATTTCCTTAAAAGAAATTGATACAGTTGGGTTTATCTTGGACCACTGCCACTCAAAACTCAGCTTCTTATCCTCTTTGCCCAAAATTTTCCCTTCTTATATCCTTCTAATTCAGCTGCTTATCAGTAAACTCCCATTCCTGAATTCCCATTAAAAGATATGATATCTTGCTATAGTAATGTTCCAGATAACTGAAGAATTATTGAAGGTGATGGCTTTCCTACAATAAAGGTGCCAGGAACAGTCCAGAAGGAGGATCTGGCCAAGCCTATGTCACCTTCCCACTCACACCTGCAGTGGATCCCTGTTGCCAAAGGGAGAAGTCCAACAGGCTTCAAGCTGACGTGTGAAGACCCTGCAGGGTCTGAAGGCAGCTGACTTCTGGCTCCAGTCACCCGGCACTGCCATCAGCTCCCCTCCCAGCACATTTCATGTATTCGCTCTATCTAATGGACATCTGGATTGTCCTGCCACTACACTTTCCATCAGATCTTTCTACCCATGTAGATTCCACCTTCCCAAATCTTTCCCATCCTTCTGGGTTCAAATTTATCTCCCCTACACTGCCTTCCTCAGCATCCATGTCTATGTAATTACTCTCTCCTCCACTTCCATGATCGTTCTTAAGATTACTTAACAGTTACTCATGTATGATCTTGTCGGCTCACTTTCCACTGATGTCTGGTGTATGCGTGCGTGTGTGTGTGTGTGTGTGTGTGTGTCGCCACACATCAGCTATGAAGTCCTGTCCCTGCAACAGTATTTCTGATCATTAGAAGGCTGGTACTAAGATTCATATTTAAATTCTCATTGCATCTCTGCCACACCTGGTATGCTACTTTGCATACAGTAGACACTCAAAAAGTGTTTGCTAAGTTGGAGGGTGTGTGTGTGTGTGCGTGTGTGTGTGTGTGTGTGTCTGTATTAAGTCACTTCAGTCATGTCAGACTCTTTGGGACTCCATGGACTGTAGCCCACCAGACTCTTCTGCCCATGGGATTCTCCAGGCAAGAATACTGGAGTGGGTTGCCAAATGCCCCAGTTGGTATGGCAACATACAGAGATGTGTTTTGTCTTTAGTAATCTAAATGCACGTTTTCATCCTAGAACACAAACACCCTCCAGATCTGATCCCTGGTTTCCTCTCCAGCGTCTGTGCTGTCCAGTGTTTCTCTCAGCTGTTCTCAGCAGAAAACCATGAACGCAGCACACACGCTGTTATACGTTTCTGGGAGTTTCCCACGCTGCCCTACCTAGACTGCCCTTTCCTTACTTCGTCCTCTTGAAAAAAAACTGCCAGAAAGTCACTGCTTATCCCTACCACTTCCTTATGCAACACTGCATTTTCCACAGTGGTTAACAGGTAACTGATTGTGCCTTCTTCCTGCCTTATTTGTTTAGGAACTGCAAGAAGACAGGATTGTTTTTATTTATCGCCACGTGCCTGCACATTGGCATAGTACCTAGTGCATAGTCTGTGCTTTGTGTGTTGAACCAGTGAACAAATAAAGGATGAAATATACACTGAAGACCAAAGCTCTTTCATAAATTTGTGAAGGAGTCTGTCATTAGCCAGTCCAGTGGAGAGTGAGATAAAACTGTGCCACACCATGGGATATAGAGGCATACGCTAACATGAAAAATGTACTTTCACACACTCACGCCCAGTGCTCTCCAAGTTCAAGTCATATCCTCCCATAATTGATTGGGTTGCTGAAATCGCTGGGGGAAAGCCCTCTATGGTAAGTAAGTTGGAGCAGCCTCCACAGGAGCAATAGCACTGAAATAAGGAAAAGAGGAGAAGCAAAAAACGACGCTGAAAGGTGAGAGTTTGCAAAGACAGAAAGTTGACCACATGGAACTCCTTTGCTAGCATAGGATTCTCCTAATTTTGACAAAGGAATGTCAAATCCGTACCTGTCTTTGGGAGGAAGTTACTGGGACAGGGCAGTAAGCATGACACCAAAATCAGTCACAGGAAAGATGCCAGAGAGGGATGATTGGGGTGAGGGCCATGCCTAGGGAAGAGCAGGTTTCATTCTCTCAAACTGGAGATCTGCTCACTCTCCAGACTACAGACACAACCAGGAGCTGCCTGGGCTCATGGTTCCCTTGATGCCTTAAAAGAGATGTGATTAAGCCAGGTGGAGAAAAAAAAAAAAGAAAGAAAAATCTGTTAAAAATCACTGGTATAGAAAAAGGGGAGGAGGAGAGGAAGAAGAGAGAAATCAACCATGAAAAAGGAAAGGGGAAATATAGCCAGAGACACAGAAAGCCTGTCAACTCTCTCCAAACTGTAACAAAAGCATAGGAGAGATAGTTTCTCTTTAATGAATGCTTTGATCAGCCACAGTTGATATAATAATTATATAAAACTAGAGCAAGACAGAAATAGGATGAGCTTTTCTCTCACATAGCCTGTAACCTTTGTGATTTGTTCATTTATTTAAGAAAAGAATAAGTCCCTTCAAAACAGAGGCATGTGTCAGCAGAGAGCCTGTTTTCTCCCCTGACTTATGCAATGCCTGCGTCCCTTTTCCTCCCCACTTCAGATGGGCTGATCTGCCAGCCCATGGCTCTGAAAGGAAGCTGATGGTGGTGGAGCGCTCCTCTCATGTATCTTGGTCTGATTTCTCAAGTTAATCCACTGCCTGGCAGCAGGCCCCTCATCCCTTCCCTACCCCAAGCTTGTCGCCCCCCTTCACTCAGTTCCCTCAACCATCTCCACCTAGCTGGCTGTCTCCTAAGTAATGAGAAGCCTCATGCTGCTGGAGGGGCTGACTTGGCTGATCTCCAGAGAAGGAGGAGAGAGCATCATTTTTTTTTTTTTTTTCCAGAATGATACTCCCACAAGCACGTGCTCTTCAGAAATAGCAGGGGAGAGAGGTGGTTGCCATGGGAACGGAGGCGGCCACACAAACAGGAGTAGCACATTCCTCCCAGGGTGGGCTGAGCAGAGCCTCCTTGCTTCAAGCACCTTCCGAGCCTCTCTGAAAACTTTCCTCGCCTGCAAAGGGAGAAGTCCAACGTTGTGAAGGGTGAGTCCGGCCTAACATCCAAATTTCAGTTAAGAGTTTGACAGAGCCTCAGCTTGTTTGACTTGTGATGTACTTGAACAAAAACTTATAAAAAGTTGATAATGGCAGAAAACAGCATCCCAGAATATCCACTGCCGTTTGGTTCTCTGCCAGTCACAATCAGAGAATAGTTGGGATGGGGCCAGTGAATGGCGTTCCCCCTGATGATAGTGGCCCCGCACTGGCCCATCATTGGGTGATAACGACACACCAGCACAAGAGTAGGTAGCAGGTGGAGGAAAGAAGGGCCAGCGGGGAGGCAGGAAGCCGAGGGATCTGCAGGGAGGCAGTAGGTGATGCTGAGGGGTGGGGGCGGGGGGATGCTGTGACCGTCCAAGTGGACAGTCTGAGACCATGTCTCTAACTCCCACTGATTCAAAAAATAAGTCAATCAGCGTTCAAATACCCAGGTTTACGGAAATGAAAAATTCAACCAGCTCTCTGGTAAAATGCATACAAGCAGCTGGTTGATTAACCAGAGTTCTCTTTGCAGGAATGGCTTGGAGAACCATGGCCCCAAGCGCAGCCTTGGCTGGGAGGTGGGACAGGAGGCCACAAGGAATGCGGCAGAGCTGGAAGCTGGTCCCTGCCACATGCCCACTGCTGATTTATTGGGACTGGAACAATTTGTCTAAAGCTGTAATTTTAACTACCTCCGTGCTGAACAGCCAATCAGAGGGCTCCCTCCACGCAGCTTTTACGAGTCCCCATAAAAGCAGCAAAATGAAAACTCAGGGGCCCTTAAAATATACTCCAAGGGCTTCTGCAGTGCAATTGGAGGCTTTTATGACTCCTGTCAGGACTTTTATGACCCCGTAAAACCAGGCAGCAGCCTGGCCTGAGATGAAAAGTGGCCCCACCGTCTTAAAGTCTAAATGGTCTGTGCATTTACAAGGCCTCCAGGAAAGATGGAGGAAACACCGCTGGGGGTCTGCCTTGAGGGAAGGCAGGTGTGGGTGGGGTGGAAGGATGGGGAGGGAGGGGGAGGCACAGAAGGAGAGATGTGTATAAGAGACAGGATATGCCCAGGCTCCAGCTGATAAAAAAAAAAAAAAAACAGAGAGAGAAAGAAGAGGGGCCAGAAAGCCAGCCCAGAGCAATTTAAGTGTTCCATGCAGTTCAGAGAAACTTGCCCACTAGGGTGAGAACACCTCCGCCCAGCTAGAGCCCGCCTGGTGCTGCAAACCCTGCAGGCTTCACTCCTCAGCTGGGGCACGAATGAGGCTCATGCCCATCGGCCCCTTCTGAGTCACTGTGGCTGAGACAGCCTCATCCTGTGCCTGCATCTGGAATCTTCATTCAAATGTGCTAGCCAGGCTGTGTGCTTTACACATCCCCACGAAGAGCCAGCATCACTGCAGAGGCAGGGGCCAGGGCTGGGGTGCAGTGTGGGTGCCCCTGGTGGAAGCGCTCAGGGCGGAGCAGGGGGAATGGACTAGCTGACGGGTTCACTCTCACCCGCGGGCATCCACACGCAGAACCTGAGCAAGACAGAAATGACAGAGGCTGACCTCAGACCACACGGGGTACCCCAGACACAGAGGCTTTGTCCCCAGAATGGCCAGGTCAGTACGGACCAGGGCGAAGCTGACAGTGGCCCTAAAGGGTGACCCAGGGGGCCTTGGCTTTTCCAGGTTGGAGAAGACAGATGGACAGGACAGCAAGTGACAGGCTGCCCTGAGTGACTGCTGGGTGGGGTGGGTCCCTCCATCTAGAAGGACAGAGCAGGGGTGCAGGGCAGAAGGCGAGGTCAGGAAGTCCTGGAAGAGGACACACAGGCACATCCAGGGGGCATGGCTTGCCTCAGGGCTGAGACCCCCGTGGGTAACTGTTCCTCTTCCATCACTCACGTTCCCAGGAGTCTCGGTCAGGTGCGAAACGGGTATAAAGAGAAGAAGACTTAGCTGTAAAGCCCCAGACCCCACCATATAACTTCAGACAAGTCCTAAACTTTGTGAACCTCCTCTTCCTTCTGCTAAAGTGGAGGTAACAAACCTAGGCAGCAAATTAAAAAGGAAAGACACCACTTTGCTGACAAAGGTCCATATAGTCAAAGCTATGGTTTTTCAAGTAGTCATGTCCGGATGTGAGAGTTGGATCATAAAACGGCTGAGTACTAAAGAAATGATGCTTTCAGATCGGAGTGCTAGAGAAGACTCTTGAGAGTCCCATAGACAGCAAGGAGATTCAACCAGTCAATCTTAAAGGAAATCAACCCTGAATATTCACTAGATGCTGAAGCTGAAGCTCCAGTACTTTGGCCACCTGATGCAAAAAAACTGACTCACTGGAAAAGATCCTGATGCTGGGAAAGACTGAAGGCAAAAGGAGAAGGCGAAAACAGAGGGTAAGATGTTGGATGGCATCACCAACCCAATTGTCATTTATTTGAGCAAGCTCTGGAAGACAGTGGAGGACAGGGAAGCCTGGCAAGCTGCAGTCCAAGGGGTCACAAAGAGCTGGACATGACTTAGGAACCAAACAACAATCACAATGAAGTGGAGACAACACAGCTCCTCATGTGGCTGTTATAAGGATCAGAGGAGAACAGGAAGCGGGGTTTGAACGGCCTTCTAAAAGGTGGATATGAGTTTTTGGTGCTGAACGAGAAGGAAGTTCCTGGTGGAGGAAGCCCTGATGCAGAGGTCAAGGCAGGCAGCTACTCTGCAGAGAACATCAGCTCCTTGTAGGGAAGCATCGTGTGTTAAGTCATTGGCTGAACAAGTGTGCTGAACATGCTGTGTTGGGCATGGAAGATGCTGGTCAGTGAGCTCAGGAGACAAGAGCTGGCGTGAGACCAGTAAGGTGGCTGCATTTCCTGCCTTGAGGTTCGGCCCCATCCAATCCATTCCTCTCAGAGGAGTCCAGAGTTGCCTTCTCAAGTACAAAACAGAGCCCATAAGAGAAAGTCCAAGTCCCCTGAGGCAGTCCTTTATGGTCTTCCCTGAACTGGCCCCTACAGAGGTCCAACCAGGATCGCCTACAGCCTTGGCCCTTCCGTCTGCTGGCTCTATCCACACCCCCTCTTCCTCACACCCAGGATGTCTGCAAGCTCACCTTGTAGCTGCCCACATCCCTTTCATTCCCCAGCCTCAGCATAGATGTGGTTTCCCCTGAGAAGCCTCCCTGGCTGGCCCCCATTGCCACCACGTCCCCGGGACTAACCAAGACTCACAGCCACACTTTCCCACCCCTCCAGTTACTTCTTTCACTCACTGGACTCTCAATTCCAAGTTCCACATTTGTCCACACTGGAATGTCAGCCCCATTAGAGTAGGGCGCTGTTGGCACAGTGCCCGGCAAACGATATGAAAAATAAAATTCTGTTAAATTGCTGAACTGACCTAGCCTGAAGACAGACTGTGTGGCGTGACCACAAGTTGTTTAGATGGCTGACTATTGTTAACAGGGAGCCACCAATGCTGGAAGCATCAGCTTAAAGACCTAGAAAGATGGCAGGGAAGAGGGTGTACAGAGAACGGGGCATCTGCTGGCTTCAGCCAGGCAGGGAAGAAACAAATCTGACCTGCCACAGTGGCAGTGTGAATGCAGATGAGAGACGAAAGCCATTCAAAAAAATAAACTCGGCAGCAAAGGGAAGTAAAGAGGGAGGAGTCTAGGACGACCCCAGGTCTGGTGGCCAGGTAGGTGATGGGCTTAGGGAAAAAAAAAAAAAAGAATTCAGAATATGAAGCTGGAAATGGTGCCCAATCTGTGCTCCTTTTAAATAGAAGTGTGTGTGAGACACACAGGTGGAAATGTCTCGCAGGCAGCAAGAGATTAGACTGGTTTCCGGGAAAGGCCAGATACATAAATTGGGGAGTTAGTGGTCCAAAGGCTAAAATCACTGAAGTGGAAGGAAACAGTCCTTGGTGTCCACGCAGAGCCAGAAGAGACCAGGGGGTTTGTGACAAAACTCTGAAAAATATGAGCCTTTAAAGAAACCAGAGAGGAGTAACTGCCTTTCTTAAACTTCTGCCAACACACCAGCCCTCGTTAGCTGGCCCTGTGTCTGTTTACTTATTGATAATATTACTCATTTTTGCACCAGCAAATTTAATAAACATGCTAATTGAATATAATTTTATTGAGTGCCTACTTAGTTAAGGGGTTGGCTCTCCTTCCTGGGGGCACCCATAGTACTCTGTGGACCTTCACTTGAGCTCATCACCGTCTACCACAATCTTTTTATTTGTCTTTCCATTAAATTATGAGCTCCTTGAGTCAAAAATTATGGATTTCAGGACTCCTAGCCCTGCCTACAGAGTGTTTACTCAATGAACGCATGAGTGAAATTTACCATCAGATAGGGAGGAAAGATAGATGAAAATAACTTTAAAGGATAAAACTGCTCTCCTCAAGGTCATAATTCATTTGCTACTAGTCAGACTCACAGCATGCCTTTGACACTGAAAATCTGGCTAACTTCCTATGGTTAATTCTGCCTTCTTTAAAATCTCTCCCTATGTTTTATGGACACCAATCTCTCTTGACTTATATTCTCCTTCCGTTGATGTGTCTCATTCTCAACCTTCTCACCTCCCCTCCTACTTAATCTTTGATGTCCCCCAAATCCATAGGCTTATTGGTCTTTAATCATACCCATCCTAGGAAATTGAGACCAGTAAGGTGGCTGCATTTCCTGCCTTGAGGTTCGGCCCCATCCAATCCATTCCTCTCAGAGGAGTCCAGAGTTGCCTTCTCAAGTACAAAACAGAGCCCATAAGAGAAAGTCCAAGTCCCCTGAGGCAGTCCTTTATGGTCTTCCCTGAACTGGCCCCTACAGAGGTCCAACCAGGATCGCCTACAGCCTTGGCCCTTCCGTCTGCTGGCTCTATCCACACCCCCTCTTCCTCACACCCAGGATGTCTGCAAGCTCACCTTGTAGCTGCCCACATCCCTTTCATTCCCCAGCCTCAGCATAGATGTGGTTTCCCCTGAGAAGCCTCCCTGGCTGGCCCCCATTGCCACCACGTCCCCGGGACTAACCAAGACTCACAGCCACACTTTCCCACCCCTCCAGTTACTTCTTTCACTCACTGGACTCTCAATTCCAAGTTCCACATTTGTCCACACTGGAATGTCAGCCCCATTAGAGTAGGGCGCTGTTGGCACAGTGCCCGGCAAACGATATGAAAAATAAAATTCTGTTAAATTGCTGAACTGACCTAGCCTGAAGACAGACTGTGTGGCGTGACCACCTAAGTTGTTTAGATGGCTGACTATTGTTAACAGGGAGCCACCAATGCTGGAAGCATCAGCTTAAAGACCTAGAAAGATGGCAGGGAAGAGGGTGTACAGAGAACGGGGCATCTGCTGGCTTCAGCCAGGCAGGGAAGAAACAAATCTGACCTGCCACAGTGGCAGTGTGAATGCAGATGAGAGACGAAAGCCATTCAAAAAAATAAACTCGGCAGCAAAGGGAAGTAAAGAGGGAGGAGTCTAGGACGACCCCAGGTCTGGTGGCCAGGTAGGTGATGGGCTTAGGGAAAAAAAAAAAAAAGAATTCAGAATATGAAGCTGGAAATGGTGCCCAATCTGTGCTCCTTTTAAATAGAAGTGTGTGTGAGACACACAGGTGGAAATGTCTCGCAGGCAGCAAGAGATTAGACTGGTTTCCGGGAAAGGCCAGATACATAAATTGGGGAGTTAGTGGTCCAAAGGCTAAAATCACTGAAGTGGAAGGAAACAGTCCTTGGTGTCCACGCAGAGCCAGAAGAGACCAGGGGGTTTGTGACAAAACTCTGAAAAATATGAGCCTTTAAAGAAACCAGAGAGGAGTAACTGCCTTTCTTAAACTTCTGCCAACACACCAGCCCTCGTTAGCTGGCCCTGTGTCTGTTTACTTATTGATAATATTACTCATTTTTGCACCAGCAAATTTAATAAACATGCTAATTGAATATAATTTTATTGAGTGCCTACTTAGTTAAGGGGTTGGCTCTCCTTCCTGGGGGCACCCATAGTACTCTGTGGACCTTCACTTGAGCTCATCACCGTCTACCACAATCTTTTTATTTGTCTTTCCATTAAATTATGAGCTCCTTGAGTCAAAAATTATGGATTTCAGGACTCCTAGCCCTGCCTACAGAGTGTTTACTCAATGAACGCATGAGTGAAATTTACCATCAGATAGGGAGGAAAGATAGATGAAAATAACTTTAAAGGATAAAACTGCTCTCCTCAAGGTCATAATTCATTTGCTACTAGTCAGACTCACAGCATGCCTTTGACACTGAAAATCTGGCTAACTTCCTATGGTTAATTCTGCCTTCTTTAAAATCTCTCCCTATGTTTTATGGACACCAATCTCTCTTGACTTATATTCTCCTTCCGTTGATGTGTCTCATTCTCAACCTTCTCACCTCCCCTCCTACTTAATCTTTGATGTCCCCCAAATCCATAGGCTTATTGGTCTTTAATCATACCCATCCTAGGAAATCGGCACACAGAGTCCTCATCTGTCATTTGCAAGCAATGATTACAAAAGCATCATCTTCAGCTCAGAAGACCCCTGCACTCAGCTCCCTTCTGCTCTTGTGTCGTCTTCCATCCTGTCCTAAGTCCCATCTGTCATCCTATATCACCTACTAATGACCTCAATGAAAAAAAAAAAAAGTGGAAGTGTTAATTGCTCAGTTGTGTCCGACTCTTTGTGACCCCATAGACTATATAGCCCACCATCCTTCTGGGTCCGTGGAATTCTCCAGACAAGAATACTAGAATGTGTATCCATTCCCTTCTCCAGAGAATCTGCCCAACTCAGGGGTCAAACCTGGGTCTCCTGCGTTGCAGGTGGATTCTTCACTGAACCCCCAGGGAAGCCCTGGTTACCTCATTACCCATGCCCGAAATACGCGAGTTGCTCTAGACACACTCCGGTTAGTGCAAGTTCCTGTGTCCAATGCACAGTGAGTCCAAACAAACTGAAACGTCGGAGTGTGGAGCAGAGAAAGGCTTACTGCAGGGGCCACGCGAGGAGACCACTGGCTCAGGCCCTAAAAAGCCTAGAGCTGCTGGAAGGATTTTAACAAAGAGTTTGTAAAGGGCAGATGATGGAGAGGGATGTGTGATCAGCTTGTGCACAATTCTGTGGTTGGCTGATGGTGAGGGAACAGGGCAGGGTCACAGGGGTTAACTTCATCGGTCCTTAGGCTCCAGGAGGCCTGGGGCAATGTGCTCATGGTCATCATGTAGTTAACATCTTCCATTAGGGGGAGGGGAGTTCACATCTGCCAAACAACTCAGGAAACATGCATCAAATTCCGCATCTGGGTACTTCAGAGAGGAGCTGAGCAGAGGATATGGGGGACGGTCCCTTAGGGTCCTGCTCCGTCACACTCCTCACCCCCCTGCCCCGCTAGATAGAACTGATGACAAGCTGTCAGCTCTTCTTTCTAAGCCCCTTTCTCTCTCCTGCATGACTCCCGCCTTCAGTGAGTGCTTACACTGGATGAATGTAATAGACTGCTACAAAGTCACTACATCCTCACCTCTTTTTCAAATCACCTGCCCACGCAGGTGTCCCATGATACAAACCTACCCCATGGCCTTCCCTTCTTCCTCCCGAGGTTTCCTCTCTTGTTTGAGATAAAGTGAAAATTCCTTAAAAGGATTCCAACACTACCAGGGCATTAGCATCAATTACTGAATTTTTAAATGCCGCCCCATAGACTCCACTTCAGATCTACTGACTCAGAAAGTTGAGCAGGTACACCCCAGTTATATGCTGCTGCCTGTTCCCAAAACTCCAGAAGCGATCATGAGGCACCTTCAGTTCAGTTCAGTTCAGTCTCTCAGTCATGTCCAACTCTTTGTGACCCCATGAATCGCAGCACGCCAGGCCTCCCTGTCCATCACCAACTCCAGAGTTCACTCAAACTCACGTCCATCGAGTCAGTGATGCCATCCAGCCATCTCATCCTCTGTCGTCCCCTTCTCCTCCTGCCTCTTACCAGTGGACTATCATTTGAAGCCCACATAGATAATCCAATTATTTGTAAAATTCCCAGTCTCTCTCCTTGGGAAGTTCCAAGGCAACCATTCCCTTGGTGTCTCAGGTCCCAGAAACAAAGCTCATGCAACACAACTTGCCTTCTCATCACAAAGGGGTACAAGAGGAGATACCAGGCTCAAGCTGACCCAAGCAATTTCCTTTCGGAAAGAATTTGTATGAACAGAGAGAGGCACTCAGTCTTTCCAGGTGGATCTACATGTAAGATCTCAGATGATGGTCTTATCCTCTGTGTCCATCACTGCATTAAAAAAAAAAAGGAGATGAGCAATTCTGCAGAATGGGGGCAATAAAAATCCACAAAGAGGACAGAAGAATGGAGTGGAGGTCCCTGGTGGTATCTCTGTCCTATTTTTGAGGCCAAGTTGTAGCCTCACATGTACTCCAGGAAAATATTCAGTGTTTCTAAGTAAGTTTCCTTTCTTCCTGAGTTGGTTTCTATACATAAATTCAAAATAGCACAGATTAATAACCATGGACTTTGAGTGCTTCATGAAGTCGACTTCTATCTTACTTGTCTACCATCATCCCCAACTCTTCTCCTCCTCCCCAGGCCCCTCCACTTCCACCATCCTTACCTCCTTGTCACAACCACTGGCCCCTTGCTCTCCTGCGCATGCTACCATGTGATACAGGTCTACAGTCCCCTCCCTCTACATTCTTTATCTGGGCAATAAGCCTTCTCATCCAAGAAGATTCATTTCAAGGACCACCTCCTCTAGAAACCCTCTACCAGGATGTTTAAATCTAGAAAAGGTATTCTTTTCCTGTGTCTTAGAAATACTTGTGCTTATATCTAACACAGCTTTTGTCACATGGCATTTAGAAACGTTGGTTGACTTGTCTGGTTTCCCTCAAGGACTTGAAAATGAAGGGTAAGGGGCCTGCTGACAACCTTAGCTCTCTGTCATTTAGCACATCTCTGGACTCAAGAGAACGGCCTCATTTAACGTTTATTAAATGAAGGGCTGAACTGATTTCATTAACGAATCAGTTATTAGTTACTAAATAATCAGAAGAGGGTGCCAAATGAAGCAAAGGTCAGAAAAGTGACTGTCGACGGCCAGTAATGACTCACTATCTGACTTCTAAACCAGATTCTCTTGTTCTGGAACTATTGCTCTCAACTATGCAGCATGTTTCCATCTTAGAGGGGAAAAAGGCAGGTCGGATGGAAAAAGGCTCTTTCAAAACTTGATTCCAGAGCATTGCCCCAAGACAGTTGAACTCATCTCTCAGGGAGGACTCCTGAGTATCTGGGAGGGGGCTGCATCTTCTCTGGGGCGCACACTCCAGCCCCAGTTGCATCACATGCACAAATAGAGCTGAATGGGTCATTTGGCTCATTTATTGTGCAGTATCGGTTTTCCTGGTAACTGAGGCCAATGTTTTTGCTCAGTTTAGGCAGTGTGTGTACACACCTGGAGAAGGGCAGGGCAATCCACTCCAGTATTCTAGCCTGGAGAATCCCCATGGACAGAGGAGCCTGGCAGGCTACAATCCATGGGGTCTCAAAGAGTCAGACACGACTGAGTGACTCACACACACACACACACACACACACACACACACATCACACCTATAGAATGTGATCTATCAGGTAACTGGGTCTAGGATGTACCCCCACACATTCTAAAATCAGACAAAGATTCACAACCAAATATTCTTTTTCTTCTTTTTGAGTAAAGTGTACATGTGGAAAATAGTTTATAGAGCTCAGTCTCTGCCTCATAGGAGATGAAAATGTGATCCTTTGCTAGCTCAGACAAAATCCTCCATGCTACATTAGGCTTGATAGCAAATTTTGTACTTGCAAGCTTTTATCAAAACTGTATATCTGAAATCTTAATAACACAGGAAGGTGGATTCTATTTCTCCTCTCTTTTCAGGTTTACATGAACAGAATCAGAACTAATTCCTGATTTGAAACTCAGCAGATTTAGCAGGGTCTGTAAGAATCTTATGTCAAGGTCCTACAGAGGATTGAAGGGACCTGATTTTATTATACACACACACACACACACACACACACACACACACACACACACAAATACCCTCATGCACCAAACTTACAATCTTAACAAAAAGAATCTAAAGCAATTGACTATATCCACTGACAGAAAGAATACCTTGGTCAAATATTGGTCAACTTAAAAAAGTGTGAAACAAATAAATGGAAATTTAAACCCACATTCTAGAGTACACTATACATGAAACATTCTCTGTTTGTTCCAGTTACAGACATTCACATACGCAGTATGGCTACGAAGAGCATCAGATTTAGATTTAGGTTAGGAAATGAGTCAGATTCAGATTTCAGTTCAAATTTAGAATTTGCCATTTACCAGCTATAAGACTTAAAATTGTTTTAAAAAATAACCTTAGGGGTTTTTTTGTCTATACAATGTAGTGAATAAGACATATTTTTTTGAACATATGGTTACTTATAAAGATCTAAATTAATATGAGGATCTAAATCACCATTTTAGCTACATATACTAACAGCAGGGAGTAATGGCTGTATTGTTCCAAGTATCTTCAGCTTCTCTGTAGGAAAGGGTCATATATTTCACCTCTGACACTGACCTCAGTCCAGGCCATCCGACTTGCTTTGGTAAATGCAAGGGGAATAGAAATCTCTTGTGTCACTATGAAATGAAAGCTTTAAGAGCCATCATGTGTTTCTGTCACTCTTTCTCTCTGGAGTCATACTGCATGTCCCAATTAAACCTACTCCTTCAAATTGTGGTCCAGGAATTAAAGAAATAACTGGATGGGGGTGGAGGCAGAGAAAGAGAGGGGAGGAATTCACAGTGTTTGTGAATACATATAAATATATACATATACAACTACATCTATCCCATCTGCCTACGCATACATCTGTATCAGTAGGCAGAGAGAGAATGTACACAGACTTGTAAGCCATCATCGTTGTAAGCCACTGACACGTTGGGGACATTTGTTACTGCAGCATAACTTAGCCAAAGCTGACTAATACACATTAGGATCTCTCTTAACTAATTTTCATTGAAATACTCCATCAGATTAACTGATGCTCTCTATTTCCTCTGCAAAACATACTGAAAGTCCAAAGTTATTAGACTAATACTTAGTATATTAGCACTTTTCTGATCCTACAAGTTAGGCAAATAATTGCCAAGAATCAATTTCTTTTTACCATACAGAACTACTGTAATTTCATACTGTAATTTCATTCTATGAAGTGCAAGTTCAGTACATTGTTAAGACTTGATAAAAACAAATCACTAAATACACTGCTGTTGAGTTTTTAAAAATCAAATGGTAAAATGTATATCAAAGTGTTTATAAGTTACAAATTGCCGTGTTGATATATGAGTTGATATCAATTTGTCAATTAGCATGTTTTTGAGCAGCTACTCTTTGTTAGACACCATGCTGGGAATAACACGAAGCATATAACACAGAACTAATTTCAAGGGACTTTAGCCCAGAATATTGTAAAAGGTACCAGCATCTTAATCAGCAACATATCTCAGTGACTGAGCCTAGTACCAATGAACAGCACTGCATCCATTAAAACAAACAAAAAAATGGTATAGAATGTTCCAGCCCCAGTATATCTGAGTTAACAAGGTCAGGAAGATGGTGCCTCTTTCTATTTTATTTCATGTTTCTATTATCATTGTTTATTTATCCATTCCAAAACAGTGCAAGTTCATTACAACAGGCTTAAAATAAGGAAATATATTAATGTTTTTGGCGTAATGATTTAGTTATTGAAAGCCTACTTAAAACAGAGGACTTTGGCTAAGAAACCTCCTTCTCAGAGCACTTTTTGCCAAAGACCAGCTGCCTAACTGCCTCCACTGCCAATCAGTTCATCAGACCCTAAAAACTGTTAAAATGAAGATACGGCCAATGGGAACACACATCAATTTCTCTAGAGAATCCCTGATTTAAATGGATGAGTCAACTTTCATTTCTCTGACTTGGGGGGATAAAAATCTGATCTCGGGCAAAAGAGGTGGTGACAAAACCCATAACCCTACCTCACAATGTCTAGAAGCATCGTTCACGTGAAATGTTTTCACAAAGACAAGCCATCGCCAATCAATATGCCATTAGGGCACAAGGAATAGCTCCCTTTTAGCTCAGAATCCCATTTCAAGATGGAAGAAAGGAAAGGACAATGCCATATCCCCAGAATTGCCCAGCATAAAGCCAAACATGAAGAACACCAGCTCCCTGGGGACAGTGGACTAGAGCTGGACATGCCCATTGCAAAGCGCCCACTGCCAGGTCTGCTTGAGGAAAGTGAGATGTGAACACACTCTCCTTAAGGGCAGACATCACCCTGGAGACGTCTACAGGTTTCCAGTGCTGAACTCACTGCCTGGCATGTAACTAGTGCTCAGTAATTACTCCCTAAGTATAGCAACCAGCGCTTGATGGATTGAGTATCCAAGTGAATAAAGCAAGACATCAGAGGACCTTGATTTTTCAGCCTTACCATAAAATGTCAAGCATCTGGATGATTTGATAGAAGCCTAAATTATATAAGTACTCTATTGCCTGAATGGGTGAAATTTGTACTGTAATAGTTTCCTTATACCCAACCCATCATTCAAGGCATAGCTCAAAGGTCACCTCCTCAATAAAGTCTTTCCTGTTCCTCAGCATTTGGTCTAGGGCTCCAGTCTCTTTCAACACTGGCAAGAGGAAGTATTTTCAAATTCTGTTTTGCAATCCATAGGTTTTGCTGCAAAAACACTTTAATAGGTCAAATCAAATTAAGAAACAGGATAGATTTTTCAGCCAAAAGAAAAAGAAAAACTAGGGAATGGGATGGAATGGAATAGAATAGAGCAGAAGGATAGAATAGAACATAACAGAATAGAATAGACTAGAAGTACATTAGGAAGATTCACATATAAAGTAAATACTTCTGACTGTCTATGTGAGTGTGTGTGGGCATGCACACGTGTGAGTGCTTATTTGTACAGCATTATAATTAGAATATGCTTATTTCTATGGGTGGATAGAAAGAATTTTGTAAATCACTGCTGAAGATTAAAAACAAAAAAAGCCAAGTAGAGTGTAGCAATATCTTGTCTCTACCAGTTGTCACTTTGAACAAATGGCTCTGCCTTTGGGAGCATTGGTTTCCTCATCTATAAAATGGGAGATCAGCCACTTATTTTCCAATATTACTCTATGGATTAAAATAAATAAAATAATGTAACTGAGGTTCATATGCCATAATAGTGCTTTAGCAAAAGTTTGTTCTCCCTTATTTCTCCTTGATTTATCTTAAACACTGCAACTTTTAAAGATAGTTAATATAGTCATTTTTGCCTTGTTAATTATCTGAGGATGTGCTTACTAGCAGATTTCTGCTTACACGCATTTAAGTTTATTTTTAAAAGCAAAAAATAAGAATCATTTATTAATTCAATGACTACTTACTGAACCCCTTTTACAGTCAGACACTGTTCTAGGCAACAGGGAGACAGCTATAAACACAAGCAGTAAAAAGTCCTGGACTTCATGGAGTTTTAATCCAAGATGAGGAAGATGAGCAAAAAACAAAGAAGTAATATGCTGGTAGATAACATGTTAATTGTTGATGTTTAGTTGCTAAGTCATATCTAATTCCTTGCAACTCCATGGACCCCACTAGGCTTCTCTATCCATTGGATTTCTGAGGCAAGAATACTGGCATGGATTGCCATTTCATTCACCAGGGAATCTTCCAGACCCAGAGATCAAACCCACGTCTCCTGCTTTGGCAGGCAGATTCTTTACTGCTAAGACAACAAGGGACCCACAGCTAATACGTTAAATAAAACATTAAAACATAAGTGAAGGACAGAAAGTGCTTAGTGGAAGGAATTGTTATTTTAGGATGGTTAGGAAAAGTCTCACTCTGGGGACGTTATGTACATATGTGTTCCATAGACTTCATGACACAGCAAATGTTTAATGAATCAGGTTGCAAAAGAATAACACTAGACCCAATCTTACATCATACACAAACATCAACTTAAAATGGATTAAAGACTTGAACAATCACCTAAAAACTGGAAAAGCCCTAGAATAAAACATAGAAAGTAAATTCTTGACATTGGTCTTGGCAATGAGTTTTTAGATCTGACACCAAAAGCAAAGGCAAAAAAGTACAAATAAACAAGTGAAATTATATCAAACCAAAACAACCGGCACACAGCAAAAGAGACTCTTAACAAAATAAAAAAGCAACCTATAGAATTGAGAAAATATCTGCAATCCATGCATCTGATAAGGGATTAATATAAAAACTGTACAAGACAAAATATATACAATTCAACTGAAAAAACAATTATCAAATTAAGACCTGGGCAAAGGGCTAAAACAGACATTTTTTTGAAAGAAGACATACAGTTGGCCAGCAGGAACATAGAAAGGTGTTCAACATTACTAACCATCAGAAAAATACAAATCAAAATCACGATGAGATACCACCTCACACCTTATGCTATTGCACTCAGTCATGGCCGACACTTTGCAGCCATGGACTGTAGCCCACCAGGCTCTTCTGTCCATGGGATTCTCCAGGCAAGAATACTGGAGTGGGTAGCCATTTCCTTCTCCAGGGGATCTTCCCAAACCATGGATTGAACAAGGGTCTTCCACATTGCAGACAGATTCTTTACTGTGTGAGCCACCAGGGAAGCCCTATCAAAAAATGAGAGATGACAAATGCTGAGGAGGATATGCAGAAAAGGGAACACCTGTGCACTGTTGGTGGGATATAAACTGGTACAATCACTGTGGAAAACAGCATAGAGGTTCCTGAAGAAACTAAAAAAAGAGCTACCACCCAGTCCAGTTCAGTTGCTCAGTGGTTTCCGACTCTTTGCCACCTCATGAACTGCAGCACGCCAGGTTTCCCTGTCCATCACCAACTCCTGGAGCTTACTCAAACTCATGCCCATTAAGTCAGTGATGCCATCCAATCATCTCATCTTCTGTCGTCCCTTTCTCCTCCTGCCTTCAATCTTTCCCAGCATCAGGGTCTTTTCCAATGAGTCAGTTCTTCGCATCAGGCAGCTAAAGTATTTTAGCTTCAGCTTCAACATCAGTCCTCCCAATGAACATTCAGGACTGATTTCCTTTAGGATGGACTGGTTGAATCTCCTTGCAGTCCAAGGGACTCTCAAGAGTTTTCTCCAACACTACAGTTCAAAAGCATCAATTCTTCAGTGCTCAGCTTTCTTTACATCCAACTCTCACATCCATACATGACTACTAGAAAAACCGCTTTGACTATATGGACTTTTGTTGGCAAAGTAATGTCTCTGATTTTTAATACAGTGTCTAGCTTTTCTGCCAAGGAGCAAGTGTCTTTTAATTTCATGACTGCAGTCACCACCTGCAGTGATTTTGGAGCCCAAAAAATAACGTCTGTCACTGTTTCCATTGTGTCCCCATCTATTTGCCATGAAGTGATGGGACCAGATGCTATGATCTTAGTTTTCTGAATGCCGAAACTTTTTCACTCTCCTCTTTCACTTTCATCAAGAGGCTCTTTAGTTCTTCTTCACTTTCTGCCATAAGGGTGGTGTCATCTGCATATCTGAGCTCATTGATATTTCTCCCAGCAATCTTGATTCCAACTTGTGCTTCACCCAGCCCAGCATTTCAAATGATGTACTCGGCATATGAGTTAAATAAGCAGAGTGACAATATACAGCTTTGATGTACTCCTTTCCCAGTTTCAAACCAGTCTATTGTTCTATGTCCAGTTCTAACTGTTGCTTCTAGACCTACATACAGATTTCTCAGGAGTCAGGTAAAGTGGTCTGGTATTCCCATCTCAAAGAATTTTCCACAATTTATTGTGATCCACACAGTCAAACGCTTTGGCATAGTCAATAAAACAGAAGTAGATGTTTTTCTGGAACTCTCTTGCTTTTTCAATGATCCAAGGGATGTTGGCAATTTGATCTCTGATTTCAAGGCAGAGGAACCAGAGAGCTACCATATCAATCCCACTTCTGAGTACATATCCAAAGGAAACCATTATCTTGAAGAGATACCTGTATTTGCATGTCCATTCAAGCGTTAGTTTCAACAGTCCAGGCATGGAAATGGAACAGGGAAGAACAAATCTAACTCCATATCGGATCTGTTCCTTTTACTGTAACCCTTGTGCTCTGTACCTGTGTTTAGTCATGCGGACTCTGCACCTTTCGTAAAAGAACGTTGCTTGCAAGTCTGAAATATACAGGAAAGCCCACTCCCAGGGCTCTGCCCTTTAAGGGTATAACACTTTTCCATTCATAAAGAGACTTAAAAAAAAAAAAACATAGAGCAGAACAGAGAATAACATTTGTTTTGCTGGAGGTTTTCAGGAACCTCATGACCTAACCTCTGCTGTAAGAACACAGGATTCCCATATGAAGAAGTTTGCAGCAAGCAACCACCCACCTTCCTCGCCTTGTCTTTAAAGATGCTTTGCTGAAAACATTCAGGGAGTTGGGTTTCTTAGGGTACAAGTAACTCCTCTCTTTGCAGAACCCTGCAGTAAACTTTCCTCTGATTTAAACTTTGATGTTTATGTTTATTTGGCCTCACTACGCACTGGGGACAGGAACTTGCCTCCTGTAACAGAAACAACCTAAGTGCCTGTCGAGGGTGGAATAGATCAAGACTGTGACAAATACATACACAGGGTTAGCCAAAAAGTTTGCTCTGTGTTTTGCATATGTTAATATACATCTATTTATTATATATATATTAAACATATATATATATCCCACTCTTAGAAGCCCCATGGATGAGGCTCCTCTGTCTCCAGGCAAGAATACTGGAGTGGGTTGCCATGCCCTCCTCCAGGGGATCTTCTCCACCCAGGGATTGAACCCAGGTATCCCACATTGCATGCAGATTCTACACCATCTGAACCACCAGGGAAGCCAATTTTATACATGCTATTCCACTATTTATATATTCATATATATATATATATTCAACCTTCAAAAAGAAGTGAAATCCTGTCATTAGTGACAACATGGGTGAACGTGGAAGGCATTATGTTAAGTGAAATAAGTCACACAGAGAAAAACAATTACCACATGGCATGACTTAGATGTGGAAACTAAAAAATAAATGAAAGTTAAATGAAAGTGAAGGTCACTCACTATATTATCCATGGAATTCTCCAGGCCAGAATACTGGAGTGGGTAGCCTTTCCCTTCACCAGGGGATCTTCCCAACCCAGGGATCAAATCCAGGTCTCCAACCAAAAAAATCTCACAGAAACATAGAATCAAAAATTGCTGCCAGGGGCTGAAGTGGGGGGGGTGGTGTGGGGGCGTGGAGGGATGGTGGGAGAAATAGGGAGAAGTTGGAAAAAGAAATAAGCTTTCCAGGTACAAGATAAATAAAGTCTGACGGTCTAATGTGTAAGTTGGTGACCAACTTACATGCTGATAACACTGTGTTGTTTAACTGAAATTTGCAGTGAGAGTGTCCTCATTAAAAAATTAAGGCAAATATGTGAGATAATGGATACGTTAAGTAACTTAATAGGGAGAATCCTTTCTGTTGTTGTTATTTTTCAGTTGTCAAGTCGTGTCTAATTCTTTGTGACCCTATGAACTGTAGCACACCAGGCTTCCCTGTCCCTCACCGCCTCCCGGAGTTTGCCCAGGTTCACGTCCATTGAATCAGGGATGCCATCTAACCATTTCATCCTCTGTCACCTGTTCTCCTTCTGCCTTAAATCTTTCCCAGCATCAGGATCTTTTCCAATGAGCCAGCTGTTTGCATCAGATGGCCAAAGTAGTAGAGCTTCAGCTTCGGCATCAGTCCTTCCAAAGAGTAGTCAGGACTGATTTCCTTTAAGACGGACTGGTTTGATCTCCTTGCAGTCCAAAGGACTCTCAAGAGTCTTCTCCAACACCACAGTTCGAAAGCACAATGTATATGCATGTCAAACAATCACACTGCACAGTTTAAATGTGTTACAATTTTATTTGTCAATAATACCTCAATAATGTTGGAAACAAGTTTAATCAACTGAAAAACATAAAGTGAATGGAGGGGAAAACACTATAAACAAGTACAGAAATGGAAAGGAAAAAAACAAGCCCTTTATTATTCTTTCTGTGGTCTGAAATATGACTTAAAATCTGGGAAAAGTAAAACCAAGCTTCTGTGAGAAGTATATTTAAAAGCAGGTGTGTTGAAGAAGGATGCCAAATCCATCACAGCAGATGACTTTCATCCGATTTTTGCTATGCTATTTTATGTTAACAGCCAGCACAGACATGTCCTTAGAAGCTACATCTTTAGTGGCCAAAGGACCTGTCAGGGTTGATGTTTCAACTTTGAAACAGTTTCCAATAGACCAGATGGGGTTCTTTGGAAAAGAGTGTAGGTTTCCTGAGAGATCTTTTTAATTCAGACAAAAATCAGACCCAAAGAGATTCAGCATCATTCATTCCAAAACAGGGTCAGATTTCAAAGGTCCCTGACTCTGAAGAGAAATAACCAAGAATAGTGATTAATTTATCCTGTGCTTATTAAGTAGTTACTGGATACTTTGAGGGCTAACTTGAATGATTGCCAGGAGCCTGCAAGACTCCTAGGACCATGGGATTCTCCATGCAAGAATGCTGGAGTGGGTTGCCCCTCCCTTCTCCAGGGGATCTTCCCAACCCTGGCATCAAACCCGGGTCTCTTACGTCTAACCTGCATTGGCATTTGGGTTCTTTACCGCTAGAGCTACCTAGGAAGCTCTGCAAACTTGGAAGTCACATATTAAATGGCAACAGCTCACTATGCAGCATCCCTGAGTGACCTCAAAAGGTAGAGCCTCCCACATTTTACACCAGAAGCACCACCTCAAAGCTGGGCTGTGGTGGTCAATGAAACAGAGAGAGGGGGCGAGAAGGCTGGGGAACCCTGTTTTGCAGTAGCAGGACATTTGGTACAATTGTCACTCTGGATAACTTCAAAGGCAAACTCACTGCCTGCTGAGCCGATAACTATAGAGAAATGGATTGAAAATGCCAAAATACCCGGGTGTATTCACCACTCCTCCCTGTTTTCACCAGTGATTACAAGAGACCAGCTCAGGAAAAAATGTACCAGTTTCAAGAAGATATTGAAATGAGAGACTCTAGAATGACCTTAATGTAACCACATAAAGTTGAGAGAGAGGAGCATGGGGGCACAGAAGGAAGGAAAGAAGGTTGGTTTGAAAGTGATATTGTTACGCCTTTGATATTTTTTCATGTGGCAAATGGATCTGCCCGAAAACAAACAGCAATATTTATGGCGCTTCTGAAGCAGTCGTGAAGCCAAAGAAACTCGGACTACTCTGAGAGCCCACGACTGTAAGATAGCTGCCAAGCTCCCCAACACGTGCTAACAGGGAAGAAGCTACGTAAACCCCTCAGCCCCAAGCAGGTGCTCCACAGTGGTCACTACAGACGCAGTCACAGAGAGCATGGCACAAAGAAGAACCACCCAGGGGAGTGAGATTTCCAGAGTGCCAGACCAAGCAATTCCTCCAGGGAACAGAAGCTGAGAACGGTGTCTCCAGTGCCAGGACTTGGGTATCACTACCACCACGGACCAGGAACTGCCCTGTATCTCCAATTCTCCTACTTTCCAAATTCTAACACCCCTAAACTTCCACTGTGAGGATCCTCTCCTGCAAGCCATTAAAAGGGATGCTTTATTAAATGGTAGCAACCTTTATCACTCTTGTCTCTGTCGTTCAGTCGCTAGGTCCTGTCCGACTCTTTGTGACCCCATGGACTGCAGCACACCAGGCTCCCCTGTCCTTCACTGTCTCCCGGAGAATCCTCAAATCCATGTCCATAGGTCACGGTCACTTCTTCATGAAAAGCTGTGTCTAGACATGAAGGGAGGGAGTAAATATGACCAAGTGAGCTTGGACTTTGAGCTGTGTGCAATAGCTGGATTGGGGCTGTGTTCTCAATACATGAATGAGGGTGCTGATGGATATTTGGTTAAAATACTGTAGCTACGTTGACCAGCTACTACACACCAAAATACATTTCCCATTTTTTTCTTGGCATTAGGCTAGACCCTCTTCCTCAGGCTCTGCAGTCAGTGACTGCACTTTAGCTAAAGAAATGTGAAAAAAAAAAAAAAAAAAAAGACCTGTAATGTCATGACCCTTGAGAACCTCCAATGTGTAGTTCTGTGTGGTCCTCCTCTGGGTTTGGCTGGAAGGCTGGCCTTAGATGTCACAAGTTCATGGTAGCAGAAACTTGTCAGCCTGGGTCCCCAAGAGTGAGGAGCAGAAGCTCTCTCCTCACCAACAATCAGAAACACTCATTTCAGTGGATGTGTGCTCACTCGCTTCAGTCGTGTCCGACTCTGCGACCCCACAGAATGCAGCCCACCAGGCTCCTCTGTCCATGGGATTCTCCAGGCAAGAATACTGGAGTGAGTTTGGGTTTGGCTGGAAGGCTGGCCTTAAATGTCACAAGTTCATGGTAGCAGAAACTTGTCAGCCTGGGTCCCCGAGAGTGAGGAGCAGAAGCTCTCTCCTCACCAACAATCAGAAACACTCATTTCAGTGGATGTGTGCTCACTTGCTTCAGTCGTGTCTGACTCTGCGACCCCACAGAATGCAGCCCACCAGGCTCCTCTGTCCATGGGATTCTCCAGGCAAGAATACTGGAGTGAGTTCCCATTTCCTACTCCAGTGAGGGAAACCACGTCTCTCATGTCTCCTGCATTGGCAGCCGGATTCTTTACCCACTGAGACAAGACTGACAAAATTGTAAAACCAGGGGCTTGATGCTATTTAAGCACTGAACAGCATCCTGATAACCACCCATCTCTGTCTCCCCAGCTCCAGCATCTCCTCTCAGTGCACCCACAATCAAGCAAAGACTGAAGACACACTATCAGTCATTAAGAAAAGGGTCTATTGGGGTCAAGATAAACCAACCTTTCCCCACCTTCAGACATTACGTAGGTTTGTTTTCATCTCCAGCTTAGGGCATGAGTTTTCTTCCAAAAATCACTAGAAAAAAAACATTATTTTTCTCTGAATCAGTAAGGAGACAGTCAGGACTCAGTATGGAAGCAAAAAGAAAAAAATTCTGGGTGAGCCCTACATGCGAAAGAAAGGACCCCCACCCCTCAACCTCTGATTCCACAGGGATTCTTTAGGTAAACGCACATCATAAGCTATTTGATCCTGAAAGTTTTTCTGCAGAAAGGCAAGATCAGGTCCTCTCTTTGTATTAAACCTTGCCTTGATTAAATTGGCTTTTTTCCTTAGTTTCCAAAGCACTGAGTAACTAACAAGAAAAGGTTTTAATAGGGCCCTAGATTCTAAAGCCATGGGCAACACAGTCTGGGTCCTTTATGATATGTAATGAATAAAAGGACCCAAATCGTTGCTTTTTAAAGTCATCTATGTAAGAAGTATAATAATCTCCCTCTTTTCTCCACCCTCCCTTCCTTTCATTGTATACATCCCCAATGTTGCTAGCTTTGAAGGGGATATATTAGAGAAGCAGATACTGTGGTTTTCACAGGAGAGCATCCCTCCTGGGAGGACCCTCTCCTCTGGGCAGATCCCCTTGCATGGTCGCAGCTGCTTCTGCAATCTGAGAAACAGTTATATGTAACCCATCCCCCCTCTGCTCCCCTTCCCCTCCCCATCCCCCTTCCTCCCTTCCCTTCCCTTCCTCTGGCTCCTTTTATCTTTGTCTGTGCTCCTTCCTCCTCTTTACACTCTCACTCTCTGCGCCTTCCGTTACAAAGAAGCCCCACACTGGTGAGCATCGCAAACTCTTCTCCAAGTGCCCACGTGCGTGCATGCTGTCAGTCGTCATGTCCAGCTCTTTGAGACCCTATGGACTGTAGCTCGCCAGGTTTCTCTGTCCAAGGGATTCTCCAGGGAAAATACTGGAGTAGGTAGCCATTTCCTTCTCAGGGGCTCTTTCTGACTGAGGGATTGATTCCATGTCTCCTGCATTGGCAGACGGATTCTTTGGCTTCCCAGGTGGCTCAGCGGTTAAGGCGAGTTCCTTCGTATAAATGGCAAAGAGGAGGACAGAAAGCCCTCCTGTGCCTGGTGAGGCTGCTGTTGCTGCCCAATGCCATTCATCCACCGTCGTGTCTCATCCTCTTCTTGGCCCTCGAGGTGGATGGGCAGTCTCAGACCCAATTTCAAGTTGTGGTTTTGGAGGTTTATATCCTCTCTTTTCCGAAACCCCATCTGAAACGAGCTAGAACACTTTCCACACCCTATCCCAGCATAAAATACTGAATATTCTAACAAGAGAGAAGAAACAAGGATGCTGGGTGTCTGCTCCGGCCTTCTCTTGCCACAGAGGCACTGCAGAGGTGCCAGAAACACGGAGGAGGCAGAACGTGTCCATAAAAGTGTTTTATTGTAATTGCTCAAACAGCTTCGTGCCAATGAATCACTCCTCAGTGGAGGAAGAAACACCTGCAGAGAGATTCATCAAGACCACTCCAGCCTGTGATTGGAGAGAGCGAGGGAGGGACTGCAGGGGGCTTCCAGAGAACTCCTGGTCCCTCAGAGACACACTCGAGCTTCCCAGGTGGAAAAACTGTGCCTATTTAACACCTATGCAACCTGAAACAACTTTATTCTTCTCTTCCTTGGGCCTCAACAGGTAGCCTTAAAAAATCTGGAGCAAAAAGATACTGAACATCACTAAACTGCCCAAATTGTTCAGGACACCTTAGTATTGCATCTGAAATCATATTTACTGAATGTCCAACATGCCAAATCTCACTTCCCTCCCTAGGTCAAAACAAATAGATCCCAATAGGGATTAGTGAGGTTGTAAAATAATCGGGAGACTTTAACTTACTGTAAACACATACACACATACACTTGTACATGCCCACACATGCTCACTACCCTTCCAAATTGCAGAGCTATGAAATCCACTGTAAGTAACAGGCAGGAAGAGGTTTGTAGAACAAGTATTAATCTTACTAGTGATAACAGATTCTAATTCAAACTCTAGTCTTTGAACACACGTCAGGCTATTTGCAAGGTCAACTCCTACTCTCCTCTGCCCGCCAGTTGGCCACAGCTTGCTCGTGCCTCTGTTGCAGGATTTATCACACTGGATTACATTGGTTTATCTTCTTTTCTATCACTGAATTGTCTTAAGGGCCACAATCAAAGCTTTTTCTGTTAATAAATCAGGGGCTCAGCACAGTGCTTGGCACCTAGGAGGTCCTTCATTAACTATTTGGGAATTAAAATAATATAGAAAATGATGGTGTGGTCTCCCATTTGTTTTTGAGAGTACAGTGAAAAGTCACTTCATTTCTATATGGAACACTGTAAAATTTGAGTAATTATCTCTTTCTAATTTTATTTTAAAACATTTTCAATTGAAGTATAGTTGATTTACAATAGTGTGTTACTTTCAGGTATACAGTAATGCTATTCAGGTGTGTACAAATATATGTGCATGCGTGCTCAATCATGTCCAACACTCTGCATCCCCATGGACTGTAGCCTGCTGGGCTCCTCTGTCCATGGGATCCCCTACACAAGAAGACCCAAGTAGGGTGCCATTTCTTCCTCCAGAGGCTCTTTCTGACCCAGGGATCAAACCCAAGGCTCTTATATTTCTTGCACTGGCAAGTGGGTTCTTTACCACTGAACCACTTGTGAAGATTATATATATACACACACACACACACACACACACACACATATGTATGTGCATATACGAATTTATATATGTATATATATGGTGTGTGTGCTTTTTAATTCTTTTCCATTATATGCTATTACAAGATACTGAATACAGTTTCCTGTGCTATAAAGAAAATCCTTGTTAATCTACTCTAAGTATATAGTTTGTGTCTACTAATCCCATACTCCAAATTTACCCCTCCTCCACTCCCTTTCCCCTTTGGTAACTGTAAGTTTTCTTTTTATGTCTGTGAGTCTGTTTCTGTTTAGTAAATATGTTTATTTGTACTTTTTTTTTTCAATTCCACATATAAGTGACATCATATGATATTTGTCTTTAACTTCACTTAGTATCATAATCTCTAGATCCATCCATGTTGCTGCAAATGGCATCATTTCATCCTTTTTTATGACTGAGGAGCACTCCATTGTGTATCACACCTTCCTTATCCATTCATCTACCAATGGACATTTAAGCTGCTTTCATGTCTTAGCTATTGTAAATAGTGTTGTTATGAACACTGGGGTACACATATATTTTCAAATTAGAGCTTTGTCTTTTCCAGATCTATGCCTAGAAGTGGGGCTGCTGGATCTTATGGTAAATTCATTTTTAAAGATGATTCTTTGATATTCTATAAGTAAGTCATCATTAGATAATTTGGGGGAGGTTAGAGGAAATCAATAGAGATCATGCAATTCAGTGTCCTGCTTTTAATTAAAATTTCCATTTTCAAATAGGAGTCTGGCAAACAGACATTGGTTACATCTACCAGGGCCAATGTGTCTTCCCTGGTGGCTCAGACGGAAAAACGTTTGTCTGCAATGCTGAAGACACAGTTTGATCCCTGGGTCAGGAAGATCCCCTGGAGAAGGAAATGGCAACCCACCCCAGTACTTTTGTCTGGAAAATCCCATGGACAGAGGAGCCTAGTAGGCTACAGTCCATGGGGTTGCAAAGAGTCGGACACGACTGAGCTACTTTACTTTACTTACCAGGGCCAATAAGCATCATCACTCAAGTTGAATTTGACTTCACAGCAGAATCCAGCATCTCAGAGGCTGTACAGGAAGTTAATAAATTCATCCTGCTCTGGACACATATGCAAGACATCACTTTGCCAACAGCTTATCTACAGGATAAAGTCTGGCTGCCAATCCAGTGAAAGTGAAAGTTGTTCAACCCTGTCCAATTCTTTGTGATCCAGTGGACTATACAGTCCATGGAATTCTCCAGGCCAGAATACTGGAGTGGGTAGCTTTCCCTTCTCCAGGGGATCTCCCCAATCCTGGGATCAAACCCAGGTCTCCCACATTACAGGCAGATTCTTTACCAACTGAGCTTTCAGCGAAGCCCTTACAAATGACCAACTCCTATTTCAAAAATACATAAATAGAACGAACCAAGGCATCCATATATTCTAATAATACCAAATTTCCTCCTGACATCCATTGCCTCTACTTCCTTCTCTCTGATCCTTTTTCCTCTTCAATTAACTTTAAAACTATAGTCTGTGTGGTTTCTAATAAGCAAGTAGTGAGTTGTTGCATATTAGGAAGACGAAGCTCAAATATGACTCAGTTTACTCAGCAGCAGTAAAGTCAGAAAGTTGCCTTTCTTGTCTTTATTAATTAATACGGGCAAAGAGCAGTGAGCTCCTTGTTCAGAATGGCCCGCCATGTTCACGAAGGGCTATTATCATTAATTGCCATTAGTAATTACATGTCACCAGCTCCATTATCACATCCACAGATTTTTGAATGTTTGAGCCATAAAGTCTGAAAGTAAAAGCACTGTCAAAAATGAATGTCAAATATCTTTCAATGTCACCCCGTCTTCTGGGTAGAAAGAATGACATCTTAGCGACTGCTGCTTTCTGACCACTTTTGAGTTAATAATGAGGCAAGTGTCTCTCAAACAGCCTCAAACAATGACCCCTTGTTGGATTACCAGATAATGAATTAATGGCCACAGAGAGCCTGCCCGATCAAATCTTAATTAAGCGGGGCAGTTGAGAGGGTTCTGTAGCTCCCTTTCATTGCACCTCCATAATTCTTGTAGGCTGCCCTTTCCTCTCGTCAGAGATTTGTCCAGTTTCCTGATGTCAACAGAGCAAACCACCTAGATCACTACAGAGGGTTGGCAAGGACCACTGGTTTCTTGAAACCTCAGGAAATTACCATGCCACTTGCTAATGAGGCCATTGCACATCAGCTTTAGTTGAAATCTCAGTCTTAGCTTGTCCTGAAATCTAAGAAAAGGGCAGCCTTCCCTCTGCTCTTCATCAGGGAGATTGACTGACTGAGTATCCAGTGAGCAAACTGGGGCCCAGTAGGGAGTCTCATAGTCCAGCTGGGAAACCTTGACTTTATGTGTTTCAGGGTGCAGCCTGGACAGAACGGAATAGGACTGCAGCCTGCCAGGCCCCTATGTCCATGGGATTCTCCAGCCAAGAATACTGGAGTGGGTTGCCATTTCCTCCTCCAGAGGATCTTCCTGACCCAGGGATCAAATCCACGCTTCCTGCATCTTCTGCATTTCACTGCTGAGACACCTGGAAAGCCCCCAACCTTTCTAGAGACGCGAGGAAGTGTTAAAAACAAAAGAATATCTGGGAAGCCCCTTAACTTCACAGATCCACGAGTCCTACACGTGCTTCCTAACTACGTTCCAATGTGTCACCCCAGCATGTCGCCATCTCTCTGAGCCTCAGAACCCCGACTTGAAAAATGAGGGAATTAGACAGAACCCTGACAAGAGGCGTGTTTCCTAAACCGCATTCCAGGCCACTTGTTTGACCCAGATGTTAATAGGTGTTTCTGATGAAAGGGTTTCTGAGTCAGGTACGGATACACTCAAGGTGAGAAACGAGGTCAAACATGCATGCATGCACCTCAAAACCGAAGGATCCCACACTGCCTTCCACGCACTAAAACACACTGCCATTCTCTGGGTGCTGGTTATATAAGCAGCTTCTGAACTTAACACCCTAAGGAAGCTTATTCTGATAGAGTACTTGTGAGGCTGGTTGAGGAACTAATACCAGAAATAATAGGGTTCCAGACCTGTTCCATAAATCCCTCGGGTTCTGTTGGGGGTGGGGTGGCCTCCAGGGTCAGGTGAAGAAGGAAGGCCTCCAACTGCACCTGCCCTTAGCCACCACAGGGCTACTGGTTTTTTTCTTCTGATTTTTTCTGTTAGCTTTCACTTCTTAATATTAGATAAGATCGGTTCATAAGAACAGATTCTCTGACCAAACTTATTTGAAGCCCTCCCCACTGCAAACGTTCTGTGAGCCTATCACTGTTTGGAAGGAGTGTGAGTGCTGTGCTCAGTCATGTCTGATTCTTTTCGACCCCTTGGACTACAGCCTGCCAGATTCCTCATGGAATTTTCCAGGCAAGAATACTGGAGCGGGTTGCCATTTCCTCCTCCAGGGATCTTCCTGACTCAGGGATCGAACCCTCATCTCTTACATCTCCTGCACTGGCAGGCAGATTCTTTAAAACTGCACCACCTGGGAAGCTCTTTCTGTTCTGAAGAAAGATATGTGATAACAAAATACCCAAATGACTAACTTCCTGGAGTTCTCTGGACTCAAAGTATTACTATTTTGTTCCAAGTAATCCCGCCTCCACAACTGCTTCTTCGAAGGTCACACCTTCTATTCCAAAGTATAAATTCTGCTTTACTTTCTAAGCAGGCTTTTTATCTCAGTCGCAGAAATGATGTGCATTCTCATTCTTAACATTCCAGAAGGTACATGGAAGCCTGACTCCACACATCCCTGCTTTCCTCCTGAGCACCCAGAGCCCCTGGGTATCAGCCCAGCTCCCTCCAGCACACACCCTCCTGACTCTGCAACCATTCTGGGCAACTTTCTCTTCTCTTTGGCTCATGATTGATTTTCTCCAAAAATTATTTGGTGCTGTTCTTGCCTATCAAAGGCCACATTATGCTGCATTGTTAATCAGTCCTCAAGAATGGAGATTGGGGGCCACCCTCTCCATTTTCTTTCTTGAAAGCAACTCACATTGCATTGAGTGACCAAGGTTTGCACTTCAGATCTCCATGGGACACCATATTTTTATGGGAAGAAACCAAAAGAAACAAAATCTCCTGTGTGTGACTATTTTATGATGCCAGCCCTTACTGGATATATTTATATCAGCCATTTACCATCTCACACAAACACTGTGTGCAAATGGCTTTAGATACTCAAGGTTAAAAGTAAACATGTCATACGACATCACTTACATGTGGAATAAAAAACGGGATACACATGAACTTATTTGCAAAAGAGAAATAGAGCCACTGACCTGGAAGACAGACTTGTGGTTACTAAGGGGAAAGGGTGGGGGTGGGTATCAACTGGGAGATAGAGACTGACATACACACACTACTATTTATAAAATAGGTAACTAACAAGGGCCAACTATATAGCACAGAGAGCTCTACTCAATACTCTGTAATGACCTATAGGAGAAAAGAATTTAAAAAGAGTGGATCTCTGTGTGTATATATAACAGATTCATGTTTCTGTACACCTGCAACTAACACAACACTTTCAACTATACTCCAACAAAAGTTTTGTTTTTTCTTAAGAGAAAGCTTGTTAATGAACTTGCCGNGTAATGACCTATAAGAGAAAAGAATTTAAAAAGAGTGGATCTCTGTGTGTATATATAACAGATTCATGTTTCTGTACACCTGCAACTAACACAACACTTTCAACTATACTCCAATAAAAGTTTTGTTTTTTCTTAAGAGAAAGCTTGTTAATGAACTTGCCGGACCTTAAAACCAAAACCCCTTTCTCCTTTATGTGAAGGAAGCAACTGCTCAAGAATGCTATGACTTCCACTGCCCAGGGCTGAAGAGGCAAGCAGGCTGCGCCTGAGTGATGGGTAGGGCCCACTCCGAGGGCAATCAAAACGCACAGAACTACCGGACAGGAACAGAAAGCCCTAGCCGGACACACACCAGCTCACTGCCTTCTCAAGAGGACAAGCAGATGCTCCTGGAAAAGCACAACCCATGGGGAGACAAAGCCTAGCCCTGCAGGCACAAGAGGCGGAAACTGTTAAGCTTAGTCGGCTTTTTTTGTTCTTCCATTAAACATGCAGCAAACTCATCTGCTATTCTCCAGCTCTATCAAACATGGTGGTGAGAGGGATGGCCAAGAACAATCAATGCGCTTCTGAGGACTGGGCACCGGGGCCTCCGTGTGTTATATGCCAAATAGGTTTGATTTCCAATATGCATGCATGCATAGAAAGCATCCGACGGATGGGGCTGACATTTATATTCCGCAGGAGGACCGGCGGGGCTGGTCACCCCCTGCTCAGGAGTGGAAGTAAATGTCAGCAGAGATTAGCGGCCATGTGCTACCCACACGCTCATAGCCTCATCCGTGGTGTATCACTCCTGCTTCATTTAGGTAACAGTTGTGGGAAATTTAACACACTTGTGCTCAGAGGGAGCAAAGTTAGGGAAATGGGAGCCGTATTAGCACATGGGCATCTTTGCCAGAATTTTTTTTTTTTTTTTTTTTTTTTACTACTCCCTACATTGGCTTGTTTTCCTCTGTAAATTAGAAACAGAGGTATGGGGAAGACTTTGAATTCTGAGAGTGTGCCCTCAAACTGCAGACCCTGGAGCTGCAGAGGGCATATGGACTTGGTTATTTACACTAGTAATTGGATCCATGGCTTGTAAATGCAGTTACCCCTCGGCCGGGAGGGGCTGGAGCAAAGAGGAGGATTCAGCCACATCCTTCCGAGTTACCTGTGTGTTACCCAGGGTGCCCATCTCATAGAGCCAGAAACCAGGAACAAGAAAGGAAGAATTTAGAAAACTGAATGCATCAGATGATTTCTCTTCTGAATGCAAAGAGAACACGGAAAACTATGAGGTGTAAACAGCAGCTTCTAGACAAGAGCTGACTGATGGCTGTCCAGCAGACCAGACTCCCTCCCACCAGCCCAACTGGAGACAGAAAAGGAACAATAAGGATCAGAACAATTCATTGCCTCCACTCACCCATTTCCACGTCCAAGCCCACCCATGGCCCTGCTCTCGCTGCTTTGACTTTATGCCATTATATCAAAAGCCAATATATGCATTCAAGATTCTCCAAAATTACGCAAATGAAAAAGATCAGCAATTAAACTGCACCAATGATACGCTCTAAATACATTAAGGCCACTTAATTATTTTTGCAAAGGTAACAAGACCCCGTGGACACAGGCCAGGGCCCCCTGAGGAACTCTGGCTGTTGCGGCTGGCAGCGTGGGGCTCTGACGAAGCAGCCGTGGGGTCGCTGGTCTAGGCCATCTCATCCCTCATCCCACACAGAGGACACCGCGAAGCTCTCCATGATAAATGACAGGAAATTCTGGGCAGAACTTTTCCCCTTTCCTGGTGACAGTGTGTGCATGCTTAGTAGCACAGTCGTATGCGACTCTTGCAACCCCATGGACTGCAGCCCACCAGGCCCCTCTGTCCATGGTATTTCCCAGGCAAGAGTACTGGAGTGGGTTACCATTTCCTTCTCCAGGGGATCTTCCTGACCCAGGGATCGAACCTGAGTCTCTGGCATCTCCTGCACTGGCAGGTGGGTTCCTCACCACTTCCATCCTACTGACCTATTATAGACAGGAACAGAGGGGAGAGGTAACCTGGCCAGGACAGCCTCTAGGAAACCTGGAGTCCATTTTAATGAACTTAAAGTTCTTCTCCGGGTCCTGATGACCCAGCAGACTGGTAAATACACAGCATTTATTCCACATTAATTTGTTTGCTACACATGTATCTGTCGGTTTATTTGTTGTTTTGAATCGGTTCAGCTTAGAGAGTGCACAATGGTTTAGACCTCTCTGACAGAGCTTGTTTTAAAAATGACTCTCTGCCTCAAACGGACAAACTCAGAATGACAAAGCTGACTCACAATTCACTCAACAGTGCATGAAAATCATTAGACAGTCTTTCATTTAGAATGATAGTGAAATTGGTAAGTGGTGCTTATTTTTAACCCTCAAACATATCTTAATTGACTGCCCCTGATACTATGCATGGAAATTTTCACAAGAACAGAAGATGCACCAGTTTACAGTCTAGCAATGGAGGAAGAAAATGTGGTAAGAGTGTTTTGGTCCAGGAGAGCTTCTGAGAATCTTACGGAAACCGTGAGATGGGTACCACACGCACCATCAGCACAATAGGGATCCAGGAGAAAGAACGCAGAGGAAGAGGAAAAGCATCCTCCCGGGTGCTGAGGGTACACTGCAGTACAAGCCCAGGAACAACAGACGGATGGAACAGGCGAGAGAGCTCAGAAAAATCACCAGGTACGTGCAGGAACTCAGCACAGGAACAGGAGCCCCACAAAGCAGCAGGATGGCTGACTGTTTAGTAGATGATCCGAGAAAGAACACTGGCTCACACCATGGGGAAAAACCAAAGCTGGATCCTTACGTTTCGTTACATCAAGGTTATACTATGTTACGGTGGGCTTCATATTAATTACTCGATGGGAACAGTATAAAGCCAAGAAAAAAATAAATTTGCTTTCACTGGAAAAATACACACACAGAGTTTTTTTCTTTACAAATGTAAAATCATTGAATCCCAAAGTCCAATAAAGACAGTAACCTTAGTATGCCCATTTTATAGACAGAAAGCTGAGGAGCATCACTAAAGCCACAGAATCAGGATTTGAACCTAGGCAGTTGTGTTATAGCATATACACTCTTTATACGCTTAATCACCATATAAGGTACCATTGACAAAAGTAACATATATATATATATATATATGCACACACATACATATTGCAGGTTTGATGTCTGGGTCAGGAAGATCCCCTGGAGAAGGTAATGGCTGCCCACTCCAGTTCTCTTGCAGGCCACAATCCATGGAGTCGCAGAGTCGGGCACAACTGAACAACTAACACACACACACACACATATACATCTATATTTTTCTTAACATCGAAAGCTCAAGAAATTAATATCTGGAATAACAAAAAAATTCTTATGATCTCTAATAAAAAGGCAGCAAAATTAAACAAAATAAGCAAAAGAATCTCTGCCTTATACCACAGAAAAAGCCATAAAGCAAACAAGCCCATGAAGAACAGCCCCCACTCAGCAGTAAACTGAGAATTACAAAAGTAAGCAATGATGAGCTATCTCCGTGCCCATGAGCACAGTATACAAAACCAGGAATCAGGAAGTAGATAAGAGTAAGTGTTGGTGAGGATGTGGCAGATGGGAATTCACAGTGTACGGAGGAGTGTAGACGTGTAATGCCTCATGGAAATGCAATGTGGCAGCTCTTACTACAAGCCAGCATGTGGAGTCCCGTGACCCAGCCATGCCATCACCGGTTCTGCTTCCTAGAGGCACCAGGACGCGGAGTGTGTGAAAGGGGGTGCCTGCCATGGAATTGTGTGGGATACAAGGAAGTTGGAAAGAGCCCTGAAGAATCAGAGGAATGGATCCATCAGTGACATGTGCATGGAGTACACATCATGCTTCACGCACAGTCATGCACATTCAGTGAGATTTATGGAACACATTCACATGGGGACACTATGGGAAAAGGAGAACAGGAGTGAAACTGGAGATGCAGGAAAATAAGGAAGTGTTTTTCAGGGGTCAACCAACCCCTTTTCAGGAGTGAAAGTGTGCTGTGTACCGAGGAGTGAGATTAGCTCAGCCCTCGGCCACCCGGCATCTGTATGTAAATATTGAAGAATAATGAGAGGACGAGGTAACCTGTGGCTTGGGGACAATAGTTAATAACACTATTTTGCATATTTAAAAGATGTCTCTTGAGAAATCTGTATGCAGGTCAGGAAGCAACAGTTAGAACTGGACATGGAACAACAGACTGGTTCCAAAAAGGAAAAGGAGTACGTCAAGGCTGTATATTGTCACCCTGCTTATTTAACTTATATGCAGAGTACATTATGAGAAGCGCTGGTCTGGAAGAAGCACAAGCTGGAATCAAGATTGCCGTCTGAGCGCCGAAGAATTGATGCTTTTGAACTGTGGTGTTGGAGAAGACTCTTGAGAGTCCCTAGGACTGCAAGGAGATCCAACCAGTCCATTCTGAAGGAGATCAGCCCTGGGTGTTCTTTGGAAGGAATGATGCTAAAGCTGAAACTCCAGTACTCTGGCCACCTCATGCGAAGAGTTGACTCATTGGAAAAGACTCTGATGGTGGGAGGGATTGGGGGCAGGAGAAGAAGGGGACGACAGAGGATGAGATGGCTGGATGGCATCACCGACTCGATGGACGTGAGTTTGAGTGAACTCCGGGAGTTGGTGATGGACAGGGAGGCCTGGTGTGCTGCGATTCATGGGGTCACAAAGAGTTGAACACGACTGAGCGGCTGAACTGAACTGAAGAGAGTAGATCTTAAAAGTTCTCACAGCAAGAAAAACAACGTGTAACTATGTTCGGTGACCAGTGTTCACTGGGCTTACCCTGGTGATTACTTAGCAATATATACATATATGGAAGCACTAAGCTGTACACCTAGAATGAATATAATGTTGTGTCCATTATACATCAATAAGAACAATATAAAAGAGTCATGAGTGGGTTAGGGATGGATTTTGAGGTAAGAGCCCAGGAGGAGAAATTTGAACACCAGTCACGGTGGAACAAGATGCAAGGGTGAACATCGCTGACTCCCAAAACTGGGGACCACAAGAGTGTAAACAGCTGCTGCCTCCACCCAGGAGTCTTGGGAACTGGGAGCAGACAGGTAGGAATCAAGCAGCCCAGCTGGGGAAGGATAAAGTCCATAGGAAAATGAAGATGACATCAGGCATGACAGGTGAATGACAACCGGGGTGAGAGAACTGGAAGGTCTGTGTGGACTCAGAGTTTACTCTGCGCAGAATTGGAGAGAGGCCCCGAGGAAATGAACTTCACTCCAGGCTCACTGGCAACCAGAACATGGGAGCAGACAGGAAACACACAATCGAATCCCATGAACGATACGAGCAGAGCTAAGGAGAAATACAAGGCAAAGCGGAGCCGTGGTGAATGTCTTTCTGTGACGGGAAGAACAAATCTGACTCTGTAATAGGTCTGTCCCTTTTCCGGTGTGATGTCGTGTTGGCTCTGCACTTTTTGTGAAAGAATGTTGCCTGTAGCCTGAAACGGGGCTTCCCAGGTGGCACTTGCGGTAAAGAATTCATCTGCCAATGCAGGAGACCAAAGAGAAACAGGTTCGATCCCTGGGTCTTGAAGGAAGATCCCCTGGAGAGTGCGATGGCAAGCCACTCCAGTATTTTTGCCTACAGAATCCCATAGACACAGGAGCCCGGAGGGCGATAGTACATAGAGTCACAAAGAGTCGGACACAGCCGAAGCAACTTAGCACCCACGCATAACCTGAAACAGGGGATAACTCAATCTCAAGACTCTGGCTTTTAAGGGGATAACACTTTCCCATTCACATAGAGATTAAAAAGTTGCAGAATAGAAAATGACATTTTTCTTGTTGGAAGTTTACCTGTGTGGATGGCTGCAAGAACAAAGGATTCCAACACCAAGAAGCTTGCAACAACTAACCACACTGCTCCTTCACAAGGCCTTGAAAGATGCTTTGCTGAAACCCTCCAGGGGTTTGGTGGGTACAAGCCACTCCTCTCCTTGAGGACCCTGCAATAAGCCTTTCTTTGCTCCAAACCCCAACGTTTCGGTTTGTTTTGCCTCACTGTGTGTCAGGCACACAAACGTGCATTTGATAAGACTTTAACAGTCTTTCCTGACCTGGACTCAGGAAGACAATTATGATCTAGTTGTGATAAGGCGTGGGTGAAGTCTCTACCTGCATTACTTTCATAGCCTTTAGAAATGAATTATCATTTTTCTCCTTATGTGTGCTCAGATGATCAGTTGTATCTGACTCTTTGCAACCCCATGGATGTAGCCTGCAAGGCTCCTGTCCATGGGATTCTCCAGGCAAGAATACTGGAGTGAGTAGCCATTTCCTCCTCCATTCTCTCCTTATACTAAGATGAAAACATAGAAAGGGGAGAGAGGAGAGAGGATCCTGGCGTTAGAGAGAAATTTCAGTCTCGAATAGGTTATCTTTTTCAAAATGTAAAGAGCGTCCATTCTGTGTAGTGCTTGAAATTAGACATAATAGCAGGACTTCAAAGGCATCGATCTGCCAGTGTCTAAAGTACTTCTCTTCACATCCTTTGCCACTAAACCCCAAACAATGAACCCCTGACATTCATTATGGGGCTCTAGTCCATAGTAAAGGCATGGAGGATGCACCCTGCCCCTCCCCAGCTTCCAAAGTCAGCAGAGTAAAGGACCCTGCTCTCTAGAGCTGATGGGCAAATGGTATGGGTCAAGAAGACACAGTTTTGAATAATTACAGGGACAAAAAAAATAAAAAGCATGAACAAGTACACATAACTTATACAGAGTAGAGCTAAAAGAATGGAGTAGAGTTGAGGCTAGGAAGACAAAAGCCTTGAAAGGTCCTGGGGAATGAAGCCTGCCTTCAACCACTGAGCACTCTCAGGGATCCCAACAAAGACACCTGGCTCCTTACCTCACTTCTGATTAAATTCTCCTATAAAGACTTTGGCCTTTGTCCCGCTATTCCTTAAGCGGCCTACCACCCAAATGGAAAACAGAATTAGCCCTCTTCTGTTTTTAATCTTGAATTGCATTGCTAATTGATTTTTAAAAGCCCTGCCGCTGCACTGCCTTTGCCCTATAATTAACCGTGTTTGATCACAATGTTTCAGGGACAGAAGTGGAGTCTCCTTGCTTGCTGACAATCGAATCCGTCAGGTGGGTCTCCAACATCACTGGTCTTCAACAGGCACAAAGTGCAGTTGAGAGACAGTCAGGGAAGCAGCTGAAATCCTCATCCAGAGAATCAAGGGGGTGAAAGGCTGCTTGTGTTCCGTCAACTAAATTCAAAATGAGAGGAAATGTGTGATTTGGGCTTCCCAGGTGGCGCTAGCGGTAAAGAACCCACCTACCAATGGAGGAGACAAAAGAGATGCGGGTTCCATCCCTGTGTCAGGAAGATCCCCTGGAGAAGGACATGGCAACTCACTCCAGTATTCCTGCCTGGAGGATCCCATGGACAGAGGAGCCCAGTGGGCTGTGGTCCATACGGTCACAAAGAGTCAGACATGACTGAAGCGACTGGACATGCACACACACGCACATGTGTGATTTAGGACAATGAAAAAGGAATTCCACCCCTATGCCCTGTTAACGATCTGAGGAGGCTGATGGATAACAGTCCATGACATTGCAAAAGAGTGGGCCTTGTCTTAGTGACTAAACAGCAAAAAAAAAAACTCCAATTGGAAAGGCCACTATTCTCTCACTACAACACCTGGCCAGCCAGGAAGACCTGACAGCAAAATGCACAGCATGGGGAATTCCCGGACGCAACCAGATGAGGAGACAGAGCATGTGCGGAGAAGAACACAATATAATTCCTATCCTTGGACCTGACACCTGGCAACTATTTCACCAACATAGGGGCCATGTTTAACTCCCCTGTAGGCTCGGAGCTTGCCTTTGCAGGTGCATTTGTGGATGCTGGCAGTGGCCAGCCACACTTCAGTGTTATATTTTCAAGAAACAGTTGTCAAGTATGGAGCTGAGGGCAGAGAATTATGCACCCTCTAGCCTGACCGTGCTCTAAACACCAGGCCCGGTGTTGTGGCCCCTCTGCGGGCAGCACACGCTCTGGAAAAGCAGATCTCAGCTTTGCAAACTGGGTCAGTTCCCAGTTCTGTTTCTCTATGATACAAGTAAGTCACTTCACCTGGTTAGGACCAACTTTCTCTGTTCTCATTAAAAGAGGGAAACCTTCCTTATTTATGTCAAAGGATTATTGTGATTCTTTATTGTAAGGTATATAAAAGTGATTTTATGTCTATGTCTCTATTCTTGCCCTACAAATAGGTTTGTAGATTCTATATTTCATCGAGATCATCACATATATGTATTAATATACCATATTTGTATTTCTCTTTCTGACTTACTTTACTCTGTATGACAGACTCTAGGTCCGTCCACATCAATACAAATGACTCAATTCTGTTCCTTTTTATTGGCTGAGTAACATTCCATTGTATATACGTACCAAGGAGCTCAGCTCGGTGCCCTGTGATGACCTAGAGGGGCGCGATGGGGCGGAGGGGGCAGTGCGGAGGAGGCTCAAGAAGGAGCAGATATATGTATACTTACAACTGATTCATGTTGCTGTACAGCAGAAATTAACACAATATGGTAAATCAATTATACCCCGATAATAAAAACTTTAAAATGTGATTTTAAACCATAAACCATTCTTCTTAGTCAAATAGCAACTAGCATGTGTTATGACAAGGCTAGATACTACACTGTGTTCCTTCTCATCTATTCCCATACAAGGTGAGATGACTATAATTATTTAGTCTGGGGAGCCTCGGGGATACAGCAATCCCTTCTTTCTATCAGGATGGACTCAGCTCTCTCTGTCTCACAAGTTTTCTCTGAACATGCCAAACAGTTAATGGAAAGAGCAAGCTTCTCATGCTCCTTGGTTCAGACAGGAATTTTCTGAGACATTGAAAACTCTCTTTTCCTTTCCGGCTGCTGTCAGCTATGCCCCCAGGAAGCAAAGCATTAGAAACCATAGCCATGCCTCAAGCAGTTAAGAGAGAGAGAGAGAACACATAAAACCCTTTTTTAGGCTTAAATTATGTTTTCTATTCTATTGATCTGGTGATTTCTGTTTTGAAATGGGTGGAAGGGAAAATTGGTTTTGCCGCCTTTTCCCTTCTCCCCTTTATCTAGCCCCTCCATCCCTGCCCAGTCCTGGCCTGCCACAGGCCCCCGCTGCCCCTGCATGCAGCTTTTGCACAGGCTCGCCACTGCCCCTCCCTGGGGCATCCCCATGGGACTACCAGAGCAGCATCTGTGTAAAACAGGCAAACAAAGGCGCCAAGGAAACAAGCCCTGCTGAGATTCTGTGACTCCTAATCTCAAAAAATATTAATAGCTTCCCATCGATCCAAAATAAAGTTTCAAGCCGTGGGCATGGCAGATGAGCCCATCCGTGATGTGTGGACCTCTCTCCTCTCTCTGGCCGCCTCTGCTCGTTTCATGGTTTTAAATCCCTTCTACGTGCTTATGACTCCACACTGGAAACCTTCTGCTGGGTTCTCTCCCTAAAGTCCAGCCTCTTTATATTCATCTGCCCACCTGACATCTCCACTTGGGTGTCTAATCGTCAAAGGATCCTGCACAAAATAGCTCCAAGGCCTTGTCAACAAACTCGAGTCACCCACAATATTTCCACCCCAGATATTGGAAACTTGAACATAAAAAGCCCAGGGTAATACCTTTGATCCCCATGTTTCTCTCACACTCTGCGTCTAACCCATCAGAAAATCTTACCAGCTCTCCCTTCTAAGCACACCCAGAATCTGGTCATGGGTAGCAGAGCCCACCAGAGCCACCTTCCTTAAAACCGTCAGCTACTTGAGCCACTGTAATACCCCCCCAACTAACCCCACACCTGCCCCCACACAGCGGCCAGACTAACCCTATCCAGACAGGCACCGCTCCTCTGCTTCAAATCGGCCAGTGCTCCTTGTTGCCCTCAAGGCATGACATGCTCTGGACTCCTGGCCCCTCTCCCACCTCCAGCCTCACCCTCACACACCATAGACACACCCTCACCACGCTGGCCTTCTGCCCTCGAGTCCTCAGGCAGCCTGTTCTCGCTACCTGGAATTCATCCCCGACACAAGATACCAGTCAAATGTCACCTTCCTAATAACTTCACCTTCAATGCGCTGTCTGGGTCTGTTCCTGTTTGCTGCTTCCCCGCCACCCCTGCCAAAGGGGCTTCCCTTGTGGCTCAGATGGTAAAGAATCTGCCTGCAATGCAGGAGACCCAGGTTTGAACCCTGGCTTGGGAAGTTCCCCTTGAGAAGGAAATGACAACCCCCTCCAGTAATCTTGCCAGTCCACAGTTCGCAAAGAGTTGGACACGACTGAGGAACTAACATTTTCCACCCCTAAGCATTTAGTACCTCTCACATTCTGTATAGTTTATTTATGTATCATGTTTATCCCCTGCTTCTCTTCACTAGAAGTAAGATCCATAGGTCAGGTGTTTCATTCACTGTCATGCCCTAAGCCTCTTTAGCAATGCCCTCCATAGCAGTCACTCTGTAGATTTTCCTTGACTGAATGAATGAACTACAAGTCCTGGTTCTGTTTTAGCAACCTCACCTTCCACTATTCTGTTCCCTCTAGAGTCTAACTAGAAAGAATTACTTGTCATTCTTTTATCACATAAACACACACCCCGTCCTTTTGAGGATGTTACTCAGCCTCAAATAACTCTTCCTCCCACCACCATCCCCAGAAAAATATAATTTATTCTTTTAGATTCAGCTCAAGCACAATTCCTTCCCTTCCTCCCTTCTTTCCTCCCTTCATCCTTCACCTCCTCCCTGCCTCCCCCTATCCCCTCCTTTCTACAAATATTTTAGCATACTTTATGCAGTATATACGATGTTATAGACAAGGTAGATTTTTTTAAAAACCAGACAGCCCACTTTTAATGAGCTTACAGTTCACTAAAGCTTTCTCCAATGACTCCGGATGAATAAATCACTCTGAAGCTTCACTTGGTGGGTGGCAGCCTGAGATGGTGAAGGGAACACTCAGTCTTAGGGGTCGGGAGAAAGCAAGTGCATATTCAACCGGCTCTGGCATTTATCAACCGGCTTATGCAGGACGTCCAACCTTTCTAAGCTTACATTTCTACACACTTAAGGTGAGGACTATAATTCTACCTAGGTAATTCAACTAAATAACAATTAATAAATAACTGCAGCATATCATATACTATGTAATAATATAATTAATGTCAGATAATGAAACTGAGTAGTATCAGATGCCCTTGGAGCAGAGTTGACAGTCAAGCGTTAAGGCCCTTCCCCTCCCCCAACGGCAAGCAGTTGCCTCACTTCTGTGTTATGACCTTATTTCATTTGCCTCACTCTCTGATGGCTTTGACAGTAAAGAGTCTGCCTGCAATGTGGGAGACCTGGGTTCAATCTCTGGGTCAGGAAGATCTGCTGGAGAAGGAAATGCCAACCCACTCCAGTATTCCTGCCTGGGAAATCCCATGGACAGAGGAGCCTGGCAGGCTATACAGTCCATGGGGTCGCAAAGAGCTGGACACGACTGAGAGACTAATGCTGCGGTATTTAGTAGTCTATGGCCATGAGTCGTGAACAACTTGAGACATCCCCCAAAGACAGAGCTTTGTATGCTATAGACTTCACGACAGTTAAGAACGGCCTTGTGGACTCAGTGGAGAAGGAGAGGGTGGGACGAACTGAGAGAGTAACACTGGCATATATATACGCTACATGTGAACCACGGTTTCAGCCAGTGGGAAGCTGCTGTACCGCACAGGAAGCTCAGCTCAGTGCTCTGTGATGACCTAGAGGGTGAGATTGGGGGTGGGGCAGGAGGGAGGCTCAAGAAGGACGGAATATATGTATACACATAGCTGATTCACATAGTTGCACAGTAGAAATTAACACAAGGTTGTAAAGCAACTATACTCCAACTTTTTTAAAAAAGAAATAAATCTCCTATCCTTCCTGCATTGTCCTTGTGTTCCTGTATCCTTTCAACTGTCTTCACTCTTTGCCAAATCCCTTTCCCCATCACTTTATTATTCATTTCATGGAACCTAAAAATTCTCTCTCCCTGTCTCTCGCTAAGCTCTCCCTGGACCCCCCTCCCCGCCATCACCGCCTCATGCCCCCTCCCTTCTCCGGTTCCCCAGGTTGCAGCACAACCTTCCCTTCCCTCTCCCCCTGGTCATCACTCTCTGTCAGGCTCCTGTCCACTCAGACCAGCCAGGGGAAGTTTTATTGATCTCTCTGTAATGCCCGAGCGCCTCTGAAGGTTAAGGTCAACAAGAGTAAAGCATCGTGCTGAACCACAGGACCTAAACCTGACTTCTGTGTGCGGAGTATCAATTATTCAGAGTTGTCAGATCACAGGGCAGTTGCCACCTGAGGCTGCTGGCTGGGAAAAAGACAAAGATCACAGGGAAGGTTAGGGTGTGGAAGATCAGAGTATCCAGCTCGTGCTCACACCCTGGGGAGCCCAACAGTGCACCAGGAGGTGGACAACAAGTAAGGTCTACCAATGGTCATGGGAAGCGAGGCCACCAAAGAAGCTAGTAATGCCCAGTCTTCAGGGCTTTGGACAGTTTTCTTCTCACCCATAACCCCATGCGTGGCTGACCTTAATTTCTCTGGTCACTAAATAATTATGAAAGTGTGAAAGTGTTAATCGCTCAGTCATTTCTGATTCTTTTTGACCCCATGGGCTGTAGCCTACCAGGCTCCTCTGTCCATGGGATTCTCCAGGCAAGCATACTGAAGTGGATAGCCATTCTCTCCTCCAGAGAATCTTCCTGAACCAGAGACTGAACCCAGGTCTCCTGCACTGCAGGTGAATTCTTTACCATCTGAGCCACCAGGGAAACCCCAAAATAATTAGGAGTCCTTCATAAATCAAAATATACTCGGATAATGGTGGATTTTGTTTGTCATCTCCACCATGCCATGGCTGATTTTGCTGACATTTTAAAGGCTCCTGGGCCATCTCAACAATAAATGTATAGCACAGGGAATTTTCAATATTATTAATATATAACTATCTAAATGGGAAAAGAATTTGAAGAAGAATAGATACATGTATATGTACAGCTGAATCACTTCACTGTACACCTAAAACTATCACAACATTGTCAATTAACTATTGTTGTTGCTTATTCACTCAATCGTGTCTGACTCTTTGCGACCCCATGGACTGTAGCCCACTGGGCTCCTCTGTCCATGGAATTCTCCAGGCAAGAATACTGGAGTGGGTTCCATTCCCTCCACCAAGGGGTCTCCCTGACCCACGATTGGAACGCACGTCTCCTGCACTGGCAGTTGGGTTCTTTACCACTGAGGCACCAAGGAAGCCCCTTGATCAACTATACTTAAATAAAAAATAAAAGGTTTAAAAAATAAAGCTTCCCTAAAAATAAAATAAATGTATGGATAATTTTAGTTAAAAATACATATAAAACAAAGAGCTGTGAGTTAGAATTCTGGGGAAAATCTCATCAACGTGACTCATTCTAAAGAAACCTGCACTTTAGAATAATTGACCCATCAAAGCAAATGTTATTATCATGAACTATCTCAGCTCACCGCCAATGCTTCCGCACATGCAGTTTCCCTACTGGAAAATCTCTCCTCCCACCTGCACCTGGTTAGTACCTAATCATCCTCCAGCCATGTCCTTACAGGTCACTTCCTCTGGGATGCCCTTCAGTCTGGCCCAGAAGCTCCTCCTGAACCAGCCATAAATCACAATTCACGATACTGTGTGACAATTCCACCAGAAGGAGCAGAACACCAAGTGATCAGACACCCAGACTCGAGACACTGCCTGGTTTGAATCCTGACTCCATTTCAGTGTCAGCTTTCTCATCTGTACGCAGAGGAATAATCATAGTAGTTTCCATCTCAAAGTGTCATTTAAAAATGACTAAAATGCACGATACTTACAAAAGGCCTGGGACATAACTCGTCCTGGGAAAGTGCAGCTGCCACCATTCCTTGCCTGCAGAAGCTCTACCATGGAAGAAAAACCGAGCGACGCTATCTCCTGGGCTTCCCAGGTGGCTTGTGGGTAAAGAATCTGCCTGCAATGCAGGAGACACAGGAGAGGCGGGTCTGATCCCTGGGTAGGGCAGATCCCCTGGAGAAGAGAATGGCGCCCACTCCAGTACTCTTACCTGGAGAATCCCATGGACAGAGGAGCCTAGTGGGCAACAGGCCATAAGGGGCTGCAAAGAGTCAGACGTGACTGAGCATGCACACATGCAAGCTATTCCTTACAGATTCTGTGCCTCTTCTAGAGCCTGCAAACATCCTAGTAAGTAGCCACTGAATGAAAGGATGCTCTCAGGTCAGGACTAGCACTCCAACAGTCACCTGGCCAGTGCCTCTGGCTTGAATCCTCTTACAGGTTTTCAGGGAAAAAAAACTGTCACGGTCACTTGCGTTTCTGCACATCTTTACAAACAGAGGCCCCGGAAGTCTTTTCGCAGATGTTTGCAGAGTGAATAACCTTGGAAGACAGAGCTAGTACCTTCCTCCAGAGCAGAGTAAATATATTCTTTGCTGTCCTATATAATAAAGACAAGGTTTTCCTCCTAACTATATGTTAGGGAGGTTTGCTTTTAGAGCAAGAGACCCAGATTCCCTGAGCTTGGGGTTACACGGCTGGGATGCAATACCCTGGATGCACAACACCCCGGCTGGCTGCTCTGTGGCACAGTTGTGGACTTGGGAAGCGTGGGAAGCTGGTGTGAGTGGGAGGCTTGTGTACATGCTGCGGTGGAGGAATGAAGTCCTCTGCCTCTGGCCCAGGGGGTCTCATATCTCCCATCAGCCCCATGAGCCTGTGGCTGGCTTCCCTGTTAGAATGAAAGTTCAACTCCCAGACCTTCACCATTCCTGACAATAGACTGTGGCTCTTCCAGGAAAGATATCATCCCTTTCCAGCCATTTATCAGATAATGAGCAGGATGAAATGAATGAGGCTTTATACAAGCCCTTCCTGAGAATTTAAGATGGTGCTCTGACCACTCCTGAGCGTGGCATCTCTCCTTCCCAGAGCAGCAAGCCCAGGCCAGCGGGTTGGTCCATCCTCCAGCAGTAGCCTGACCAAAGGGAATCTAGAGGATTCAAACTCGATTCTGGTCAACCTCCTGGTTCTCCCGTTGAACTGACAAGGTTCAGGATCAAAAGGAAAATGGCTCCATACTCTCTTGCCGGAATCCCTCCACCATGGCTCACAGGGGTTAACATGGGGACACAGTGCATCTTTGTAACTTTTATAACAATGTCCATCATGCTCTTACACCTGACTCTTCCAGATGAAAGACCTAGGTGCAGACAGGCAATGACTGGAAAAGGTGAAGTTATAGCTGCTGGATATGACATTCCAATTTTGTGGAGGTAGGGAGCAAAAACCCAAGCACCTGGGAGGGAACACCCCAGCCCTCCTGGGAAGGACACGGAAGAAGCACCACGAGCCACCTGCTTGTCTTTTACAGCCACCAGTGGAAGACTTCCCTGGGAGCCCAGTGGTTAAGAATCTGCCTGCCAATGCAGGGAATGAGGGTTCGATCACAGGTCTGGGAAGATCCCATTGTCACGAGGTAGCTTAACTTGTGTGCCACAACTACCGAGCCCATGCTCTAGAACCCAGGAGCCACAGCTCCCTAAGTCCCAGAGCTGGAGCTCCTCAACAAGAGAAGCCACCGCAAAAAGGAGCTTGTGCACTCAACCAGAGAGGAGTCCGTGCTCGCCACAACTAGAGAAAGTCCACGTGCAGCGACGAAGACCCAGCACAGCCAAAAATAAAAGACAGATACATAAAAATAAAACTAGTAAAAAGTAAAGCCACCCACAGAGCCTTCTTCACAAGGAAAACGACCGGGTGCAACTCTCCTAAACTGCTGCCAATACCTTAATTCAACTGACTACCAATCTGCCATCACGTCCGATGGCCCTGACCACAGTTTGATTGATACTCCCCAGAACTTTCTGAAAAGTTTATCAGGATGGCAGGCGATAGCGTTGCTCCTGCAAAGCCCTCACTACATACCTGTCAACACTATTTTGTCTCCCCACCCCGCTCCAAAAGTCATGCAAACTGCCTGTGCATCCACTTGGGCCACACACATCGTCCTCCAAGGACTTAAAAAACCAACGGGATTGATGGGAACTTGAAGGGCAAGCTGCTCACTCTGCCAAGAGTCATGACATCCTTAATCTCTGGCCCGGGGGTCTCGTGTCCCCCGTCAGCATTCATTGTCTTTGTAGGGCAGGCACATGTCTTTGCATTGAGGGTTTCTGTTTGTCCTCCAGAAGACGCCATTCTCCCAGCAACATAAATCTGACCGAATGTCCACAGTAAATGACAAGGATTCCCTAGAGCAGGACAAAAGCAATGTAAGCAAGCAAGTTCCGGGGCTTCCCTCCACGTGCCTCTGAATACATGCTGAGGTGCTTGACTTCACGTTACAGAACAGAACTTCACTCATCCAAATTTAACTTACCATCTGCAAAGCTCTTTTGTTTCTGATACAGAAAACAAATCAGGGTGGAGGGTGAGCTGTCTGTACGTGTGTTTGTGTGTGCGTCTGTGTGTGCGTGTCTCTGAGATCAAAGCCATTGATTTCAGGTTGACGTTGCAGAAGTTCTTGATACAAATACATTTTGTTTTTTCTAATGTGATTTTTCTCCTTGATGAACAGAGGTATACGGGGGAGTTGTTGAAGTCAGTGCTAAATAATGATCTCAGGTCGAATACCTGCAGTGAGGGCTTACCTGTGGGTAATCTTTGTGGCCAGGAAGGCTCATTTCCATCCTGAATGGTTGCTACTCTTACCACCCAGTGGGGCCTGGAACTTCCTATCAGAGTTGCTGTGGGCGAGTGAAGGCGGGTCCCCTGCCCAATGCTCCTTTCCCTGCGGCACTGAGGCTCCCAGGATGCTTTCCAAGCGCTTTTTATGTTCTGTGTCTCTAAAGACTGCTAAATTGGGTCGGATGTGTGGGATTAAGCTCACCTCATAAAATTTGCTTGAGAAAATCTCAGATCCATTAATGCTTCATAAAAATTTTACAAGGTTTCTGCTAAAGGAAGGAAAACAAACAGAGGTGGTGTCGGCATCTAGGCGCTCTTTAAATCAAACATTCCCTCTAATGCATTTTTTTTATGGCACCAATCAGAAAAGCAATCAACCATGAAGCCTGAGGCTTCTCCTGCTTCCATTCCTACAGCAAAATTTCCAAGATCTTTAAACACTTTACATGAAGCCACGGGAGAGTGTGTGTGTGTGTGTGTGTGTGTGAGTGTGAGTGTGTGTGTGTATGTCTCCACCTGTCTATCCATCCATCATTCATCTTCTACATCATCCTCTGGAAAAAGTCTGTCTCTAAAAAACTACATTAATATTAAAATTTCATACCCTCCGATTTCAGATTAAGAAAAGAGGATAAGATGATAAAATAATCTTCCATATTTCAAAATGTTCCAGAGTGGCAGAAGAATAGAAAGGGTGGATGTTTAAGATAGGTGTGATGGCCATCAAAATACTCTTATGTTTATTATCTTTATTCTTATTTGGGTTGTTTCAACAATAAATAAAAAGAATTCAAGAGTAAGAAGTAGTGTCCAGGGTCTGAAGATGCATGAACCCTGAAATGATGTAATAATTCAGAGTGATTTCAACATAAGCGATCATAAGCTAAAGGGAAGCTGAGCCCAGCCAGGAGAGGCCAGCCCTCTGTAGTCAGAGAAGGGTTGTGGCCAAAGGTCCAGTTTGACAAGTGGACCTGTGGAATGAGGCCAGAGTAGAACTGGTCTCCTGGGATGAGAAAAGAAACTGCAACTCCCCCTCCCCTTATTTCTCCTAGTGCTTTCCTTCAAAGCCAGGGTCTCTGAAAACTTGCCTTTTCATAACAGACAGGCAACTAGAATACAGACGCAATCAAAACAGTCCCCAACAATGGCCAGACTGTTTTCTTTTATCTTCATATATATTACAATCATCTACTCTTCAAAACAGCTCTGTGAAATAAGGCAACCACAGTACCTTGAAAAGAAAATAAGAGCTGTGCTAAAATAAAAACTGGTATTTGTTTAACTCCTACATGGCCACCTTGTAGCTCCTGAGACCATAGACCTCTACACACCTCCTGCATTCCAGGCAGACGCTTTAACCTCTGAGCCACCGGGGAAGCCCCTACACACCTCAGTTACCTGGTAAGTAAATTAGTGATGCTCTTCCCTACTTAACGTAAGAAAGATGACCAAGATTAAATGAGATAACTTACAGGGCATAACTTAGAGGGCTTCCCTAGTGGCTCAGAAGGTAGTGAATCTGCCTGTAATGCAGGATACCTGGGTTCAGTCCCTGGGTCAGGAAGATCCTCTGGAGAAGGGAAAGGTAACCCACTCCAGTATTCTTGCCTGGAGAATCCCATGGACAGAGGAGCTTGGCAGGCTACAGTTCACGGAATCCCAAGCAGTCCTACATGACTGAGTGACTAACACACAAAGGGCATAAAGTAATTGTTGCCCAGTCGCTCAGTCATGTCCGACTCTTTGGGACTCCATAAACTACAGCACACCAGGGCCTCCTCGCCCTTCACCATCTCCCGGAGCCTACCCAAACTCATGTCCATTGAGTAAGTGATGCCATCCAATCATCTCATCCTCTGTCATCCCCTTCTCTTCCTGCCTTCCATCTTTCCCAGCAGCAGGGTCCTTTCCAGTAAGTCAGCTCTTTGCATCAGGTGGCCAAAGTATTGGAGTTTCAGCGTCAGCATCAGTCCTTTCAATGAATATTCACAGTTGATTTCCTTTAGGATTGACTTGTTTGATGTTCTTGGAGTCCAAGAGACTCTTAAGAGTCTAATCTAACCACAGTTCAAAAGCATCAATTCTTCAACACTCAGCTTTCTTTATGGTCCAACTCTCACACCCATACATGACTACTGGAAAAACCATAGCTTTGACTATAGGGATCTTTGTTGGCAAAGTAATGTCTCTACTTTTTAATATGCTGTCTAGGTTTGTCATAAAGTAGACAGTGCAAAATAGATGCTTGAGGAATAAAGTGCACACATCCAACCTTTTGAAGAGTTAGGGGATATGATTAATGATACAGAGCTACTTAGCTGCAGACCCTGGGATTCAATTCTGAGCCCCACACAGGTGTGGGCTGATATTGCTAAGAAGCGGGAAGGCCAGGTACTTGTGCCTACTTTCCTTCAGTTAAAGGAAAGATACTAGGAGAGAAATGCAAGTTTTAAAGGAATGCAAGGGAAGCTTGTGAACGTGAAGAGAGAGTGTGGTTCCTGAGCTGGAAGGACCACCCTGCATGGAGCCTTCTCTGCACTGTGGCCCAACCACAGGGAGACAGATGTTGAGAAGAAGCTGTGCTCGGTGGTGCCTGAAGGCCAGGGGACTTCTCCAGATTTCCTCCTCTTAAAATCCTCCCCACTTTGCAAAAGTGAAAAATCTGGCCAGAGACCCAAAGTAATGATAGAGTGTCTTAAATTATCTGAGAAAGCCCGCTGAAAGCACCACTGTTGAGAAGAAATCAATTCAAACATCAAGCCCATCATCTTTTCCCATCTCCCTCCTCCCATTCCCAAATGCCTTTTTAATGCAGGTGGATGTAAGTGTGTCTTTAACAGCCAGGACTTTCAGATGCTCTGGGGTCACCGTTCAGACTGAGGTGTGGGAGCATGTATCTTCTCCCCACCATTCAGACACGGAAGTGAAAAGAAGCAACCGTCCACAGCAGAGGTGAAACTAGCGTGTGGGGTTCCCCTGTCCTCTCTGCCTGCCTCTGGGCAGGTCTCTGGAGGGCTGGCTAATGCAGGTTTGTGTCCTCTGCAGAGAGGTCTGTTCTGGAGAAAATCAATGGCAGACTCCCCGACTCCAGGTATGAGACACTGGCTTCCCCATCAGGCCCTGAGAGTTCTGGAGCACGGTGTTCAGACAGGAAATGCCTTCACGCGGCCCCTGGCCCACAGGTTTTGTAAGTAATTCAGCAAGACAAGGACAGAGCTATCTTCCAAACAAGCTGACTTGCCCAGGATTTTTAGACGTCACCGAGTGCTGCTCTGGTCATTTTCTGCCATTACTTTTAAAAGCTAAAGCATGGACTGTATATTTAGGAGGCGAACGTTTTGGTTCCAATGAGTTAGGAGAGAATGTGTCACGGGCAGGAACACTAGTACAAAACCACTGTCGTGAAGTCATGGCGGCACACTGAACGCGGGCCCGGCTGGGAGGAGGGCAAGGTGGGCTCTTCGTGATCATCTAATGAGCGGATGATCTAATGAGTGGATTTCCCAGACCATCTAATGAGTGGATTTCCCAGAAAATCTGTTCTTTTTATAATTCATGTGTCTTTTGAGCCGTTGCCTTCCTGAAACCTAGGAGAATTGCCCTCGGTTTGTAATTTGCCTCTCTATTTGTCATATTATATTTTAAAATATTTTCTTGAGCACATGAAGCATCCTTGCTACCTGACCTCTCACCCAGGAGAGGGAAAGCCTAATGGTTGCTATAGCTCCAGACAGAAGCCAAGCCAGGATTTACCTGTGCAGGTAACTAGGCAAAAAGATCAGCGCTTCAATCAACAAGTGGAGAAAAGTGCAAACTCATTACTATGAAAAGAAACGCAATCTGAAACAATGACCTGGCATGCCTACCTAACAAACTAGCAATGTCAACAAAATGAGAACAGCAGTCCACAAGCACGGATGGGCTGGAGATCGAGGGAAGCTGTGGGCCTGCGAGGCCCTTCCACTAGCAGGGTGCAACGACACCCCCCTGGGCAGCCTGACAGCAGAAACCAAGAAGTTCTGTGGGTCTGCACACTCTCTGCTACAACTCCACTTGGAAGAACGCATCCTGGAAAGAACTCTGGCTGTGAACAGACTCAAAAGCGAAGATGTTCATTTGAATGGTATTTACAACAGCAAAACCATAGGAAATAACCTAACTGTCCAGCCATGAGGATTATTAGTTAAATGAACAATGATCCATTCATAAAACAGGATTCTTGTAGCCACGAGATATAATTTATAATATATTCAATAACACAGAAATATGTTCTATATTATAAATATGACATATGTATAACTCTATATTACACATATAAATATATTTTATATAAATATGTTATACACGATATATAAAATATATTGCATATTATACATATTATTTTATACATATTATATATAACATACACATAATATATAATTGTAACATATAATGCATGTATTATGTATAATACATGTACATATTATATATAACAGATGTTATATATCTTATTGCATATATACATGTTATATATTATATACTACACATATATGTAAAACATATATCAATACATAATGTTATGTTATATGACATATACATACTCTATATGTAACAAAAGATTGTGTAAGGTAGAGATTAATTTTTGTAAATGAAAATTATAATTAGATATATGACTGCGTAAAGACTGAAAGCATACACATTTAACAGTGATGAACTGTGGAGGATAGATTACAAATAGATAGTTCTAATTGTATAAGCACGTGTGTGTCTGTTTTCTTATCAATGCTTCCTAAAACTTCCCACAACAAACATAATGATTTGTTAAAAAAACACTATGCAATTTACTCTAGAAAAGCTGACTGAGCATGCACATAGTTTCAGGCACGACAGGGAGAAATTATTTCTATCAGGCAAGCAGGCTCGGGAGGTCCTAATGGAAGGACCCGCACCATCCGGCCGCAGCACCGCCAGCCCTGAGCAAGCCACCGGTTGGCTGAAAGTGAACCTCAGGAAGCACACAGGAACAGCGGGGTAACCTCCTCCCTGCACAGCTGGGGCTTCCACCCATGTCCAGGGAAGGCCTGGCCGGCAGGCTGGGTGCTGCAGAGCCTCAGCAGGGGTCAGAGGACAGCAGGATGGTCCTGCCCCCTGCCCACCCCCCCCAAGTCTACCGGGGTTCCTGGTTCAGTGAGAGAAGTCCCCTGTGCTGTTTGCAACGCCTGTGTCACTCCCGTTCCCCAAACTGCTGACGTCTGAGTCCCAGGCTCCCTTTGGTGCCAGGAAGCATCCTTCAAGGGGCTGTCTTAGGCAAAGGAGGTCCTATCCTAAATCACAGCTCTGACAGCATCTCAGCCCTGAGAACGCTGCCGGAAGATGCTGCTGCATCCCTCTGACTTGACTAATTTAATTACAAGTCTTTAAATAAAAGGAACTCACTTCTCTGTCCTGACACACAGTCGGAAAGCACCAGAGGCCTTGGTGGCTCCAGAGAGCAAGGAATGCTCTGAACTTGTCCCCTCTCAAGAGCACCTTGGCAAACCAGACTCCCGCAGGGCTTGCTTCTTTGTTCTCACCTGTGATCCCTCTATCTTTTCTTTTTTCAATTTATCCAGCTCCTTTTAGCCTATCAGCAATTTTTCATTCTTCCTATGCTTTCCTCCTTCTTTTTCATTAAAATCGGAATTGCTACAGAACTGACTATTTTACATTAAGTCCAGACTCCTGGGGCCATTTTGTACTTTGTCCAGCACTGAGCCTCAATCAGACCTAGTGCCGACCAGACCAGACCAGTGAAAGTAAAGTCGCTCGGTGGTGTCCAGCTCTATGCGACCCCATGGGCTATACAGTCCATGGAATTCTCCAGGCCAGAATATTGAAGGGGTAGCCTTTCCCTTCTCCAGGGGATCTTCCCACCCCAGGGATCAAACCCAGGTCTCCTGCACTGTGGGCAGATTCTTTACCATCTGAGAAGTCCAAGAACACTAGAGTGGGAAGGCTGTGTCTTCTCCAGCAGATCTTCCCGACCCAGGAATCGAACTGGGGTCTCCTGCATTGCAGGTGATTCTTTACCAACTGAGCTATCAGGGAAGCCAGATCAGACTAGCAACACCACAGAAAACCAACCACACAGAGCCTCCAAGTCAATGGAATCACTTACCTAGAGAAAGTGCCTTCCTTAGGGTTTGGAGGCAGAACTATCCACTTTCCCCAAAATTTAACATGATTTGAATACACATTTCACTGTACTTCATGCCCCTAGGTAGATGCAGTGGTCTGCAGAGTCTGTTTTCAGTACTAAGTGCACACACACTCACTCACACACCCTCACTCACACACACTCACACTCACGCCACATGGACTTGGCTTCCGCCATTCTAAATGTCCTGGCTATCACATCCACCATCATCCCCACCCCCCACAACAAGGAAAAATGATCTCAATTTTTACTCCTAAGATATGGGATGAAAATATCTTACAAAAATAATGGAGGAAAACAGGATATATTACGCCTCTATTTTTGGACAACTTAGCACCTCATCTTCCACGTTTATTGCAACATCAAAGAAATGTTGCCAGGACAACAGACCATCCGGTCTTCCTGATGCCTGAAACCAGCCAGGATCTGACTCCTCCACCTCAGACTCTTCCATGCCAGCAGCTGGAAGAACCTGAACAGGAATCTGAACTCTGTCTGGGAGCCATGATGATGGACTATGTTCTGTTTTTGAAAAATTGATAAAACAGACCCCAAACAAGTTGGCATGAGTTACTAGGATCAGGGACCTTAGAATTACATGCCATCTCACTTAGCAGAAACACAGCAACTTTGTTTTTCTTCCCTTTACCCTGGTGGATCTTCAGCAAAGGTAAGAAGAGAGAACAGCAGTGAAGTACCAACCTGCAGTCAGAGGTACCACACCTGTGAACAGGTGGGCCTATTGATGGAGGGTAACTTGCAATAAGGATCTTTGCAGTAGAATAAGAGATGTCCTCTTTTTTAATGAAAACTGAGTTCACTGCTTTTGTGTTCTGCCAAAATCTGAGTCGAAAAATGCAGCCACGCTTTCTAGAAGATAACTGAATCTAATTCTTGACAACCAGATAATGAGCAGTGACAGCTGATGGAGATGCTTCACAAATACAGACACCTGTTTGCCTATATACAGAAAGGATTTAAGTTCACTATGGGGCAGGTGTTGGGGGATACAGTTAAAATGTCTGTGAGTTTGCATGCATCGGTTTAAAAACATTTCCTGTATTTGTGCGTACCAATATGTATGCCCACAGATAAACTACAAGTCAGGTTAAACTTGTAGGAAGTATAAAGATGCTTTCCAAGAACCTAGATGTTAGAAGGAAAGCACACATACAAATAATTTATAATACAAGTGGGAAGGTGGAAAGTACCATGAAAATTATAATGAGATTCAGAGTGTGGGTGCTCAGAGGAGGATGTGCTGGGTCAGTAGCAATGGAGAGTAATGTGGAGAGTCTGACATGTTTGCACGGGGGCAGGGACACTTAGGCTGGTCCTTGGATAGTGTGTAGGATTTGTGGGTTGGCAGGGAGGCATTCCTGGAGGAGGAATTCATAAACGAGGACATAAATGCAAGAAAAGGGAGGTGACAGAGAAAGAGAAATGTCATATGACATCCCTTATATGCGGAATCTAAGAAGAAATGGTACAAATGAACTTATCTACAAAACATAAACAGACTCACAGACTTAGAGAATGAGTTTATGATTGCCAGAGGGAAGGACGGGGGAAGAGATAGTCTGAGATGGACATGTCCACACTGCTATATTTAAAATGGATAACGAACAAGGACCTACTCTAGAGCAAAGGGAACTCTGCCCAATGATATGTGGAGCCTAGATGAGAGGGGAGTTTGGGGGAGAATGGATACATGTATTTGAGTCTTTTGCTGTCCACCTCACCTGAAACTATCATGGCATTGTTAATCAGCTATACTCCAGTATAAAATTTTAAAATCTAAAAAAAAAAAAAAAAATTTAGCACCTCATCTTCCACGTTTATTGCAACATCAAAGAAATGTTGCCAGGACAACAGACCATCCGGTCTTCCTGATGCCTGAAACCAGCCAGGATCTGACTCCTCCACCTCAGACTCTTCCATGCCAGCAGCTGGAAGAACCTGAACAGGAATCTGAACTCTGTCTGGGAGCCATGATGATGGACTATGTTCTGTTTTTGAAAAATTGATAAAACAGACCCCAAACAAGTTGGCATGAGTTACTAGAATCAGGGACCTTAGAATTACATGCCATCTCACTTAGCAGAAACACAGCAACTTTGTTTTTCTTCCCTTTACCCTGGTGGATCTTCAGCAAAGGTAAGAAGAGAGAACAGCAGTGAAGTACCAACCTGCAGTCAGAGGTACCACACCTGTGAACAGGTGGGCCTATTGATGGAGGGTAACTTGCAATAAGGATCTTTGCAGTAGAATAAGAGATGTCCTCTTTTTTAATGAAAACTGAGTTCACTGCTTTTGTGTTCTGCCAAAATCTGAGTCGAAAAATGCAGCCACGCTTTCTAGAAGATAACTGAATCTAATTCTTGACAACCAGATAATGAGCAGTGACAGCTGATGGAGATGCTTCACAAATACAGACACCTGTTTGCCTATATACAGAAAGGATTTAAGTTCACTATGGGGCAGGTGTTGGGGGATACAGTTAAAATGTCTGTGAGTTTGCATGCATCGGTTTAAAAACATTTCCTGTATTTGTGCGTACCAATATGTATGCCCACAGATAAACTACAAGTCAGGTTAAACTTGTAGGAAGTATAAAGATGCTTTCCAAGAACCTAGATGTTAGAAGGAAAGCACACATACAAATAATTTATAATACAAGTGGGAAGGTGGAAAGTACCATGAAAATTATAATGAGATTCAGAGTGTGGGTGCTCAGAGGAGGATGTGCTGGGTCAGTAGCAATGGAGAGTAATGTGGAGAGTCTGACATGTTTGCACGGGGGCAGGGACACTTAGGCTGGTCCTTGGATAGTGTGTAGGATTTGTGGGTTAGCAGGGAGGCATTCCTGGAGGAGGAATTCATAAACGAGGACATAAATGCAAGAAAAGGGAGGTGACAGAGAAAGAGAAATGTCATATGACATCCCTTATATGCGGAATCTAAGAAGAAATGGTACAAATGAACTTATCTACAAAACATAAACAGACTCACAGACTTAGAGAATGAGTTTATGATTGCCAGAGGGAAGGACGGGGGAAGAGATAGTCTGAGATGGACATGTCCACACTGCTATATTTAAAATGGATAACGAACAAGGACCTACTCTAGAGCAAAGGGAACTCTGCCCAATGATATGTGGAGCCTAGATGAGAGGGGAGTTTGGGGGAGAATGGATACATGTATTTGAGTCTTTTGCTGTCCACCTCACCTGAAACTATCATGGCATTGTTAATCAGCTATACTCCAGTATAAAATTTTAAAATCTAAAAAAAAAAAAAAAAAAAAACACGGGGGCAACAAAGGCGAATCAGACTTGACAGGAGTAAGACGCGGATGCTGCTTCCTCGTTCTGAGCTTGTGCAAGTTCTGTACCTGTATTAGAACCAAGAGCAACTTCTGACCCATCAAAGCAGACATAACCTTGTGTCTCTGGGTTGAAGTCCTTGTCTTCCTGGTGGGTGGCATGTAGGGGGCAGGCGTGGGAGGAAGCTGGACTTTGACCATTGGGCCCATCCCCTCTCTCCAGAGTCCAGACAGCTCTCTCCAGGCCTCTCCTGGTTTCCATGGGGAAGGCTCCTTATTCCTGGACCAGGTTAACGGGGTAGAGAGGGAGCATCTGCTTCAGAGGAGGCCGTCGAGTGAAAGGCTGTAACGCTGTCTCCAAACCAGCTTTTCATAGGCTCTTACTTATCATTTAATTTGGCTGCAGTGTATGGAATTAGGCTAATGGCTGTTAAGTGGCTAAGGCACAAACATGGTCCATCTGCCGAGAAGGCTCCAGGCCATTGTCTATTTCAAAGGCTAAGGAAAAAAGATGAGCCAGACATACTGTTACACTGAGAGCCTCATCAAATGCCTTTTTATTCACCCTCAGATCTTATTTCTTTCAAAGCTAGTGATTTTCCTGGTACCATATTAAGAGCTCAAAATCAGGGCCTAGCTGCTGAGCCATTACCACAGTGGAAAACAGGCTATCTTTACCTAATCTGCAGGATATTGTGATAGAAAAAAAGCCTGGGTAGCAGCAAAATGATTCAGTCCGTTAAAAAATATATATATGGAGCAACTGCAGTGTTCAGAGTGTCACAAGGAACACAAGATAGGACCCCTGACTTCAAGGCGTTTCTCATCTTAGATGGACAGGAGGGAATAGAGCGTGTGTAAGAAGAGTTCTAATGCATGGCCAGCCTTGCCGTGGCTTCCAAGAGGACAGAAAGGAGAAGAGAAGCCGTGTTCGGGAAGACTGGAGGGGAGAGTTGGCAGAGTGAAATGTTTTGAATTGGGCTTTGAAGAGAAATAATAGCTTATATTTATGGGACTGCCTCTATGCCAAATCATTCATACATAAGATTTTACTTAACAATATCCTGATAAGACAGGTGCCATTATTCCCTGCCCTTGGACAGATTTTTAAACTAAACATAAGCTCAGGGAAGAGTTATCCACTGGCCAAGCAGACTCAGGACTTGACCAGATTCTATGTTCTTTTTAAGCTGGACATGAGTTTGAGCAAACTCCAGGAGATAGTGAAGGACAGGGAAGCCTGGCATGCTGCAGTCCATGGGGTGGCAAATAGTCAGGTATAACTTAGTAACTGATTAACAACAGTAACATTTTCTGATATCTGCTAGGGCAAATCAGTCTCCCTACTTTTTTTTTTTTTTTAACATATTTTCTAGGCAGGTTACCAGCATTTATTCTTTCAAAATTATGAGACCATTTTAAAAATGTAAAGAAAAACAAGTCTTAATTGAGCAACCTGATTGTAACTGCTGGCTTCCCTGGTGGCCCAGACTGTAAGGAATCTGCCTGCAATGCAGGAGACCCGGGTTCAATCCCTGGGTCTGGAAAATCCCCTGAAGAAGGGAATGGCAACCCACTCCAGTATTCTTGCCTGGCGAATCCCATGGACAGAGGAGCCTGGAGGGCTACAGTCCACGGGATCCCAAAGAGTCAGCACGACTGAGCAACTGAGCAACTACAGGACCTAACTTTGCAAAGAAAGGGGTGAGGTCAAAGGGAGGTGATATTATATCTTGCCAGTGCAGCAGCTATAGCCTTAAGGCCAGAGACAAAATTGCATTTATCACCTTGCCACTTAATAATAATAAGATAGTAATAATATTAATACAAATAATAGAAATCCTTGAGAACACACTCATAGGAATGTTGATTTCAATATGTTATTTTTTTCTAAGAATTGTTTGTTGGCTTTAATAAACAGTGCTGGGGGAAATAAAAGCAAAAATTAAAAAAAAATAAACAAATTCTACTAGTAGAAGTTGACATTTATCAGATGCTTATTTCATAACAGGCTCTGTGTCAAGAGCTTTAAATACATTCTCCTATTTCAACCTCACTATCAACCTAAGGGGGAACACTGAGGCTTAAAAAGGTAAATGAAACCAATAACTAACTAATACGTGGTCTGGCCATTAGTCACATTCAGATCTGACTGCTGTCAAAGCCCACGTGATTAAGGGGTACGCCAGCTTCCCCTCCATGTGGGTAACTGGATGAATCGGGCTGTGAGGTGACACAGTCCAGGGTGCAGATGTACTCGAATGAGACCACCAAACCAGAAGCAAGGAGAGCCCTTGGCATCCCAGCATTCCACAGATGTTGCATGCATTCCAAATGCTTGGTGCATCCTTGGAGCATCCCTGCTTCTATCTCCCCTCTCTCTTTAGGCTTTCTCCCCTCACCAACCACTTCCTAAGAGCTTCTATTTATTTGCCAGGCTCTCTGCCAGGTGACGGTGGACAGACGCAGTGCTGAAGACAGGAACGCAGACGCTACGGATCATGAAGATAGAGATCAGACCCACGGGGCAAAGAAAGTTCCTCCAGGGGACCCCACGTTATCCTACACTTAATGTGTGCGGTGAGGATGGAAAATAGAATCAGTTCTGAGGCACCCAGCTCATCAGTGTCAGGGTTGGGAGGAAATCATGGGAGAGCATCAAATAAAAAAGCAAGCAAAGGCGGAAGCTGTACATGGAGTCCAGAGGCAGCAGAGAAGCCACAGAGCAGAGTTTTCCTCTACAAGAACAATGCAGTGTAGAACTGCCCGGCGACAGTCTGGCAACTCAGTGAAACAAACGTGAGTCCAGACTTTGTCCCAGACGCATACAGTCATTTTTATACAACTGAGATGACAATTCCAATCCAAGCAGGAGATAGATTACTTAATAAATGATGTTGGGGCTATGAGCCCATTTATACAAAAGATAAGCTTGATCCCCCTCCTGATATAAGATACTTTTCAGATGGGTCAACAATTTAAATATAAAATTAAATCCATAAAGACCGTTAGGAAGCTATTATAATTCATATCGTTCAATATCTTGAGGAGGGGAAGGGAAAGATCCCATGAACTCAGAAGTCATAAAGTTTTCTGACTATGTAGAAATAAAGTAGTTTATGTAGAAAAATATATCTGATAAACAAGACTACAAACAACCAAATGGTAATTTATAATATACATCACAATTATCACATCACCTTAACATATTATGTACTCTCACAAATCAATATTAAAAAGATGAAAAAACAGATAAGTAGGCAAACAATATAAACAAGCAAAGATAAAGTAAAAATGCCCAGTGACTCTATGAAAAGACATTTAACTTCATAGTTAAAGAAACATAAATTAGCCATTTCTCACCTACCAGTCTGGTGAATGTAAAAAGCTATATTTTCTGGAAACTTTCATACAGTCAGTGGGATTGCACATTACAACTACCTCTCTTTTTGCAATTTTACAATATTTCTTAAACTTTTAATTTGCATACCATTGATCTCAGAAATTCCATATCTAGAAGTTTTCCTTATATAGACACATGTATCCACCCAGATGCTCTCAGTGGCAAGGCCAAACTTTGCCAAACAAGTTTGGCAAAGCAGAGAAAAGAGAAACAACTTGCATGTGAATTTATAAGGAACTAGCGACTTAACAGCAGCAGCAGCAGTGAAATACAGGATGGCATCTTAGAAAACAGCATATTGTTCATCAAGGTAAAAGAAGTAAGACTAATTTATTCACGCTGGCAAGGATGCATACAGCCAAAATGCTGTTTGAAAATGAAAGAAACCACAGATCAATACATATAACACATTTCATTGTGTACAATTCATAATGTATTCATCATATTGGGTAGAAATTAATGTGAAAATACACGTAAACTTAAGACTCCTCTGAAAAGGAGGAAAAAGATCTCTTTAAGCAAACTTTCCCTGATTCTTAAAATACTGTTTAGGTTTTCATAATGAGCATAAGTCTTTTTCTCCCTTTCTTTTTCTTTTCCTTCTTTTAAACAATAATAGTAAAAATTTTTCTTTTCATTTTAGAAACAACAAAGGCGCGGAAATATGCTCTTTTGACTTTTGATACAATTTATTTTAGCTAGGTGCTTTCTATCTAAAATACAGGCCTTGGCATTTGCAACATGGATGGACCTAGAGATTGTCATATGGAGTGAAATAAGTCAGAGAAGGAGAAATATCATATGACATCCCTTATGTGTGAAATCTAAAAAGAAGTGATACAAAAATGAACTTACTTACAAAACAGAAACAGATTCACAGACTTAGAAAATGGACTTGTGGTTGCAGGAGGAAGGAGGCTGAGGGGGAGAGATAGTTAGGGAGTTTGGGATGGACATGTACACACTTCTATATGTAAAATGGATGACCGACAAGGACCTAGTGTATAGCACAGGGAAATCTGCTCTAATGTTATATGGCAGCCCGGATGGGAGGAGTGTTAGGGGAGAAATGGAAACATGTGTATGCATGGCTGAGTCCCATGGCTGTCCACCTGAAACTATCACAGCATTGTTAATCAGCTGTACCCCAATATAAAATAAAAAGTTTAAAGTCTCAGAAAGAAATAAAGGGTGCTTTATTTAAACAAATAATAAAAATAAATAAAAAATAAAACAAGGGACTTGGTACGATTTTTCACATCTTTTCAGGCGACTGTTTCTAGGATTCAGAAAGAAGATTCCCTTCTAAAAAGCACATATGGCTGCCCAGCCCAAGTCTGCTAGGGATGGAAAGCTGTGCAGCATCCATCAGTGGTCCGTTTCCTCGTTTCACCCTGTTTCCTGAGATCTCTCATGCTGCTGGCAAGCCCCTGCCTCCCAGGCCTGTTTATAACCTCCTTCCATCTGATTTGTCTCCCCTCCAGCCCGATTCCCTGGACGGCTTTCTCATTCTCCTTCTGGCCAGAGTCTGGCTGTGACTTCTGGGTTCTATCCGTCTTCCTTTTAAGCAAGCATCCCCAGTTCATTAGCTGTATACAAAGTACAGATACATTCCATCCATCACCCCACGCCACGCCGGTGGCCGTGCCTGGAATGTAAGTGTCTGCCTGCAGTGGGAGACACTTAATAGGCAAGATTGCTTATCGCTGGCAGCGAGCGATCTGCCAGACGCCATCTATTCATTTTAATACTTCTGTCTCCCGGAGATTTCAGGGTGGACGCATCACAGCTAGCGATTACATTTACCCTTCCATGTGGGACTCCAGGAGGGTATCAGGAGGTCACTGCACGATTCAGAGGCTACCTCTCAGGGGCAATTAACCAGGTAATGGACCCTATTTGCCTTTTCTTTTTGACAAACATTGGCTGGCTGATAATTCCCTCTGAAGTTAATTCCTCAAATTATTTTGGAAATATTGAGGCAAAAAACTTGGAACACCCATTTAACCTTTTTGTCTTGGGCTTTCAGCTCTTACTATGTGTAAAGAACAGTACCTGCTTACATGAGTTTAAGGCCTCACTCTAGATTCTCTAACTTCACTTTAATTGCCAACGGACCAGAAAGGACAGCCGAGGATGCCCAGGGGGTCAAGAAGCTGCCCCCCACCAGGCCTGGTGGAATGAAGGGTTCTAAGTGAGCTCCAGGCTGGATATGCCCAGATGTGTGAGGATACTCAGGTTCTGGCTTCTGGCACTGCTTCAAATTAAACACCTGGATGCATCGTTTAAGTGTCACAGCAGACCTCCGGCTGTGTGCCCCTGTTGTGTACCTGTGAGACAGGAGATGCTGAGGAAATAGGGCAAGAAGAGACTTTGTCTTGCACACATATTTAAAAATCAGACTCAATTTATACTATTTTGTGAGTCTCTCTATAAGGATAACCTAGAAAACACATCCTGCTGTCTTCCTGGATTTGTACTTGGAGATGGGAGAAAACCAAACAAAAACAATGAAATCCTGCAACACACCAATGGGACTGTGTTTAGTTCAAAACTCCAGGCATGCAGCCCAAATAGATGCAGGCTGGGCTTCATCCTTACGCAACAGGGGGGGTGATAAAACGCATGTACTTAGTCCTGCATCACAAGAGCCAAATGACTACGAACTCAGCTAATCCCATTCTCTCCCAGTAACAGTGTTTCGATTCTACACGCTACATGTGTCAACATGGTGATGCTGTGGAATGATGCATTTCCACGACACCCCTTTCACTTGATCAGGCATACACCCCAACACATAAACGCTCTGTATACATTTGCTTACATAAATAATTCATGACACTGCAAATACCTATCCCTGAGCAGCTTCCAACTCTTAAGCTCGGTAAGCACGCTCATGCTCATCTTAAACAGGAGGAGATGAAGTGCATGATGCAATTCAGATGGAGGGGATGCCAACCCAAGGGGACCCATTTCGAATTAGTGAGGAGTGAGCTACTAGATATCAAGAGCAGCAGGCGGGATTTTATTTCAAGGGCAAAATGCTGAGATTACAAGCTGATAGCATCGCTCCTTGAGTGGAAGCAAAGCTAGGGCAAGGATGGGATGTGGAAGTTCAAATCACCGGGTGCATTCCCAACGTCTCCTGCATGGACCAGAGAAATCACCCAAGCTCTCAGCCCGCAACACAGGTTATTTGGTGACCCAAACACAGTTCATTAAGAATTCACCGCTCACCAGCAGCCCCTTCCTCCCGTGTCAAACGCAAGATGAACAAAAGATTAATAAGGCACAGAACAGACCCAACTACCTCAAGCCCGTGTCAGGTGATTTTTTTTTTTTTTTTAACAAATGGAGAATTTTACTTGGTGCCTAGTAATTCTGGATATATAGCCCTTCATATTTTCCAGGCAAATTGTCTTCACCCCAGACAGGGGCATTTATCTGCTAGCAAAAGCATATCACTGTCACATATGTTTGAAAATCGCCAGGCCTTTTCTAAGCTTTCACAAAAAAGCCGGGGGAAGAGGGGGAAGAAAACTTGTTTCAGAAAAGTTTATGAGCAGGACGAGCTCAATGTTCACATACAAGTAATGCTCAAATATGATTTTTATAAAGTTCCTCCAAGAAAGAATCTTCTTTAAGGAATATCAATCTAAGAGGTAATTTTTTTCCCCTTTTAGGGAAAAAAAAAATGTGAGTCAGAATTAGAATGTCTTGCCAGGCAGTAAAGGGAGCAGCTCTGGGCCGTAACCATAGATGTGTGATCGAATGATCAGATTCTGACGCTGTGCTTTTGATCATCTGCATTTTGAAGGATATTCTTGGCTTATTTGCGATCTAATTTGGCAAGACATTTCTAATGACAGAACTGGCATCTGCAAAGAAAAAGAAAGACAGAAACGTGCATTTCTCAATGGTTGTAGCCCTGCTAAGGGGGCCGATGTGATGGGAAGGGATGGGGCGGAGACAAGAGGCCTGGGCTCAGAGGGCAGAGGGAAACAAGAGAGGCAGCTGAGCTGCAGCCTGCAAGCCCCTCTGTGGCCTCCCTGGACCACCCTGGATGAGAGTCTAGGCAGTTATGTCCCTCCTCCCTCTCTTTCCTATTCTTTATGTTTTGGGGGTAATGAGGTAGTACAGAGGCTCTCCACGTGTGGTCCCTGAACCAGCAGCACCCAGCATCATCTGGGAACTTGTCAGAGATGCAAATTCCCAGCCCCACCCCTGCCCCCAGGCCTAGTGAATCAGAAACTCTGAGGGTGAACTCAGCAGGGAGAAAGGGGTAAAGAGGTGATTCCAGGTGATTCTCACACTGCAGCATCCATCAGACGCACCTGAAGGGTTTGCTAAGATGCAGAGTGCTTAGCCATCCCCTTCCTGCCAGCTCTGGAGAGCTTCTGGCATCTAGCTACCCTGCTCCTCCTCTGCGTCACAGCCCAGAGTGGACATCTCAGACATGGCTTTGGCTATGATGAGCCTAGATCATGTGTCCACACCCAAGGTGCCAGGGAATGAGCAGGGCAAGTACAGGAGTGGGGGTCCAGAGGGGAGATGGACCCATGGCTGGCCCACAGCACACGCCACAGAGACTCTCCAACAGGAGAGGAGTCTGGAGGCTGGGTAACCAAACTGGTAAATACCCACCACGAGGCGCGATGGTGGCAGGAAGGTTCAGGAAGTGGACTCAAGAATGCTCCTGAAAGGCCCCTTTCCCTGAGGACCCCACCCCCAACTGTGCCAAAGTAGCAAAGGCACAGGGCCCAGTTCCTGTGAGTCTCTGCCTGGGATGCCCAGCCACTCTCTCTCATGGCTGAAGCCTGTGTATCCCTCAAAAGCCGGGACAAACACGGCCCCATGGAGTCTTTCCGAGACTCCAGACTCCTGCTTTTGCTCTCAGTGGAAACAACATTCCCTGGGCACAGACACTGTTGCGTGTCCACCAAACCACGATCACTTTCCTCCTCAGCCCAGAGCCAGAATGCCTTTTTCCAGTCCCTCTGCATCGAAGTGGGGATATGCTATGGTTCTGGGCTCCACTTTAGGGCCTGGACCCAAGAGGGATACCTAATTCCCTCTCCTCTCTCCTGTGTCCACCTGCAAGGAAGTGAAGGAGCCAACATAAATGAGTCACTCGATGGAAAGAGCCCAGGTGCCTGAGTCATCACCTGGAAGAGGCCACCCAGGGGACCCATGTCATCTGCAGTGGACGCTGCAAGAGGAAGAAATTAATGCGCACCATGCTAGCTCACTAGGATTTGGAAGTTATTACAGCAGCTAGTAATAGTTACACACTAATCAACCCTCCCTTCCATTCCTGCCAAGCCGTTTGTACCTGCCTCTGCTCTCTCACTTCCCATTTACATTATGGTTAGTTTTTAAAGTGCTCATCTTCCCATAAAATTACAGGTTTCTTTACTCTACCTTTTTTTTCATCTCCAGCAAACATTAAAACCCTGGCATAAAACAGATCATTGATAAATGCGTGCAGAAGGGAAAAGAAGATGCCGGGAAAAGGAAACAAGTAAAGAAAGGAAAATCAGCTATATACAGTGGGATGACACTCAGGAACTATAAGTGTGCTCCTTACTGTGGATTCGTATGCAGCCAGCACCTGCCCATTTGAAAAGACCTACACTTCACTTAGATTGAAGGGCAACAGAGTCAAGTGGAAACACAAGAAGTAAGCTGAGAGCTCAAATCGATTATGCGGGTTCTTTTTTTATTTTGTTTTGATCACTCTGAGTGAATAAGACTTCCCTGGTGGCTCAGACGATAAAGCATCTGTCTACAATGCGGGAGACCCGGGTTCGATCCCTGGGTTGGGAAGATCCCTGGAGAAGGAAATGGCAATCCACTCCAGGACTATTGCCTGGAAAATCCCATGGACAGAGGAGCCTGGTAGGCTACAGCCTATGGGGTCACAAAAAGTCGGACACAACTGAATGACTTCACTTTTGATCACTCTGAGTGAATAAGACCAGCTCCCCAGTACTAACAGTAGGATCCTGTGTTTGCTGAACTGTGTTAGGTGCTTGCCAAGCTTTACCCCAGTCCTCCTGACACCTCTCAGACTTGTGGCTGGAGTGAAATGGAGTCTGAGATGCCTGAACCTGCTCTGTCCCACAATGCTGGGGGCCGGGAGCCCTGCCGCACTCTGGAGATGCAGACACCAGACATGCACTCCCTGTTCTCCAGGTGCTAAGGGTCTCAGGGGAGAGGGAAAAGTAAAGAGACTCTGAGGAGACGCTTCACAGCCTGGAAAGTGCTGCACGGATGCAGGAAGCCGGTAGCCCATGTCCAGCTTGGGGACCTAGAAAGGTTTAGTGAAATCGAGCAGGGGCCCAGGGTTCAGGCAGGCTTGGATTCGAAACCCAGGTCCCAGCTGGTTAGAGACAGGACCTGAATCCCTACCCCTGGGCTTTTTTCCGTGTGCTCCTCTGAATCCTCAAAGGAGCCGGGGCTGGAAAGAGAGGAGTGGTCAGAGATGCAGCCCCAGCTCTGGGCCAAGCGGATGCTGCTCTGCCCACAAACACAAACTGGAAAAAGGCCAGACCATGAGTGGAATCAGAGCGACCGATGTATGACTGACTGCCCTTTAAAAAATGTGCAAATGCAAATACGCTGTGCGAGAAACGGTCAAATGTGTCTTCTCTTTAGCCTCTAGGGCAGGGGTCTCCAAACTCTGATATCTACTGCCTGATGATCTGAGGTGGAACTGATGTAATCATAACAGAGATAATATGCACAATAAATGTAATGTGCTTGAATCATCCCCAAACCTCCCTCCCCGCACCTGGACTGTGGAAAAAGTTGTCTTCCAAGAAACTGGTCCCTGGGGTCAAAAAGGTTGGGGACCCCTGATCTAGGGTATTCTTCCCCTCTACTCTTGAACCCACCCACATGCTGTGTTCATTCCATCATGTGACCTTATCTTTCTGGTCAATAGAATCAATTAAAAATAAAATTTTAATGTATTTGATGGGATGGGTTCACCTTGATAAAACATTGTGGTAACTTGCATACATATTCATAAATGACATCTTTAAAAAAATCACTGTGCCAACTCATAAACTGATTATGTCATCAAAATAAGGTTAGTCAATTTATCTAAATAATTTTCATGCTTCAAGGATGCGGCAACACCAGGATAACATGCAAGATTCAGCATCAAATCTCTCTTTCACACTCATTAATAACATTTGTTGGGTACAAAGAGTGATTGAGCCTGTGTTTGGTGTGAGGCACTCAAATATTCCAGTAAACTTACCCAGAATCAGAAAGAAAGCATCCTATCTCTAAGAATCACAAAGACTTGTTTAAAGAGATAAAATAAAGAAACATTGCTGAAAGCTTTGGGACAATCATTTGGGATAAAAGTGTCTGTAAACATCTGAGACTCAAGTTAGTGAACTATGTCTGTAGATGCTTCCCAATAAATGGACTGGGAGATAACAGTATAAACACCAAGCATGAAAATCTGCTCATATGTATACTTGGTATTATCTGGAAAACAATTGGGACAACCAAGTAAACACAGGCTCCCATCCAGTAAATTTATCCAGTAAATTATACCAATTAATGTTTTTACTTGTTTGCTCTCCAACAAGCATTCCGCATACCCATTCTTCCACAATCAACCATTCCTGGGAATAGCCTACAATATTACATTGCTAATCCATTTTATTATACAGTGCTATGTTATGTTACATTTTATTAGATTATACAATAATAAAACTGCACAGGAGCTGCAGATGACACTTTGCATTAAGTCAAAACTGAAACTAAGAAACCATAATCAATCAGAGTCTGGTAAGGGTTTCACCTTGGAGACAATGTAAGACACATCAGATCTCTTCAAACTCGTCCATCCTAAGTTGGGTATCAATGAAGTTAAAATCAGGGAGGAAAGTTTCCTGAAGTGAGATGTTCTACACACAGTTTAAAACAGACTTCTTTTGGTCTAGCTCAGATTCGTACAACAAACTATTCAAACAAGAAGATGAGATACAGGTAAAAATCTCAACAGTACTGAAGTAGCTGATAGTGGCTCTCCTTGAACCAAACTTGGTAAGTCACCCCTTGGTACCCACAGGGCATTGGTTCTAGGACCTCCACAGATATCAAAATCCAAAGATGCTTCCAAATCCCTTCCTCAGCCCTTCATATCCACAGGTTGCACATCCACGGACACAGATGGAAGACTCTACTATCGTCACACGTCTGCATCACCAAGCCACATCCATCCTACTGCAATGTGGTACCCAACCCTCCTCCTGTCCTAAGTTGCCCCTGTGTCCACAAAGCATAGTATCATCCTTTCAAGGGAGTAAAAGAGGAATCTTAAAAATCCACTTCATATGCTAAATTCCTCATATTCCCAACTAGCTCATTGGCAAATGGGTAAAACTATGTAGTGAAATCGTCCCAGCTAAGTTGTTTATAACAATGTGAGGATGTCCCTGGTGGTCCAGTGGTTAAGAATCCACCTGTCAATGCATGGGGGGGGAGGGGCGTGGGTTCAGCCCCTCCTCTGGGCAGAGTCCACATGCCACAGGGCAACTAAGCCCATGCTCCACAACTACTGAGCCTGTGCTCTGGAGCCCGTGTGCCAAAAGGAGAGAAGCCACGACAATGAGAAGCCCGCGCAAGCACAACTGGAGGAGTCCCGCTGGCCGCAAGTAGAGAAAGCCCCTGCTTAGCAACAGAGACCCAGCTCGGCCAAAAATAAATAAATAAACAAAGACTTTAAAGGGAAGCATAGGGGTGGAGATTCTGAGAGAGGAAATTGTCGTCACACTGAGGGTGCACCCTAGATTCCCTCAAAGACCTGCCCTCCACTTACACTCTGCCTCTCACCTCTGCCCTTGGGCATCGCAATTACCCCGTCTCTACTATACCTTCCTCACCTGCAGGCAATTAAACTCTTGTGAGCGTGTCGGAACACATCAACAGACACACAATAACTTTTATTTGATTTACTTCTCCAATTACCACCATCTGTTTTTACATTCCTGACCTACTGCTCACCTGAAATCCCTATTGCCACCATCACTAAGCCTTCATCTCATTTAATCGCTACAGAGTCCTCAAGCTCATTCTACTTGCCACACAGCAGGCCAGAGAGATGAGCTGTTGGTGCAAGAAATAGCGAGTTTATATGGAAACCAGTGAGTTTATTCAGAAGATGGTGTTCTAACGTCCCAAAAGAACCATCTTCCATGAGTGAGAGTTCAGGCTTCTTTTATACTAAGAGGGGAGGTGGTAGGCTTGGTTGTTGCAAACTCCTTGGTGTCAGAATCCCTTGTTCTTGCAGCTGTCCATTTAGATCTGATCACAGTGTTCCTACAAACCTCCAACAAGGCAAATAATTCTCCATTTTATAACTTTTATCTCTCAATGAATGGAAAAGTGTTAATCCCCTTAAAGGTCAAGCTTTGGGAATGGGCTACCTCGCATATTACAGGCTCTAGGCAACATTCTTTTAATGATTCATCTGGAGTAAAGGCAACAAAATGCAAAGTTTAAAGTAAAAGGAAAAGATCCAGTATGGAGTCAGATTTGTCCTTCGGTATGACGCAATCCCATGGATGTGTCCATTTTCCCGTTTTTCAGACTCCTGGTTGCGGCAGCATCCCACAGGTTTGATAACTCCCTATTAGAACATCTGCTCCTGTCCCTTTGATTCCACACTCTCCTGGTTTTCTCCCTGCTTGACTGGCTGCTGACTCTGTATGTTTTCTTTTCTCTTCCTCTCTCAGACTCTAATCCTTGATCCTTCACTCCAGAGATACCCTCTCCTCATTTTGATGGTTTTATCCAGCTCCAAGTTTCTAAAAACAAATAGAAGTTGATCTCTCCCAAATTTATATCCGCAACTCTCATCTTTTTTCCCCGAGTTCCACAGTCGTAAATTCACTTGAAAACTCCTCTTGATCCTAAATCTTGCACTGAGCAAACCTCAGATGGCCCTCTCACTTCCTCCTCTCCTCCCCGCACCTACGTCTTCTCATCTTGTCCACTTCGGTAAAAGAATCGCAATCCATCAAGTGGTCCAGTCAAGCAGCTGGAAGTCATCCTTGAGTCCTTCTATTCTCTCATTGCAAATTCCAGCATAGTATCCTACAACTCTCCTCCAAAACACGTATTTCCATATCTACCTTTCTCTATATTCACTGCCACATCCTTGGTCCAAGCTGCCACCTCTCCCTCTCGTTGGCATGACCACAGAGCCTCCACAGTGATGATTTATCCTTGCTCCCTCCCACTTTGCATGAAATGTAGAGCAGCCAGGGTGTTTCAGAAATAGACACATGGCTGAGCGATTTTTTGGCTTAACACTTCTATTTCTTTCCCTTGCACCCAAAGAAAATGCAGAGGCTGCTCCCTGGCCAGCAGGGCAGGGCGGGAGCTGGTGCCTGCCTGGTTACCTGGCCTCTCTTAAGGCACTGTCACTCTTGTCACTGTGCTTGGCACAGTGACATCTTCTGTCTTCCCCAAAAGGTGACACACAAGTACAGACACACAAGCTCTGTACTTATTTGCTCCTCATTAGAATTCTATCCTTCCTTCCAGGTTCTCTGCCTGGCCGGCTCCTTCCCACCCCTCAAGGCTCATTTCAATGACTTCCACCATCAGAGTCCATTCCAGGCCACCCTGACCCACTTACTTCCCATCACATCACTGGCTCCTCTTCTTCTCAGCCCTTGTTTAATTCTGTGCTTATCATCTGCTTTTCCCATGAAGATGCTAAGATGTGAGCCTTCATGAAGGTGAGGACTTTCCGGCTGTGTATCTTGATCACCTGTGTACTCCCACCACCTGGACAAATGCCAGCACACAGTAAGCCCTCAGTGAGTGTTGCTGCTGCTGCTGCTGCTAAGTCGCTTCAGTCGTGTCCGACCCTGTGCGACCCCAGCGATGGCAGCCCACCAGGCTCCGCCATTCCTAGGATTCTCCAGGCAAGAACACTGGAGTGGGGTGCCATTTCCTTCTCCAATGCATGAAAGTGAAAAGTGAAAGAAGTCGCTCAGTCGTGTCCGACTCCCTGCAACCCCATGGACCGCAGCCTACGAGGCTCCTCCACCCATGGGATTTTCCAGGCAAGAGTACTGGAGTGGGGTGTCATTGCCTTCTCCAGTGAGTGTTAGGTAAGTGAATAAATGAAGGAAAGAACCATGTGTATCAGCTAACCTGATAGCTAGATGCCTATCTTCACCGAGACATAACAAAGAGCCTAATTTTGATTATTCCCTGGTGGCTCAAATGGTGGAGAATCTGCCTGCAATGAGGGAGACCTGGGTTCAATCCCTGGGTTGGGAAGATCCCCTGGAGGAGGGCATGGCAACCTATTTCAGTATTCTTGCCTGGAGAATTCCACTGACAGAGGAGCCTGGCAGGCTACAGTCCATGGGGTCACAAACAGTCAGACACGACTGAGAGACTAAGCATAACACAGCACACAATCTTAGACAAGAAGCAGTCAAGAACAGAGGACAGGCTATGCACAACCCAAAAGAATTTTCCAGCTTTTCCCTGCCCATTGAGACATTTTGCTGAATACCCACTAGAAAATAACCTTAATCCACACCTCGCACCCTTTATTATAACTCCAACACAGGGGCCATCTCCCTAAATGGAATGCTGGATATAAAGAAATTATGATTTATTTCTACAGTTAGACCCACAACCAGATTATCATGCTATTAAGTGGAAAGCATCCCCTTGCTGAGGTCAGTGGATAACTAGAGAAATGGGAATGGACCCGAGTGAGAAGTCACTTTCCGATGAAGAAGTCTGCAGCATCCATGAATGACATTGTGATTCCATTCACCTCTGCCCAAGAAACTACCCAGAAGACCTCAATCACGTTTGCAGTGATGAGAAGATCTCAGCACATCCCACACCATCTACCTACTGCACCCTCCCACGGAACACAGACCACTGTCAGTCTTTGCGTTTCAGAAGACTCCATCCACGGATGCCCAGAGAACTTCACACTCCTTCTCCCTGTCATATCTGTCTAATAGAACAAGAATAATACACAGAAAATGAAAAAAAAAAACATTAATAGCCATAATAAATTATTAATTCAATTAAAGGAGTAGCCCAATAATGATTCTTTTTCATTGCGTTTATTAAAAGGGATAATTAATTGCTAAGATAGTATTAAAACACACACACACACACACACACACACAAACTGCTGACTTCAGTCCTAAGTGAAAGTGCAGAGCTTCTGTTTCTGGAGGAATAACAGAGGAGGCACTAGATACAGTCACAGACGGGCACTCACCATACCTCTCCCTGCCTCTCCTCATTTTCACAGCTGAAACCTAGAAAGTTAAAATAGTAGGACGGACGCTTTCCTTATGACCTAAGAAGAATCTCCTTTGGAACTACAAAGGAAACTTGGTAACTGGGGTGGGGGGTCACGTTATTTAACTTTTCCGAGTTTCAATTTCCTTATCTATTGTTGTTGGGTACTCACTACGCTGTGTCCCACTCTCTTGCAATCCCATGGACTGTAGCCGCCAGGCTCCTCTGTCCATGGGATTCTCCAGGCATGAATACTGGAGTGGGTTGTCATTTCCTTCTCCAGGGGATCTTCCAACCCAGGGATCAAACCCATATCTCCTGCATTGCAGGTGGATTCTTTACCACTCAGCCACCAGGGAAGCCCCTCCTTAACTAAAGAGTGGTAATATTAGTAGAATCTATTATATAGGTTGTCATGAGATAGATGGAAACACCAGAATTCTTACTGGTACATGGAAAGTGACTGACAAATGATGGTGTTAACTCTGCATAAAATCTACGTGTTCCTTGGTTCCAATACTGACATATCACAGGTAGGGTCTCTTTTTCAGCAATGACTGATCTTGAGAACTAGCTCCTTCTGACCAGTGGTTTGATAATCCACCACTTAGCATATCTAAGGCTTGAGAAAAAGACACTCAAGGGAACAACTTGCTTAAAAGATACTCAAACCAAAATGAGATTAAAAACATGCATTTTCCAGCAATACCTCAGCTTGCTGGTATCATGTAGAGGAATGCAGTGTATCATTTAAATGAATGTTGAGACAAACTGAAGTTTAATTCTATATGCGCTGAAATGATCACCTTAATTTTAACCGACTTTGATGACAAATTGCTGAAAATATATGACTCCCTTCAATGCCTCGGGAGACCAGATAGGCTGAATGTAATTTAATATATTTTAAAGTGTTGATTTCTCGGGTTCTTCATTCCGAACACCAATTTTTATATTGATACGTTTAGGAGTTAATGAGATATTTAAGAATCTGCTCTCTATATATAAGTACAGCTGTGATTTCCTTGATTCTTCTCTTTTTACCACTCCTAGTTATTGCAAAACCTGAGCAAAATTACTATTCTGGTACTTTAACACTGATTCCACAAAAGAACAAAATATCAGAATTAATGACAGTGAATGTGCCAGTATTTGATTAAAAAGTGAGCTTGTCACAGTCTTTGTCTGCCCACCCTTTGCTCTTTGTTCTACAGAAGACAGAGCTTGCATCTAGGACTGAGTCTCCTCTGTCCTCCTGGACTAAAACTCTACAGGTAAGAAGACTTGAGAAGGAGACCCTAAGTAAACACTATTATTCTATGTAAGACTAAACCAGGTCCACAGAAAATAAATCTGACCCTGGGAGGAAACAGGGGGGCTGCGGAGGGAATGTGATGAATCAGGACAGGGCATTCTCCGCCTTCCTTCCCCTCCTCACCAAAGCCCTATCGTACCCTCTTCTTGGGCTTCCCGGGAGGTGCTACTAATAAAGAACCCACTTGCCAATGTAGGAGACACAAGAAAGGTGAGTTCAATCCCTGTGTCAGGAAGGTCCCCTGGAGGAGGGCATGGCAGCCCACTCCAGTATTCTTGCCTGGAGGATGTCAGGGACAGAGGAACCTGGTGGGCTACAGTCCATGGGTTCGCAAAGAGTTGGACATAAGTGAAGTGACTTAGCTTGCATGCACCTTCTTCCTATTTCCCTTAATTATCTGTGGTCAGCATACACACACACAAACACACATACACACACACACACCCCATTCCAAGTCCAAAATAACTCTATCAGGAAATTTGGATATGGACTTAAGACACCAAATCACCAAATGACTTTGGGGAAAATTTTTAACTGGGGTGACCCTGAGAGATGGAATGGGGAGGGAGGTGGGAGGCAGGGTCAGGATGGGGAACACATGTACACCCATGGCTGATTCATGTGAATGTATGGCAAAACCACCACAATATTGTAAAGTAATTAGCCTCCAATTAAAATAAAAAGAAAAAAAAATCTCAATTGCATAAGTAAAGTAGAGAAAGGGAGTAAAATCCAAAAAATAGGTGCCCCTGGATGGGTTTTAAGTAGGGGAGGTGGGGCGATGCTTTCTAAATCAGAACATCCATGTTTGATTCAAAGCAGTGATATGGCAAATCATTTTCTGGGTGTATCTCAAAGTGTAAGTAATTCATCATGGAAACACCACAATAATGAAAGTCTAATAAAACCACAGTGTACTGTTATTTGAAAGTAACACAGAGTACAAATTTCCTAGTCAGTCACACCCTTAAACTTACTCCATCAGCCTACTCTGCTTAACCATCAAACATATCTGTAGCATGTCTCAATCTTAATGCCTCCCCACTGTTCAAATCTGCTGCCAGCTCTCACCTGGATTTCTCATAACCCCAGGTATCAGAGTTTCCAATTCTCAGCCTAATAGACTAACCCCCAAATGGCCGCCAGCACCATCTTCTTGTAACTGAGGCCACGCCACGGCTCTATTTAAAGTGCTCCCACAGCAGGGACTTCCCTGGCGGTCGAGTGATCCACTGGGAGACTTCACCTTCCAATGCAGGAAGTGCAGGTTCAATTCCTGGTCGGGGAATTAAGACCCTTCATGCCTTGCAGCCAAAAAATAAAACATAAAACAGAAGCACTATTGTAAAAAAATCCAGTAAAGACTTTTTGAAAATGGCCCACATTTAAAAAAAAAAAAAAAATCTTAAGAATAAAAGAAAATGCTCCCATAGCGTGCTGTCATTTAAAGAAATGAGACAGAAATCCAGTACCTAACTTTCAGAGCCTTGCCTATCTGACCCCTCCCACCTCATCCTGCATTCTTCCCCTCTGTCCACTCAGCTCCAGACACAACGATCTCTTTTCTCTTCCTCCAGCACATGAAGCCCATCCTCCACGCCTGGAGGGGTCCATTCCCACACCACTGGGTCCCTATTGGATCTCAGCTCAGATGTCACTTCTTCTCAAGAGACTGTCACTAACCCACCAACCCACAGCAGCCATAGCTGATCATAGCTCTTCCTGGGAGCTCATATATTTGTATAGGTCTGTTTGTTGGTTTCCTCAAGAGAACAGAAGCTTCCAACAATATATTATGTCTCCTAGTCACTGCAGAATCCACACCACATGCGTGTAATAAATATTTCAATGAGAAAATGAATGTTTATTCTGCATCAGGTACTGCTAAATACTTTATATGGACTATTTTATTTAATCCTTAGGACATCCCTACAAGGTAGTTTCTATTAATTACTATTCTTGTGTTACCAGAGAGGTTAAGTAAATTTCCTAGCTGACACTGGAGTCCATTCTCATAACCATTCCTCTATATTCTCTCTATATTAACTATAATATCCTCTAGAGCAGCAGCTCCCCTACTATTTGGCACCAGGGACTGGTTTCATGGAAGACGATTTTGCTCTGGGCTGTGGGTGGGGGGATGATTTCAAGGTGACTCAAACATATTGTATTTATAGTGCAATTTATTTCTATTACTATTACATCAGCTCCACCTCAGATCATCAGGCATTAGATTCCGGAGGTTTGTGGACCCCTGCTCTAGGGAATAATGTCCCTCATGGGTCTCCCCAATACTATAAAAAGCCTCCCCATTCATTGGAAAAAGATCAAAGCTAGTCCCCTGGTTTTCGTGTGGGGTTTATTTTACGGTGTCCTAACTTCTTTAAGGGCCTCCCAGGTAGCAACAGTGGTAAAGAACTCGTTTGCCAATGCAGGAAACATAAGAGCTGCAGGTTCCATCCCTGGGTTGGGAAGATGCCCTGGAGGAGGGCATGACAACCCACTCCAGTATTCTTGCCTGGAGAATCTCATAGACAGAGGAGCCTGGTGGGCTACAGTCCATGGGGTCGCAAAGAGTCAGACACAACTGAAGTGATTTAACACGCAGGCACGCACACACACAACTTCTTTAAAATCGGTGACTCCATACCCAGCACACATGGAACCTACAATTGCAGAAGCCTAAGGCAGTCGCCAGAAGCACCAGGAATCGATGGTTGGTGATCAAACCCCTTCCTCCAGGCTTTAGGCATTAGGCCTTGAGCAGCTTGCAGAAGTGTCTGTACTTCTGACCCTCCTTTGTAAAATGGGGATGGACACACAGCTGTGACTGTTAAGTGAGGTACTACATATGGCAGGTGAACAGAGCAGGACCAAAAAACAGCAAGACTTCATGAACTTTTATTATTACTAAACATATCTCTACCTACTTAATCACCCAGTCCATCCGCATTGTCACCGAGCTGCATCACCTAGATTACAATAACCCCCATGTACTTACTGCCCATGGCACTTTCCTATTAAGACAGATCCTTCCTCTCCCTCTGCTTTTGCTTGGCTGTAAGTTAAGAATCCCGAAGCTGGGCGGTAGAGCATAGGGAAGCGCTAACTATTTAATAAAGATCAGTGATGAGACCTGGGCGAACCCACACACAGTCCTGAACCATTTGTCTTATGCTCTGGAGGAGGAACCTGTATGCATAACATTAAATAATCATCGGGCAGCCAGAGAGGAAAACAGCAAGTTCGGTATCTTGGGCCTAGATAAATAAATGTCTCTTCCTTAGCAAGAGCAAAGCCACTGGGGGAAACCAAAGGATCAGGGACCTGGAATCCCTACCTAAAACACTGAGGTATTTGGAAAACTGCAGCCTGGGTTTTTAACCTGGGATGCGGGACAAGCAGGAAAGAGCAAGGCCTGCCCCAATCATCTGAGTACAGTTGAGATAGGCTGGGACCTGGGATCCCAAGCTGCAATGCATGCACCTGGACACACCTCTCCTCGAGCTACAAGATGCAAAGAAGCTGTATGGGACCAAAAACAACGCGTGCATGTGAGTGCATGCCTGCTCAGTCAGTCAGTCACATCTGACTCTTTGTGACCCCATGGACTGTGCACAGTTGGGGCAAATCCTGTACCCAAAAGATACAAAGAGACCAAAAAACCCAACTGCCACTTTTGAGTAGCCTGAAGCAAAAACAGAGTGTCGGGAGGAAAAGCAGGGCACTGCCCGTGCCCTGCACTCAATACCACCAGAGGAGTGGGCAGACCACCTAGGCCACGCCTCCAGCCCGACCGACTCCTGGACCCCCCCCACCTTCACCCCATCTGTGGAACAAACCCAGCTCACCGCAGGGAGCAGGCAGGGAACCTGTCGTTTGCTCTCGCTCCCCTCTGCTGTAGCAGACGCCCCAGTAAAGCCTAGCCTGAATTTCCTGTCTGGTCTCTGGTCAATTCCTATTAATTGGGCCAGGCCAAGAACCCTGGTCGGTAACGCAACCGGAAGTGCTGAGCCTACAGGAAGCTGTGGGCCAACAGGATCGGAGCTGCGTGGGACACAGGGACACAGGCTCGCAGGCCTCCCCAAGCCCCCCTGACAGTCAGTCCAAGGCCGGGGAGCCAACTGGCAGTGGCCGCTAAAGTCACAGAGAAACAGCGCGGCCCTGCCAGCTCTCAGTGACAAAGGGAGTGTTTATAGCAGGCGCGCTGACAGCTGTCCGGGTGCCACATTTATTTACAAAATGTTAGTTAAATTACTGACAGTTGGCGCCGTGGAGGAGAAGCTGAGAGGAAAGCTGACATTTCTTGATCTGGCGGGTGCTCACAGCTCGGGTTCTGCTCCCCTATCCACTTATTAACGCCTTTATCTGCTGGTTGGTTTATCTATTTACAACTCCTGCCTTATTCCCCTGCCATTGCTTTCAAGAGTCTGTAAGGCGTCCCAACAGTTAAACTGCCCCATGCAGAGTGGTTCCAAAGGCCCCTGGGCTAAATGCTGCCCTGAGGATGGACTGGACCACCCCTTGGCTCTGCACCGGCCCAGACCAGCCTCAGAAGCTTCCAGAAAGCTTCCTGAGGACAGCCGTGCATCTCCAGCCAGGTCTCTGCAGTGCCCACCCACCAATGAGACATGTACGCTCATGAAGTCAAGAATAATCCCATCATCAGCATCATCTCATTACTCCTCATGTGCTGATCAGAGACAGGTTTCCTGTGATGAAGCCGGACAAAGCTCTTCCATTTTTTATTCTTTCTGGCAGCAGCAATTAAGACAGAGGACGAAGAGCGTGGCTGACAAGTGAGTATCAGCACTGTGGCTGCAGAGAATGTTAGACCCTGGGATATATTTCTGACACACATGCACAACAGCCTTTCCGCAAAGGCGGAAAAAAGTATGCACTGCCTTAAATGGTGTCTTTCACTTTTACCGTAACGCGTTTCTTCTGATGTCGAAATAATGTGTTTTCGTTGACCATTTAAAATATACAGGTACGTGAAGAGTAACCCCATAGGCCTTGTCTGACATCGCACTTGAAATCATGGCTTTCACCCCTTCCCGAGCTCCCCACACTCCATCTTCTCCGCAGCCCGCAGCACCAGCTAATATTGATAGAATCCAGATTTTGTATGGAGAGTAGGTCCCCTACATATAAACCCTCAAGCTGCAAACTTTCAAAGACATGAACATGCATTCCATCACTGTCAGATGTGGGTGAAACTGCAGCCTGCCCACCATCTCCTATTGCTTATGATCCTTCAGCTCTACCATCTCACATCTCCTCCCCTTCTCCAGTCAGTAATTCTTCTTGTCTGTTCACTGGAGGCCAGCCCCTGTGTGCCTGCTATTATAGGTACTAGTGTATTTTTCAAGGTACTGTAAGATTTAAAATGCTTTATTTTTGTCTTTGCTTTTTTATGTATTATTTGTGTGAAAAGTATTATAAACCTATTAGAGAGCAGTACTAAACAGTCGATTGTGTTAGTTAGGTACCTAGGCTAACTATGCTGGACTTAACAAAAATTGGTCTTAACAAATGCGCTCTCAGAATGGAACTTGTTTGCATGTAGACCACTTACTGGATCTTGTTTCTATTTGTCTCCTTCTCCCAGAAGAAAGCTCCATGAGGGCAGGGACTGTCTTGTTAACTAGCAGATTCCACAGTGGCTAGAATTCTCCCTGGCACATGGCTGGCAGACAATCATTATCTGCTGAGTAAAATCAAAGGTGACCTGGCCACACACAGAATCCACTGCTTAGTCTGTGTCTGGGCAGACCCCAGACCCTGACTCAGATGTGAAATGGGCCAGGTCATGGCTGTGGGGAACAGACCAACCAGCCCCGAAAGTCCAGATGCCCTCCAGGAGAGGGCCAGCTTGCGTGACCTTCTGCCGCTGCTCCAGGCATGGTTGTGCTCTGGCCTTACAGCCCGGCCACCGCAGCCCCCGCCAGCCTCCTCCCTGACGTCCCAAGTCCCCTTCTGTGCCCCCCAACGTGCCCCTCCCACAACCCATGCCACAGCTGGCTCCCAGACCAGCGGTGGGGTCCTTCTCCAACTCTTCCCATGCCCTGATTCTGGTGAGGCTGGAGGCTTGTAGAGGCACCATGCCCTATTTATCCTGGTAGACCACACAGGGCCCACCAAAACCACACACACAATATAGTATGTGTGCAAAAAGCCCTAAGACCCAGATGGAGCATCATGGGCTCAAAGGGTAGGCTATTTTTACTTTTATTCGATTTTACAACATCGGCCTTTTTCCAATTTTGGAAAACCAAAATTTAATTTGTTTTAATTTAATAAATACAGAAAACACAAAAAGAAAATCAAAGTCACTTATAATTCCCCGACCCTGAAGCTGTATGAGCATCATCATGCTGGTAGAAAGGCCTTCCGCTGCTTATTATCTTTTGCAGGCATTTGTGTGTACGCATTCACATTCCAGGGCTTTGAACCATTTTTGATTGATGAATTATAGACCAGTTAATTATCTGAAATGACTTAGAGGTCTGCCTTTATGCACACTCAGATGATATTAATTTCAAATTATTAAAAAATACCTAATGTTAAATGAAAAACACTTGCAGGATAATAAATAAAATTTATTTTTACATAAAGAAAAAAAAACAAAACTGTATCCAAAACAATATACTGTTTAAGGATATTTATAGATTTGGTAAAACTTCTTTAAAAAAAGGAATGAAATGATCTAAAAGTTCAGGGCTGTGGTCAGCCCCTCAGAGACAAGGTATAAAATAGTGGGGACATAGGAGGTTTCACAGCTTTTAAAAGAATGAGGGGAGGGCACATAAGTGAACAATTGGTTATGTTTTTTAAACACAGACATGATACATGCACTTGACGTATAAAATGTTTCATAATAAAAAGGAAAATAATCCATGTTTGGCTCGCAGGATTCATAAAATATTCTGCTACTCAAGTAAACATTTCATCAAACCATTACTGAGGGCCTGTCATAAGCCAGGCCCATTGTGAGGGGCTGTGAGGATCTTGCAGACCTCAAAATGAATACAGAGGAAGGAGGACCAATCTCAGGTCAAGAAGTGATGCACGTCCTTCATCACACCCACCTTCTCGGTCCATGACCCACCCTCGCTTTCTGTGCTGTGCTTAGCCGATCAGTCATGTCCGACTCTTTGCAACCCCATGGACTGTAGCCCGCCAGGCTCCACTCTGTCCATGGGATTCTCCAGGCAAGAATACTGGAGTGGGTAGCCTATCCCTTCTCCAGGGGATGTTCCTGATCCCCACTTTCTAGTAGAAAAGAACTTAGAGGGACTTCCCTGTCAGTCCAGTGGTAAAGACTGAGTTGCCAATGCAAGGGGCACAGGTTCAATCCTTGGTCAGAGAACTAAGATCCCACATGCTGTGCAGCATGGCCAATAAAATATACTTTTTAATTATATCATATAATCTACCATTTAAAACAATTAATAGAAAATAAAGAATAAATTATGAAATTAATAGAAATTTTAGAATTAATGATACTTTCTACGTGGTGCTAGTAATAAAGAATCTGCCTGCCAATACAGGAGATTGAGTTTGATCCCTGGGTCAGGAAGATTCCCCTGGGAAGGGCACGGCAATCCACTCCAGTATTCTTGCCTGGAGTATCCCATGGACAGATGGGCCTGGTGGGCCACAGAGTTGCTAAGAGTCAGCCACGACTGAAGTGACTTAGCACTCACAGAATTAATGGAATAGTTAAAAATATATATGTTTAATTAATATTTTATCGGCAACTCAGCAGCATTATTGTGAAATACAGACCAAAAACACCGTCAGTGCAGACTATAGAGTTAAGCAACAACCCAGCATCAGCCAAGGTAATAATTACAAAACAAATGAACAATAATTATCTATTTTTTAAAATTAGTGGAAAAAAGTTTCAATTAAAATAATAAAATAAGAATAGCGGATTTATGGCCTTTCTGCTGAAGCATTCATCACAAATCATTCTTCCAGGACATTTCATCAACTTCAACCATCATAAGACCGTGAGCAACAGGGGCCTGATGAGATGGCCAAGGCTTTGATCATAAATGAGAATGAAAATCTAGTGACGGCACACTGCTTATTCACCCAAGAAACCAGTGGCCTTGAACTTGGAGAATTTCTTGATCCATCAAGGACATCCTCACAATGTAACAGCTGGAAGTGGCTTCTTACTTTGTGAATCATTGTGAGTCTAACCAAAAACAGAGATGCAGGAAAAGAGCTGATATGACAAGGGGCTCAGGTGATTTAATAAAGTTAGAAAAATGTATTAATATGCAGCAACCAAAATGATCAAACTGCTCCGGTGGTTTCCAAAATACCAAGGTCAAACTGGGAAGTGGTCACTGTGGACCCTGAGATGACCGCAGCTAAGATCTCAGCTTCGCCCTCCTCTCCTCTGCCTGCTGGAACCAAGGATGCCCCCACCTGTGCACCTGGATATGGGCTATGTTTCTGTCAGGAACATCCTCCCCACCTCTACATACACACACGCCCTTCACTAAGTCAGTTCTCACTCAAAGGTCCCGTCTCAGAAAAATCTCCAACCAGTGTGTCTCAAATTAGCACCTACTCTCCACTTTCCTGGTGTTATTTAAGCCCCATTGCACAGATAAGAAACATAAAGACTCCGAGAGGTTCAACAGTTTCCCAGATAAAGCTGAGTTCCAGCTCAAAGCTACCCAACTCTGAGTCCATCGTCTTTTTCCCATTTGTAATTTTCATTTTGCTTTCCATTTAGTTTCCCCATTTTTGCCCAACTTTCTTTTTCTCTCATTTTCAATGTTTTTTATTGAAGTATAGTTGATTTACAAAAACCTCTATGGATTCCATCTTTTTTCCACTACAGAACACATTCTCAATGAGCATGTTTTATGCAGACGGACAAGAATTGAGAAGCCTCTACGTTTAGGCTCTGCATTTATGTATTATACCTAACCAGGCTATAAAGAAAACCCACAGGGCAGGCATCTGACTATCAGAAGCTGACCTGTGTCGACCTGTGTCCTTTAAGTCCTATAATTTCATGTCTCTGATACAGCTTCAAACAGTCAGCCCTTCTCGGGGTCAAATTGCACACTATCAAGGGGCCCACCTTTCGTAATGCTTTCCTTTTTGTTAGTCAGGAAAACCTGAATAGGCTGTGAATAGGATTTTGTTGTGAATAGGATTTTGAAGGTCTGTTGAAAATGTAGGCTTGAAGGGACAGTATCAACAGAGTGAGCCTCAGCCAAGTGCATTTGGTCCAACTGGACAGACGGGCACCGGCTCTAACATACCTTAGGTGAAAACAGAAGGCAGTAGAGAAATCATCTGTTTTGGGTACAAATTCAAAACATTATATATCTAAACCTCTCATCTAGGCTAATTCTCCAAGTCTTCCAACCAGTACTCTCGAAGGTCAGGTCTGTCTGTCCTACAGACTAGGGGGCGTCTGGGGAGGGGCCGGACCTGGCCTCTGATGACTTCTGCCACCTGGTCGGAGCCAGTCCAGCAGCCCCGGGGGCTCCTTAGAGCCAGGCAACAGTTATTTTCCATATAAACGGTACAAGCTAAGCAACTATTTTTTCAATATCAAGATCACCCTAAGGGCAGGGAAATGTCAAACTGGATGGTTAATAAAGTTGGTGCAAAATGCTCCAGAGGTCCGATGTTAAATTCTCAGGCACACACGGAGGTGATCCAAGGAGAGAAGAGATGTAAAGACCTCACCTTCTTAGCATACTCAGTGTGTAGGCTTGATTACCGAACAGAGATATGAAATATGTGCTAAATAATTCTTCTCAACAGCTCATTAGGCCTAATCCATCTCTGATTTCTACAAGTCCATTAATTCCAAATATGTGTCTGCTATACATACACACATTTGCACACAGTCATAAAACGCCGGCTTAATTTCATGATGTAATAGCCTGGAAATGGCAACAGGTAAGAAGTCAGATCAGATATTGGGCAGATTTTAAATGTTTATACTTTTCGTATGTGATAAATGAAGATGACAAAGAACAATGAACCCAAGAAAGATGACATTCCAGTTAAAAAACACGAGACTCACACGACTAGACACATGTGAGGTGGGATCCAGACAGAAAGTACCAGCTGCTACACAACCACGACACTGTGAGAGGCTGGACAGTCTCCACCAGGAAACTTCACACGGGAAGTAACGTCGACACAGGTGCTGGATTTGTTCAGGTGGGATTTTTATTTATTTTCTCATCTCCTAAAGCTGAAGATGTTTTCATCATGTGCTTCTTCATTCTGATGTTATTCTATTTCCCGAACACACTCAACATCCTAAATCCGCCTTTTCTCATGCCTTCAGTTTTGAGACTGCCTCCTCCTCCCCCTGCTCTTCTTATACTAGATCATGAAACTTGCTGATTCCTCTGCCTAGAATGTGTTTCCTGCAGATCCCCATAGAGCTGTCCCCACTATTAGGCCCTGGACCACCCTGCAAATGCTCCTGCCCCTGCACCCCATCCATATTTAGCTTTTCACCACGCAGCATGTTGTTTGTCTACTGATTTCCATGTTGACAGCTGGTGCCCGTCTGGTACAGTTGTGCAGGCTGTGCACTGCTCAAAGAGTACCAAGTAGAAGAAGTTGCATTAGTGCAGGTCTGTCTCTCCAAACAGGTGTCCTAGTGAACGCGTCAGGCTGGAAGAAGAGCTCCTAGAGCTAAATGGTCGGTGCAAGTTGCAGGCTGGGAGAAGATTACTCTCCTTCACTCTGTACAACCTGTAGTTCCTGTTCTCCTGTGGGGAGAGAGGGACTGGGACCTAGAACAATGCCTGGGCCCACAAGAGATGCACAGTAAGTGGTGCCCAAGCGGCACATGGATACAGTACAGGTTCAGGAAGGTCCTAGTGGCACAGTGGTACAGAATCTGCCTTCTATGCAGGAGATGCGGATTCGATCCCTGGGGTGGGCAGACTCCCTGGAAAAGAAAATGGTAATCCACACCAGTATTCTTGCCTGCGAAATCCCATGGGCAGAGGAGCCTGGCAGGGTACTGCCCACGGGGTTGCAAAGAGTTGAACAGGACTTAGTGACTAAACAAGAACAGGAAGCTCCTATCCTGTGCCAGCCACTGTCTATCATCCCAAAACAACAATGAAAGCAAAAGGATCCTGCCTCTGGACCTCAAAATCCTGGAGTGGAACCCCTTCACCCCCGCGGTCTCTGCTCGGCCTCTGTTTCCTGCAGATCTGCCCACACAACGCCTTTCTCTCTTCCCTTGTCCCTTTCCCCAAAGCCACAGGTGACGGCCCCACCACCCGGCTGCTCTTTTGAAATCTGCCCTCTGACAGCAATTCTCTCCTTCCTCTTCAACATTTTAAGGAACAAGCCTAAAAATCATCCCATCTGTCTCTTTTGTGTGTCAATTAAAACACTGAATGTTAGAATATCTCCAGCACAAAAGGTTACTCTAAATAAGACACCTCCAGCCATTAATGAGCAATTCGTCATCTAAAAGGTATTTCCACTAATTACAGCGTGTCTCGAACCACAGCCATTATAGACATGTGCTAATTTACTTCAAGGTAGAACTTTTCTTTGTCACTGGTTTTCACAAACTTGTAGAGTAAAGCAGACACGTGACTTGGTTCAGAGATGTAAAGACTCAAGCAAAGGGAAATCAAACATCTGCAGCTTCAGTATGAAAAGGCCATAGTTCCTCCTTTCAGACACAAGCAAAAATCACCAAAAGCCTGGCCAAGAAATTTTAATAAGTGCTTAAGTTTGGATTTAAAAAAATTGATCCGTGTATTTCTATGCTGCTGAAATCAGACAATATGACTTACAACAGTTGTGCTGAATTAGAGAGTAAAGCTAGCTACTGTAACAAATGAACTCCAGAATCACAGAAGCTTATCACAAAGGAAGTATATTTTAGTACATTTTTCCCTCATGCACTAATCTAAGGAGTGAGGTTCTGGGTCAGCTGGCGGGGCGGGGGCTGAAGCCCTCTCTGTGAGAACATTTGATCACTTGGCTCATGAACCATCTGCCAAACAGGCCACAGTTCCCAAGGTAATTTTGGGCACCAACATCCAGATGGTGCAAGGCGAAAGAGTCTGAAGTATTTCACATGGGAGATTTTTAGGGGCCAATCCAACATCACTTTTGCTCACCTTTGGGTAGAACTCTGTCATCTGGCCACAGCTAAATTCAAAAGAGGCTGGGAAACACAGTCAAGCTTTGTGGCAGAAGGTGGGTAAAAATCTTTATATCTATATATCTACATATAGATATAACAGATCTAAATATATATATAGTATATTTCTACATGCTGTGCTGTGCTTAGTTGCTCAGCCGTGTCCAACTCTTTGCAACGCTATGGACTGTAGCCCACCAGGTTCCTCTGTCTATGGAATTTCCCAGGCCAGAATACTGGAGTGGGTAGCCATTCCCTTCTCCAGGGGTCTTCTCCACCCAGGGATTGAACCCAGGTCTCCCACATTGCAGGCAGATTCCTTACCATCTGAGCCACCAGGGAAGCAACTACACTCCAATAAAAATTCTTTTTAGAAAAAGATGTAATCAGTCTCTACAACTTAGATATTTGTCAACAGCTAAGAATCTCTTCCTCAGGTGTAAGAAACTGAATGGATCTGTTCCCACTCCCCACGTGGGAAAGGGGCAGGAGTGGGAACACTGATTTTCTTAGCAGCATCTCATGGTGGGTTGTAACAGAGCTGTGACTAAAATTCAGGTCACCCTAGCCCCAAACCACCGCTCACATTCCCAAGACATCGAAACTTGCCGAGACTCTTCAAAATCCTCCACTACAAAGACGCCCCTGAAACGGCAGGTCTGCACCAACCAACGCCAGCTTGGGCTCCGGCGCCCCAGTTCTTGTTCCACGTGCCTCTCGGCAGTGCCCCCAGGGTCACAGGACACATCAGCATGCTGGGCCCACAGCGGAGATGTTCTGCGCTCCATCATTCCCCAGCTAAACAACGCTAACACTTCCTGAGTGCTGGACACTGCTTGCAATGCCCCATACTTCACTCAGGGGTCAGCATTCCTATGATCAGTTCCCTTAAATGATGACAAAACGGAGGCCCAGGGAGGTGGATCAACAAACCGAAGATCACACAACTGCAAAGTGGGGTAGAACCAGGACTGGAACCCCAGAGACCGGTCTGGCCTCAGACTCTGCACTCCATCCACGTGCTCCACAGCCTCAAGGTACAATTCCCTTTTTCAGGAAAGTGTCAGACAAAATAATGGACATTGAACATGTGTTAACTTTCAGGCTCACAGGCTGCTTTCTGCCTGACTGCCATTTCCTTCCCTCCTCCCCAGCCCAAGTTTATAGGCTTTAAGCTAGAAACTAATCCTGATTTTCAAGTGTTTATTAGATTTTCTATAAAACCTCTTGTGAAGCTGGAATTGTAAAGGTCCTCGTGATTCTGGGTGTGTAGACTTTATGAAGTGTGTCACGCTACCCCGCGACTCCGTCCGCAAGGCCTGACCCTCCTGCAGTCTAGAAAACAAGGCTGAGTCCCATACAACCCCCTCTGAGCTCTGTGTAAAAACCCCAAACCTAGGCCAAAAAAGAGTCACTCCTGAGTCACCTTTTTCCAATAAAGGATAAATATTTCTCACTATTAGCAACTTACTATGATTCCTAATAAAGTTCTCATTCACTCGAAAAATACTCCTTGATCTATGCCATGTTCCAGGCGGTAATTGAGCCACTATAAATGAGAGTAATAAAACCAATGGCCTTGGGGATCTCACATTTTAGTGGAAGAGGCAATAAATAACTATCAGATAAACAAATAACAGAATTTCCTAAGTGTTTAGGGCTATAGAGAAAGTTGAAGTTAGGTAGGGGGATGGAGTGATGTGAGAGTATAACCATTTCATATAGCATGGTCTAGAACATAGCATGGTCTGGAAGGTCCTCTCTGAGAATGGGAGACTGGAGCAGACACATGAGTGCCACGAAGGAGCCACCCTAGTGGGTCCTGGGAGAGGAAAGAATGTGTCCTCAGCAAGAGTGGACTTGCTGGGTTCAGGGGACAACAAGGAAGGTTGGCGAGCGGGGCAGGGAGATGGAGGTATAGGCGCACGCCAGGTAACACCATCTTTTACACGCATTTCATTCTCAATATAACCGGAGGCCACTAAAGGACTTTAAACAGAGGGACGAGATTCCATTTATGTTCTGAAATGATACCTTGACCTACTAGGTGAGAATGGACCCTGGGAGAACAGACATAGAGGCAGGAAGACCAGATGAGATGCCCCTGGAGTGGTCCTGGAGAGAGCTGACAGTGGCTTTCACTAGGGCGGCCATGTTCCAGATACGGAAAGTGATCTAACTCAGGATGTGTCTTAAAGACACAGGATTTACTGATGGACTAGATATCACATAGGAGAAAAAGAAAAAACATCATATCTTTTGGATGTTGGGACAGAGCAGCTGGATGAGTGGCGGTGTCTGTGCCCAAGACGGGGCAGCCTGAAGGAAGATCAGGTTGCTGTTGGCTGGCAATGAGTCGTGTGGAGCTGGTATTGAAAACACCACTTGGGGCAGGGTTTGAAACATCTGAGTCATGGAAGCTGATGCACGGATTAACATTAGGATGGACAGCCTGGAGCCCCGGAGTGAGGAAGGCTGGTCAGGACAGACAGCAGACACGGCAGCAAGAAGCAGGCTGAGTGTGCACAGCGTGTGCTGAGTGTAATAGGGTTCTGAGAGATGGGGAAGAAATATGCATAAGCCAGGACCAACAGCAAGGAGAACATCTCTTCACATTTCAGACCTCATGGAAGCAAGGACATGGGGGAAAAACAACCACCACTGATCTGACTCTGAAAAGTCTTAGGTGCTCAGTCGTGTTTGACTCTTTGCGACCCTGTCGACCACAGCCTGCCAGGCTCCCCTGTCCATGGATTTCCCAGGCAAGAATACTGGACTGGGTTGCCATTACCTTCTCCAGAGGTTCTTCCTGACCCAGGGATCAAATTCGGGTCTCTTGTATTAAAGGCAGATTCTTTACCATCTGAGCCACCAGGGAAGCCTATGATCTGACTCAAGGAGTGGAAATCATACAGGAAAGAGGCAAGTTTCAGATGAAGCATAAGCTGGCAGAAGGTTCAGAGAAGAGACTGCGGATGTGAGGATATCCCTGACGACAGATCATAAAGACCAGAGGATGATAAAAAGGTTCGGGAGATTAGAGAGAGGTTTGCAACCAGGTCAGATTATTGGATGGACAGAACCATATGGTGATTAGAATCTAAAAAACGATACACAGTCTGGGACATCTCTGACTTCTGAGGTGGCTAAGATTACTGAGAAGTAAGATGCAGTAGGGTTTGTCCTGATGGTCCATTAAGAAAAAGGAGTAATCAATTCTAACTGCATCACTACCCTGGGTCAGCCTCCTAGATGTGTGTGATGGAGGCTAGGACCTGATAACCAGGAGAGGAACAGTCATACCATGAGCATCATATGTGATGATTCATTTAAGACATCTCTCTATAACACCCAAGTGTATCAGTTTCTGGGGCTGTTATAACAGTGCATTAAAACCTGCACAGCCTGAAACAACAGAAAAATACAACTTACAGTTCAGGAGGCCAGAATTCTGAAATCGAGGTGCTGCAGACATGCTCCCTATGAAACCTACAGGACGGAATCCCTCCCTGCCCCTTCCGAGCTCCGCGGCTTCCAGGCAACCTCTGGCATTCCTTGGCTTGCAGCCCCATTGCTCCAATCTGTCTTCATCATCACATAGTGAGCTCCCTGTGTGTCTACCATGTCTCCACAGGTCACCTTCCCATCAGGACACCAGCTGCACTGCACTGGGGTCCCACTGGACTCCAGGGCAAACTCTTCTTTATAACTACTTCCAAAGCAGGTAACATTCTGAAGTTCCGGATGTGAGGACTTCAGTAGAATTTTTGACTGGGACGGAGTGATGCAATTCAATTCATGACACCAGAGTGCTATTTTTTTCCAGTTTTCCTGTATGACGGCTGAATCCAATTAAAAATATTTTGCATATATTCTCTTTCTTACTTTCTTCCTCATGGGTTCTGACCAGTTAGAATTGTTTTGGATTGAGCTTTCCTGATAAGTAAATTTGTCCAAAGATGATTATTCTGAGGGCAAGAGCACTTTTCCACTCATCCACTACATTACAGCCTGTTTGAAAGCCAGAGAAGATCAAGAAATTATTTCACACAAACATATCTCACTTTCCTCTGTGGGGCCAACAAAGCTTTATCTGAAGGTTGATGTCAGTTTTGTCATTTTCCATCAGTCTCAGGGTTGCTGCTGCTTTCATTAAAAATTCTATTATTTTTAAAAATCCATCAGCAAGATGGTAAGATTAATTCATATGTACATAGTACAAGACAAATCTAACCTCTCTAAAGCTTTCTAAGCCAAAACATCTCACACTGACAAGGCAGCAAGTTGGCCAAATACACCCAAATCAACCCAAATAACTCAACCACATGAATCAATGAGATTTGGGAGAAACAGATCATGAACAACTCAGACTGCTATCTATAATTTAAACTACTTTGAGGCCTGTGGCACAGAGTTGCAGTGAGAAGGATGGTTTCTGTGGTTCCTTTAGTTCTAACATCAATTTCTATGGGCTTCCCTGTGGCTCAGGCAATAAAGAATCTGCCCGCAATGCAGGAGACCCAGGTTCGATCCCTGGGTCAGGAAGATCCCCTGGAGAAGTGAACGGCAACCAACTCCAGTGTTCTTGCCTGGAAAATCCCACGGACAGAGGAGCCTAGCAGGCTACAGTCTATGTGGTCACAAAGAGTCGGACACAACTGAGTGACTGACACTTTCAAGATCAATTTCTCAGGCCAGGCACACTGGTCTTATCCCAGAACTGTACCAGAGAAAAACTACCAAATGCAGAGAGACCCTTTTATATTTTCACCATTGATATGGGGGTCCTGAGATGGCCTCTCAGTGAAGAGGTGAGGATGAGGGGAAATGCAATCTCAGGGCTTCAAAGCTGGAAGAGCTTAATCTCTCTGCCCCACTTGAGTGTCATCCCTACCCTGCTTTGCCAGCTGAGTCCAATGGACCTGTCATGGAAGAATCAAGTCTTCCACGATAAAGAGGTCTACAAATCCTAAATCTGTACACTAACTCCTGACCCCACTATTTGTGCCAGGTAACCTGTGCCAGGTAGGCTGGACAGAAAGGAGATCCAACCAGTCCATCCTAAAGGAAATCAGTCCTGAATATTCACTGGAAGGACTGATGCTGAAGCTGAAACTCCAATACTTTGGCCACCTGATGCAAAGAACTGACTCATTGGAAAAGACCTTGATGCTGGGAAAGATTGAAGGCAGGAGAAGGGGATTACAGAGGATGAGATGGTTGGATGGTATCACCGACTCAATGGCCATGAGTTTGAGTAAACTCCAGGAGTTGGTAATGGGCAGGGAGGCCTGGTGTGCTGCAGTCCATGGGGTTGCAGAGTCAGACACGAATGAGCAACTGAACTGAACTGGGCTCCAAACATCCTTTAGCATAATTTTCTTTTATCTGGTAGGAAATTCATCTTGAGAGCCATGAACTGTCATAACTTACTATCCAAGAACCTGTGATGAAAAATAAAGACCTTTCTCCCCACTCCATCTCTGATATAAAATAGCTCAAGAAAGTATGTGAACAGAAGATTCCTAGGATCTAAGCAGATGTGTAGGAGAAACATCCAGAGAAGTATGAGCTGGATGAAGAGGCATTCTTCTCCTCATAGATCTTCCAGAAGCCAGTCATATAGCTCATCCATCAAAGTGTGGGCACGGGAGTGTTTAAGCTGCAATAGGTTTTAATGAAAATTGTTGCATGTGTTACTATTATGTATACACATACATTCATATACTTATATGCTTACACACACACACATGCACGTGTGGAAAGAGAGCTATAATTCTAGACTAAACTTTGTATGCATTATTTCATTTTAACCCAAAGCAACCCTTTGAGGTAGGGAGTGGCTGTCTTCCTTATACAGAAGAATTTGTAAAAACTGCCCAAGATGACACAGAGAAAGTCAGATATAGCGGAATCCTGTCTCCCAGGCCATTTCCTCTCTGGCACACCACTCCTGCAGGAATACCAATTAGAAAGAGCTTGTCTTGTGAAGAGCTTTGTCTCCTTCAACTGTACTCCTCTGAACACTCCTACTGTTCCCTCCCTGCCTTTGGTTCCCACCTGTGATTTGAAACTGCATCTTAACCCCAACTAATTCTTCCTTTCCTAAAAACACTATCACTTGACCATTTAAAAGATGCTAATGGTATTATTTATTTATTATAGCAGGATTCCATCAACCTGCTCCTGAAGAAGCAAAATAATCTCAAAGAATGCAAGAATAACATTACATTTTACCCTTCAGTGGAGACTCTGAACCTAAAGAAATATGGTGTTCATATTACTTAAAATTTTTTCAAGTTTCCCCAAGAGAGATGCCAATGGCCCTATTTCTAGTACAACAAAGAAGGGCATTAATAGGTTGAGCTGTTACCTATTCACCTCCCAATGCCTAGGCATCCACATAGACTGGCTTGTGGAGTCCTCACAGGCTCGTGTTTCCACTGAAATGTGTTCAGTGTGAACTCTCTGTGATAGAGCTCAAGATTGCTGATACCTGAAGCAAAAGGCTGGTGGAAGAACCTGGAATAAAATTCTCACTCTGAACAACCTATGGAGATTCTATGATTCTCTGATGAGAAGGGACCTCTAGAGGCCAGCTGGGTCATTCCTTATGCTTCCAGGCCACACCAAAAGTTACACAATCCCATGATGCCACAGACCACACCAAACCTCACACACTCCATCATGCCACAGACCACACCAAACCTTCCACAATCCCATGAAGCCACAGGTCACGTCCTTACATACTCCATCATGACACAGACCACACCAAACTGTACACGCCCCCCCATACACAATTCCTAAAACACTTTCAGAAAGGGGGTTCTTGTGCCCAGGACAAAGAAGAACAAAAAATGCACCTGGTTTCTGGGAGGAGACGAAACTGACGCCGAAGAAAAGGAACAGAATGGGGAAAGTCCTTTGTTACAGAAAGAGAAGGAGCCTAGAAAACAGACAAAACCTGTCCAAGTCCCAGACACTGTCTCCACCTGACCATATGGAAACGGCTGGGAAACGGCTCTCTCTGCCTTCCAGTCCTTTGCTTTTCCAACGTGTAAAACTGGAATAATACCTGGCTCTGCCTCATGGAACAGCTCCGAGTGTTCAGAACGTCTCTACTGGTAGGGTGCTCAGCGCCTGCCTGACACACTGTCCCACACAGTCACAGGCAGAGCTGATACAGGCTAAGAATGCTGACTTTAGTGGCCGAGAGGAGAAGCAGTTGGGAGAGAGCTTAGTGGTAAACGCTGGCCAGGTCCGTCGGGGGCATCCCAGGTGGCGTGAGGCCTGTGCATTTAGAAATACAAGGTGACCTTGTCTCAGGCACACAGGTAAGCAAGGGCTCACAGTGTGAGATGCAGTGGGGGCTGGGGGTCAGCTCCTCCTCACTCTGCAGGGAGCCCTCCTTGTGTGAGCTGATGGTCACCAGTCTCACTATCTAGAAAACTNTACAAGGTGACCTTGTCTCAGGCACACAGGTAAGCAAGGGCTCACAGTGTGAGATGCAGTGGGGGCTGGGGGTCAGCTCCTCCTCACTCTGCAGGGAGCCCTCCTTGTGTGAGCTGATGGTCACCAGTCCCACTATCTAGAAAACTAGATGGCTGAACCCCCTGGTCTCTGCCATTCTTTTCTCAAAAGAAAAGAGAAGCATTTCTGCAAACCACCTAATCTTATAGGTGAGGAGTCCCTGAGAACCAGGCTGTCGCTCTGCACCTTCTTCGGGTTTTCCTGTGAACCCACATGCCCTTTTCCTTCTGTCCAGCATTTGGCTGCATTTTCACCTTTCCCATTTTAGTTTTTGGCTCCTTAACAGGCTGAGTGTGCTTCCAGGAGCCTCCCTCCACAGTCCCATCTGTCCAGGCTCTTCTGAGCCTCGGTCCCCCGGCAGGATGCCTGGCAAAGTGAGTGCACAGAGGTCCATCCTGGGAGGGGCCAGGGCAGCACCCGCTTCCCAAGTGGCATGGCTATTCTGCAGGAGTTAACTCAGAAGCAACAAATCAATAGTCACACGGCCAGACACCCACTGACAGCAGCCTCCAAACAAACAGAAAGAAGGATGGGCAGAGAGGCGCCTTTCTGTGCCCCTCTTTATCTTGAAAATGCTCATTTCCCTGAGATCTATCTGGGGCTGAGTACATTCTCAGAGAGTAGCAGCTCTTCAAAAGCTTAAGGACTGGGCAGGAAAGTGACCTGGCAGAAAGATAGCATGTGTCATGGGCGCGGTTATGAAATAGCAGACAATTGACACAGACCATCTGTGATCTGGACAGAAGGACACCAGTTCAATGACTTCTGTATAGCTGTGGCCTCCTCAAGAGCACCCTCATGCCCAACACAGCACGACCCAGACAGAAATGACACTGAGCCAGGAACACACCCAGGCCAAGGACAACACTGGGCCACTGAGGACAGAGGGCAGAGAGGGCAAGGAGGAGATGGTGATCTCAGACCCGCATGTCTTCCTCCACGCATGCAAGCGCTACATCCTGAGCACCTAGCATCTCTCAGATGCTGTACGGGATAAGACAGGAAAAGACCGAGGAGACACCGAGCCCCAAGGAAGTTACAACCCAGTTGGGGAAGACAAACCCACGAGCACACAACCAGACGACACACGAATGGAAAAACTGCTCTGAAAATAATCTAGGATGACACGCCAGCCCAAGCCGGGTGGAAGTGCTAGGGAATCACTTTTATCTGGGTGTCAGGCTAGAGGGAGGGGATTCCATCTGAGCTGAGGCCAAATGATGAAGAGCCACCGCCGTGGGAAGAGCTGAAAGAGGGGCACCACCACAAAGGGACCCACAGGTGGGAAGGCTCTCTAGCAAGAGAAATCTTTCTGTGTTCAAGAAACAGAAAGAAGATCAGGGTGTCCACAGCACAGCGAGGGAAGGAAGCCAGGCTTTATTAGCAAAACCCCTGGTCCAAGTCATGCACTGGGAACTAGGGACAGAAAGCTGAAGGCGGTATAATTCTGGCTTCAAGAGGCCACGCAGTAGCTGGAGAGACTAACAGAGGACCCACCAGCTTTCAGAATGAAATGTTAAAGGCTTTCCAAACCTGAGTAACACGCTGCAGCCTCCTGCAGCGAAAGAGGCCCCGCGGGGTTCCCCAAGTACGGAAACCACATTGTTCTCTGCTATCCCCTGGAACTGCCATATGAAACCCCACTTCCGTCTTATACATTTCTCAGGCTTTTTATTCTTAACTCACTTTTTTTTTTTTTTTTTTTAAATAAAACATCCCACAGTGGCAAAGCCTCGAGTCTAGAGACAGGACAGAAAGTATAGTTCAGCTCTGATGCCCACTTACCAGATCTCACTCAAGGAGACAACTGGCTTCACCAGTTGCCTCATTTGGGGACTGTATGAAAACGTGACACGCATTCATCAAAGTTGTCAAATGACATGGTGACACTTAGTGATAGTCTAATTAATGAAAGCCATACAGCTGATATCTCAGGCTCCCCTGATTCCATCAGAGCAGCACAGTCATGTCCACTGGGAGGAGGATACTGTTCTCTGATCATAGGCAGACCACCCACCCACCCATTAATGGACACAATGTCCTCCACGGTTGATGACCTCTTTGACCTTTGTGCCCACAGCCAGGCCTTGTGAGTTGGACCCAAGGTCCTGGGTGAGAAGCCTCAGCCTCAAGCCTTTCCAGACCCAACATCCAGCTCATGCCATTCAGGTAAGAAGCATTCCACACATCTTGGTTGGACCAAGGTTGTATGGAGACTGGGTGATGTTTTGTTTTGTTTTTAGTCATTTATCTGTTCAGTAGACATCTGGGGGGAGAAGGAAATGGCAACCCACTCCAGTGTTCTTGCCTGGAGAATCCCAGGGACGGGGGAGCCTCATGGGCTGCTGTCTGTGGGGTCGCACAGAGTCGGACATGACTGAAGCGACTTAGCAGCAGCAGCAGCAGACATCTGGGGGCACATGGCACTCTGGGCACAACAAACAGGATCCCTGCTTCCAAGAGCTCACTGCTCCCTAGCCACAAGGAGAGGGAAAAAGGCAGATGAATGACACTGCAAGACAGGGCAAGAGAGAAAATGAGTGGGGAGACACCGAGCACTCGAGAAGAGTCATCAGGAGAGCATAGGACGCGCTGGGCAAAGCTCGTCCTGCAAAGTCAAGGACTCGGCATCCCAGCTGGGCCGCTCGCTAACGAGTGATCTTAGGGAAATTCCCCTCTCTGTGTCTCAGCGTCCTCATCTATAAAACGGAGATGCCTGCGTGTGTGCTAAAGTCACTTCAATCATGTCTGACTCTTTGTGACCCCATGGACTGTAGCCGACCAGGCTCCTCTGTCCATGGAATTCTCCAGGCAAGAATACTGGAGTGGGCTGCCTTGCCCACCTCCAGGAGATCTTCCTGACTCAGGAATCGAACACACGTCTCTTAGGTCTTCTGTATGAGCAGATTCTTTACAACTAGCATTACCACCTGAAAAGCTCAAAATGGAGACTGTGGGCTTGCAATTTGGGATGTAATAGATTATTACATCTATTTCAGAGAGTTGTTGTGAGGATTCATTGTGAATAACTGACCCGTAATTGATAGTACTGTGCATTTATTTTGGAGAAGGAAATGGCAACCAACTCCAGTATTCATGCCTGGAGAATCCCACAGACAGAAGAACCTGGCAGGCTATGGTTCGGAGAGCTGGACATGACTGAAGCGACTTAGCATGCACACAGGCATGCATCTATTTAACATTATTACTACTGCCGCATAATCTGGCTTCCAAATCTCCTAGCTGTACACCCTTAATCAAATGATATAAACTCTCCAAGCCACAGTTTTAGCATCTGTAAAATGGGGATGATCATGGCACCTACAATCAGAGGGGTGGCATTAGAGTTAAATGTTTATGTTATGAGTTTGATGATAGGTGAGACAGTGTATAAAACACTTAGAATACTCCTTAGGACACAGTGAGCACCCAAGAAATTTAGGTTTATATTATAATTATTATTGCACAGTCTATTGTATGAAACCTCACTCTTTTGTAAAAATATGCATACAGACTATTGGCAGGAGGGCAGAAGGAGCGGGAGACTGCAAATTGTCTGTAATTCTATTCAGACTGTGGATGCCATACTAGGGGAAAGGGTTCCTCGTTCTTCCACAAGGATCATTAGAGCTAATTGGAGGAAATAAAACCTCCTAAAAAGTTCCCTCACATTAGAATCTGCTGCTGAAGCATGCATTCTTTGGAGACTGCAAAAGATCCTCAAAAAAAACGAAACTGGTGAGAACAAAGCAGAATAAAATGAAATTAGAGCAAAAAGTCCTCTGCTGGTTGAGGAGAAAACTACACGCGTGAACCTCATGGTCACCCACGGTGACGGGGAGGATGGCTCCCCTGGCAGAGCTGGGGTGGTCAGGGCCAGCCCTGACCTGGGGTGGGTAGCTTGGTGACATATTGAATCAAGAAATAAGGAAGGGAGGAAAGAAAAAAGGAGGGAAAGGGGAGGGAGGACAAAAGAAAGAAGAGACCAACATACACATAAAAAAACCTAAAGGGAAATAACCCAGAGCCCTGAACCACTACAGTGTGGCAACCTGGAATCAGGTTATGTGCAAATTTCGTGATTTCTGTGCAAACAAAATACATTCTGAGATGTCCTACTTGCTTCTCTGCACAGAGAATCACAAGAGGCCGAGCCCATGTTTGAGTGCTTAAGGGCTTCCCCTCCACGGAAGTGCACCCCACCATGGCAGCCCTTCCTCGTCCAGTGAGGGAGGGCCTGTGGAGGACCACGCCCGTCCTACAGAGACTCGAGCACCCCTGTCCCCTGCGGCCCAGCTCACATCCCCACTCAGGCCCGCAGTTAATGGGCTGGTGTCAGGGGATAGGCCCGCAGTTAATGGGCTGGTGTCAGGCAGATCCCCGCTACTCTAACCCCCGCCCTAGAGGGCTCCCTTCACTGGGAGGGTCTCTCTGCTGCCTGATCGGAAGACAGTCAGCCCCAGGGGCTGCCTAAGTGTCAGGGGGTGCTCCAGGAGGGTCTCTGCACCAGAGCTGGGCTGTGGAAGCCCCACGGTATCCCACTTCTTCCATCTACAACCAGTCAAGACCAGTGAGTCTAAACACACGTCAAAATGCAAACGTGAAAGCAAGAGAGAGACGAAGAGAGAGGCCCAGAGAAAGCCAGCAAGAGGCATGGTAGTGAAGACAAACAGAGAGAAGCCAGCAGGTACACGATCATGCGATTTTTCAAGAGGAGCTGCTCCTACCCAGGCCTGGCCCCGGGCGGAGCATATGCTGGCAGGGCCCTGATTTTCCTGAGCCTGGGGGCTGCCTACCGAAGACCACACCCTGGACCACCCATATCCCCTCACTGTTCCTATACTATGGGAGCTACTGTCTGCAAGACCCCTTCGTCTTGCTTCTTTATCTCCTAATGTCTACAGAGCTGACTACCTTCCACCTTCTTGAAAGTACCATTCCATTCGTGTCTACAGTCTTCTCCAGTACGACTGTCTCCGTCTTATCTCCTGGGGGCTACACCTTGCAGCCGAAGGTTGGGGGACAAAGAGCACACGCAGAGGACACTACATGCCATTCACTCTGTTGCTTCAGAGGCTTGTTTTTGTGTTTCTTTCTAAACAGCCTGAGATCAGGACACATTTGAAGCGTCCATGAAATCCTTTACAAAGCAGACACACAGCTATTTCGGGTATGAGGCAGTCAAATCTTTAACCTTTGCTCAAAATCGTCCCTAACTCAGGGTTCCGTGGAAGAGGTGGATCCCAGAACCAAAGAAAACCTAGCAATCCTTGGGGGCATGGGTGTTAGCTTGCCAGAGACAAAGGAGCATGGGTGCCTACAGGCTTCGACAGGCCCTTAAATCACACCCCTCCTCCAGCAACATCCTGACAAGTCAGCTCTGTAACCCATGCCCCTTCCTCAACATTTTCTATCTCGTGGGTATTGCCTCATGCATCATCCATAAAACCTCAGAAGGACAGTCACAGAAGGGGTAAAACAGTGGCTACCAGCACCAAGGTTGTCTCTCCAAGAATCTTCATGCACAGAGAATGGGAATACTGCCACACTGCTGTACAGTCAGCTCAGCAGTGGCCCAGTCTGGGAAACTTTATTTAAGCAAGCACATCTTTCTTTCCACGTACCTTCTTAACTTCTACCTCCTGCGGACTCTCATCAAATTCCAGAGCGTAAGATCCCTGCTTACAATCACTGATATTCTGTGTGGCCCTCCCGTGTGTGGTATGGTTTGTAGACACTAGAAATTGGAGTTAGCATTTTAGGAGGCAGGGTAGAAAGGGAGACAGGCTCATCCTACCTCACACAAAACATAACCAAGATTCTTCTTCTCTTCCTCCTCCAGCTCCTATCAGCCTGAACCCCAGAAGTCCATCAGGACCCAAGTCAACAATGAAAGCCCCTTTCCGTGAGGTAGATGAGCTTTGCATAGACTGCTGTGGAGGAGAGCACCTCTGACAGAGCAAGTGATATTTTCCAAGGAGAAGTCAGACTCATCTCCATGGCTTCGATCTCAGGGCCACGTTCAGACAGAGAAAGCGTGTCCCTCTGGTCACCAGCTCGAGGCACGAAGGTGCCCCAGGAAAGCCCAGACACAGTCAGACCCAGGACAAAACAGCCGCTCAACAGCGTATGGGAGCTGGCTGGCAACTTCCCATGGCATGGGCAGAGTGATGGCATTCACAGGAAGCCAGACCCGACCTCTGGGACTCATTAACTTCAGAGAAGACTGCTCACGCTGAGCCCCAGCCAGGCCCCCAATCACCACGCCACCAGCTTCAGGCAACAGACAGCGCTCAGGACACTGGCCTCCATATCAGAGAGCCCCTGGCCCAGCGCCCCTCCTGCTTACCAAGTCCTGAGCCAAGGAGGCCAGGTTTGGGAAACAGCTCATCTCTGGAACCGCTGAACGTTTCCCCATGACCGCCACCTTCCCAGGCAGAACACCCAGCTCAGCCATGAAGTGGGCAGCCCAGCGAAGCAGCGAAGCCTCCCTGCAGCGGCTCCACAGCACACACCTGCACCCCTAGCGCTCTCCCCCCACGTCCCCTCCACAAATCACTGTCGATCCAGAGAGGGATGGCGGCTCCCTACCTGAGGGTGGCGCTCTCCCCCTGCCGGACCGTCACGTTGTCCATCGCCTTGGGGAAGGTGGCATCTCCGCTGCGCACGGGCACTCCTGTGGGTACAAGGAACAGCAGCCTGAGAGACACGACCACGAGGCACTTCCAGGGCAGGAAGAGGGACCCACAGACCCCCATCCTCGACAGCCACAACTTCCCAGAACTCCGGCGGCGGCTCGGCACACGCCCCCCAGGCGCGCACAGGAAGTGGGTGGGGTGGGGGAGCGAGCACGGGGACCCGGAGGCGCGGGCTGGAGAAAAAGCGCGCAGACTCCTGCAAGTCGGGTGTTCCTCCCCAAATCGAGCCTCAGCGCTCCAGCCTCGGAGAAGCGGTTTCCACGGAGGACATCCAAAGGGGGCTGCCTCGGTGCTGCTTGGCCGAGAAGGTGGCCGAGAGAGGAGAAGCGCCAGACAGGTGCGAAGGTGCGGGCACGTCTCAGGAGCCCCTTCCTTGCGTTAACAGTTCAGGCATGGCACTTGGGAGAGGAGTAAGCACTTTGGTACTAGAAGGGGACAGGGGGTGGGTTGGATCCGGCCACCCAGAGATGATCTGAATTTCTCAGTTCCAACAAGGGCAGATCCAGTACTTTCTTTGTAAGTTTCGGAAGAAGGATGGCCAGCAGATAACAGTCTGTAACAATAGCAGAGCCTAAAAGTGGAGCACGCAGAAGGCGCAGGGGTGAGCCAGCAGGAGAGGGAGGCTACGCCGGGCTTCTTGCGATCCGGACGGGGGTTGCTGCGGCAGCCGCCTCGGTCAACTTCCTCCGAGCCCAAATGCGCGCTGCAGCCGCCGCGATGCGGCCGGTCTAGCCGGGGCGGTCTCTGCGGCGGCGGCCCCTCGCTCGCTCGCTCGCTCGCTGGGCAAGGCGAGGCGCTGCCGGCCCCGGAGCCGTGCGGACGCCACGCTCAGCGGCCGCCCCCGGCCTCCGCGCCGCCGGCCTCCCGGGAGCAGCCCCGACGCGCGCGGGCCCCGACCGCCGGGGTTGTCATGGCAGCAGCTCCATCACTGACCTCAGCCGCCTCGGTCAACTTCCTCCGAGCCCAAATGCGCGCTGCAGCCGCCGCGATGCGGCCGGTCTAGCCGGGGCGGTCTCTGCGGCGGCGGCCCCTCGCTCGCTCGCTCGCTCGCTGGGCAAGGCGAGGCGCTGCCGGCCCCGGAGCCGTGCGGACGCCACGCTCAGCGGCCGCCCCCGGCCTCCGCGCCGCCGGCCTCCCGGGAGCAGCCCCGACGCGCGCGGGCCCCGACCGCCGGGGTTGTCATGGCAGCAGCTCCATCACTGACCGCCGCTCTCCGCGGTGCCGGCGCCGAGCGAGCGGGCGGACCGCGCGCATCCCGGCGGGCGGCGGGCGCGGGGCGCGGGGCGCGGGCGCCCACCTTAACCCCCGCCGCGCCGCGCTGCGGCCGTGCACGAGCCCGGGCGAGGAGTTTAACCATTTCCCTCCTTGAGGAGCTGTCATTTCCAAATTAAGAAGAAAGGCAAAGTTACCACACGGTCTTAATAAGCCCGAGACATCTTAATAAGGGTCACAAACTAATTAACTAGGAAAGGAAAACCCTGAAGCATGCACGTGTGCACGTTTAAAATTACCAGATTAATTCATTAGCGTTTAGAGTAAATTTAAAGTGTTGGGAGGATGTTTTAGAATAATTCCATTTATTATTCAATAGTCAACGCCCACCCCACCAACAAACCCCCCCCCCCAGAAAAAAGCTCCTTCAAACATCATTCTAAATAGAGATCTTCCATATATAAAACCAATGCAAATTCACAGAAGCCTCTTAGCTTGCGAATCTGGCAAAACCACATCAAAATGTTGGTCAAGTTCCGACACTGACTTACATTCTCTATTCTTGTTCTGTCGACATGAAAAGATGCTGGCCCTGCAGAGTGCTCATTTCAGATGAATGAGTGTGAGCCCCTGGCATTACTGATACCGAAGATTCCCAAGTGTCCCGGGCTTCACACTCTTGCAGAGCCGGTTTCATCTTAAGAGGTGTGTTTCTCAAATCCTTGAAACTCAGGGGAAAGCTGCACTGGCCTCAGTTCCTGTCACTTCTCCTCTCTGGCTGCTGTGTGCCCACCTTTGTATGTTTCCTCTCACTTCAGCTCTGATGGAATGTGACTCCTTCCCTCCTGGGCCAGGCTCCTGAGCAAGGGGGGAGCCCCGAGCTGCACACAGCCCACCCCGCATGCTAATACCAACATGGTTCTCTGCTTGGGGACTCCTGTCTGAGCTCCCTGCACTGACCCAGATTCTCCCTGGGGAAAGAGAAGAGGCAGTGTGGCTTTGGTTTTCCCCTGGACTTTCTCCCAAATCCAACCAGGAGACTTTTTTTTTAACAACTGTTAAAAAGCAACAATAGCAACAAAAAACATGTTCTTCCCAGAGTCATCCAGCCACCACCAAAAAGAAACTTAATTATTCCAACTAAATCACTGTCATATAAGGGTCCTGGTGCCGTAAAGTCCGTGTATATTTCAACTGATCATCCCAGGTACATGTAGATAACACATGTGTGAATGATGCACAAGCATTTCACTCCTCATACCCCATGCCCACAACTGCCCTGGGTTGGAAGGGATGGAGGTGGGTGTGCAGATGTGGACGCCAAGCAAAGTAATGAAGACTGAGAAAGTATGGCTTCCTCTGTTAACAGGTGATCAGAAAGTGTGTGTTCACGCATGCTCAGTCGCTTCAGTCATGTCTGACTCTCTGCAATCCCATGGACTGTAGCCGTCCAGGCCCCTCCATCCACAGGATCTCCAGGCTAGAATACTGGAGTGGGTTGGTCATGCCCTCCTCCAGGGGATCTTCCCAACCCAGGGATGGACCCCGGGTCTCCTACATTGCAGGTGGATTCTTCATCCATTGAGTCACCTGGGAAGCCCCCAGAAAATGTACTACCAGGTAAAATTGAGCAACTCACACTGAAGATGATTAGGCCCATTTCCCCCTCGTTTCCTCTGGTGACTTTTCCAATATTAAATTCTCAGGGAAATCCATCTGCTACTTTTAGCTGGTGGGGCCATTTGATTTATAACACCAAAAAAAGAAAAATCAATTGTCAACTTGTGACCACAAAGGATGACTTTGCTCCTAAGAAAACCAAAAATGATGTCTATGGGAAGCAGGAGATTTTGTTTATGTTTTTGAAAGAAGAAGAGAATTAACCAATTTCAGTACCAGTCCATTCTTGCTAGACCCTATCTTGTCTCAATATTTGCAGTGGGAAATCTCGGGGAAATAGGAAATCACACGATTTCCCCAAGCTCAAATGTTATATGATAGCAGATGTTAGGTGTGAGATCATGATTGAATTTGGGGTTCTGCTGAATTTGGGGCTCTCCCGTAGGGCTAAGGAGTTACCTCTGACCATCCACCACCACTGTAACCACCCCTCCAATTCCTCTTGGTAAACAGGTCTTAGCACCTCAAGTAGAAACAAGCACAGCAGTGGAGAAGAGAGAGGGACTCTTTCTAGGGTTTGGAGTCATTTTCCTTCAGACTTGAGAATGGCAGGCATGACTCCTTTCATGATAAATTCTCATCCTGGCTCTTGCATCTAATTCCCAGGTAGGTACAAATGAGCATTAGTTTTTGCATCCCGGAATGTGGGTAATGACAACAACCAGCCTTCCCGAGGGGCCTACAGACATGATTAACTCTACGGTAAAATACTTAGAAATCCATTTAAGGTGGAAGATGGTTTATTAATATATTTTGCCTGCCACTGCTTCATTATTATAGCCAGGCAGAAAAAGAACTCTTCTCACAGGCTCTGTAGGATGTTCAGCTTATACCAGTCTTCGGGCACTTGGTCTGAGATAGACATACCGTCCTCGTGTCTGGCTGGGGAAGGGACAGTGGTGAGCTGCAGCCTCCTGGCCTAGCCAACAGGAAACCCAGCAGAGATCAGGGTGGACAAAGAAAAGCCACTGGCAACCTCATAGCTGCTTTGTGGACCCAGGGATCCAAACTTCATTCAAAAATGGAAGTTGAGAAAGTGGTGAGAGGTCAGAGATGCTGGCACAATTAACAAGGCAGAATCCATTTTATTGAAACTCGTGATTGAAGCGGTTTGAATAGATGAAGATCAAAATCATATGTCAGCTCCCGTCTCATCTCCTAATCCCTAAATATAACCAACACTTAGTGGCTTATCTTATATCCTGTCTCTTGCTTCATAAAAACTGCTGGATTTATTTTTTTATTTTTTTTCCCAGCATATCCAAGTTAATGAAAAAGGAATATGACAGTCAGAGCAATTTCATTATTTGTGTTCTTTATAGAAACAACTTCCTTTCTACCTCCTGGAAAGAGGATTCCTAACGAGCGCCCACCTCCACCTTCTTCCCCCCATGCCCCCCGCCCCATCTCTCTCTGCACCCCCCTCTTCCCTCCTGCATACACATATACTGTACACATAAATCAACTTGTCACAGCTTGTCTCTGTGCTGACAGCTGTAATTGCTGCAGGTCATAAAAATATCTACAGGACAATGCCTTTCAAGCTCTCAGGCACACACATACACACTCACACAAACTGAATGAAAGAAAACAATCATATTCCCTTTAATAATCCTGGGACCGCAAAGGAGCGGGCACGGAGGAGCTTGCCGTGTGGACTGGAGGGCTGGCAGGCAGGTGAGGACGGGGGAGACGAAGACTCCTAGCAGTGGCAGCATCTCCACACTAAAGAAGGGGTGGAGAAGGGAACACTTGCCGATGGAAGGGAAACTGGCTGTTTTTGTTTTTCCCTGTGTTACCTACAGCAAGCTGGGGTTGGTTGAAGAGCAGTGAATTCTCCATATACACGAGAGACCGAAAGAAGAGCTCTCGCTTGAGACGTGCCAGTGCTGCTGCTGCCTTCTCTAAAAAGGCGAAAGGCCCCCCTCTCCTGGTGGAGATTCCAAATAGGAGCTCAGGCGAGAAGACGCTGCTTGCAGGATGGTTGCAGAGAACAGAGAACGGGGTGGTGCCAAATGGACATCAGGATGTTTAATCAGGAGGGGCGGGGTCCGTTTGCATCAGTGATGGCTCTAGGGGAGTCGGGAAGGGCTGGGCTCTGGAAGAATGCATGCTCTTCTGTCCTGCAGAGGATCAAAAATTCATTGTTCATCCAGGCTAGAGTCTGGGGTGTGAGGCTTTCAGAGGGAAGAGCCAAAGATCAGCTTGAAGAAGGGAAAGAAGCATCAGAGGAAAAGAAAGCAGTCATGAATGGAGAGAACTGAGGAGGAAGAGAACAAGGGCAAAGGCGAGGCTGCTCCTGGACTTTGAGAGCCATGAAACTTTGTAAGTTACATCAAGAGGAGAGGTTGTCAGCAGAGTAATAGGCAGACAGAAAAGGCCCGAAGAGCCAGGCCAACGAGCAAAGTCAAAGTGACGTCAAAGCAAACGCCAGATACCCAGAGGGGACCAGCACTAGAGTCAGGGATCCTGAGAGGAACCATCTCTCCTTTTCTACGTTTAGGGTCATCTTTAGACCCTGGGGTCAGAGAATGACAGAATGCTAGGGTCAGAGGGCACCTTGAAAGATGTGCAACCCCCTCATTTCATAAGGAGGTGGGGAGTGAACCCAGCAGAGAGGACCCATTGTCATGGGAATAAAGTTAACAACTGGTAAATCAAGACTAGAACTCAGGGCTGCTGGACACTGCCCTGTTCTCTTGGCTGTACCTGGCAGGTGAGGACACTGCTTAAGAACCAAATGATAAAATATCTCCCATGGCTGCTACATCTGTGCAAGAGAGAACCACAGAAGTGTTAACTATTATTGCCCAGTATCGATACTTCTGAGTGTCTGATTATTCAACTGACATCAATGTAGCCAGGAAACATTGAAGGTAGCCAAGTAGACTTTGAGCTCTTCCTATGGAGCAGAAAGTTAGAGATACAGAGAGGAAAGACATCACCCTGCCCTCAATTTGCCTACAGTTGAGTGCTATCAGGTTTGTGCATGGTTCTTTTTGCATTTATATCCCTGGAAGCCCCTGAGAACAGTCTTATTGCCAAGAATGAGCTGGGATGTGCCTCCTAGTTAGGAACAGTCGATCCCATTTCATGTGTCCAGATTTCCAGCTAAGCTTCCTTGGAAGTGGCATTAGGGTCTCCCTAGCAGTTCAGTGATGAAGACCCCCTTCCAGTGCACGGGGTTGTGGAGTTAAGATCTCACATGACTCATGGCCAAAAAATCAAAATTTGAAACAGAAACAATATTGTAGCAAGTTTGACAAAGTCTTTATAAACGGTCCACATCAAAAAAAAAAAAATAAAAATCTTCAAAAAAACAAAAATAAAGTGGCATTGGAGGTGGTGGAGTACACTCAAGGATTTTAAAATTGTAGGGAAAACATTCGTCTACTTGACAAACTGTGTTTTTAGTGCACACTAAATGCCAGCGATGCACTGGGTGGTGGATTTCAGCTGTGGGCGAGAGAGACAAAAACAAAACCATTCTGTGTCTAACCCTCATTAAGGACACTGTCCAGCAGGGGAGACAGATATGAAAGTAAGAACTTCACAAGACAGTAGGCATGATGGTGATCAGCACCGTGGGGAAGTGGAAGAGCACGCATGCTAGAAGCTTCTCTCCGAGTTGGGAAGATCGGGAGGTAAAATTGGGACTTCATAGTGAGAAGGAGCTGAGTGTGCAGGTGGCGTGGGCCGGAATCTAGTTACAGGCTCGCCAGAATGTGCACAACCAGAGACTGGAAGGAGGTTGGGCCGAAGTTGCCTTTTATATTCAGACTGTGCTCCCTTAGACTGAGTGAGGGTGGGGACGTCTGAAGTGCTCTGTCTGATTCGAAAGCCCTAACTGCTTCTTCGTCCTGTGTTCCTGCACTCATTGATTCACTCAGTACATATTTATCGATTAAGAATGACCAGCGGTTTTGGACTCAGACAGACCAGAAGTCAAACTTCGTCTCCATCGCTAACTGTGTGACCCTGCGGGAATGACCCCATTTGCAAAATAGTGCTCAAAATGGTACCTACCACGAAGGGGTGGTGCGAGGATGCTATGAGGGTCTGATGGACAGGGGTTAGCAGAGGGCCTGGCAGCTGCCAGCCTCCCATGGGGGAACCGAAAGGGGGCCACGCGTGTGCTCCCCTCCTTCAGAGGGGCCTCGGTGGGAAATTCATCCTGAGAACCCAGGAGCCAGCATCTCAGTGTTGGGAACCGTCCCTGGGCACATCCTAAGGGTGTTGTCCCCGGAGCAGGGCAGAAACTTCATGCTGAGATGTGGTCAGAAAGGGCAGTCGCTGAGCTTCAAACCAAGGCAGGAAATGGGTGACCCTCCTGTTCCCACCCCAAGGTCTTGAGAAGCACACAAGATCCGGGCCCATGGGAAGCAGCCTGAAGCTTGAGAAAGAGGACGGGGCTGCTTCTCTGTGTGGCAGCCTGGGTACCTTTGTCTGTTCAGGCTCCCACACATACCAGGAAAGGAAACCACCTGAGAAAAAGGCGAGACACCTCCTCCAAGCAGCAAATGAGTAGCGCCTCTGACCACTTGCATGCAGCTTGCTACTGCTAAGTCATTTCAGCCGTGTCCAACTCTGTGCAACCCCATAGATAGCAGCCCACCAGGCTCCCCCGTCCCTGGGATTCTCCAGGCAAGAACACTGGAGTGGGTTGCCATTCCCTTCTCCAATGCATGAAAGTGAAAAGTGAAAGTAAAGTCGCTCAGTTGTGTTCGACTCTTCGCGACCCCATGGACTGTAGCCTACCAGGCTCCTCTGTCCATGAGATTTTCCAGGTGAGAGTACTGGAGTGGGTGCCATTGCCTTCTCCTGCATGCAGCTTGGGCCCCTCTTTGCTCCTGTGGGCCTGGCAGTGGAGCCCAAAGCCCCCTACCCACACCAGGGTCTAGATTTACGGTAGTCAACGGATACTATTAATACCACGTAGCATGGGCCTCATTGCTCTCACTTCCCACCACTGAGCACCCCAGTGCCTCCTAGCCTCATGGAAGTGAGCAGGGGTGACCTGCACTCTCCTGCCTGCACACCCACAGACTCCAGTTCCAAGGGTTACATGATGCAGCCCAACCGGGGTCAGCAGCAGCTCTCTCAGAGAAAGAGCCTCTGGACGGTAACCAGCCAACCCCAAACTTGGAGCTTCAACCCCAAATGTACCCTTAGAACAACTTGGCCTGCCTAGTCATGCCCTGATGCCTTTCTCCCTAATCAGTTACCTTCAAGTCTCTCTTTAACCTTCTCTCTGCATTTTTTGCATTTTCTCCCCAGCCAGGAGCAACTGTAGAAGACAAAATCTGTAATGAGACAAGAATTTGCTCAATAACATACGGGTTCAATTGTACTTCTTACCGGACATGGCATTTTGTAAACAGCATTTTGTAAACCAGAGGATCTGGATCCAAGTCTTAACTCTGGCCAACATTAAACAAGTCCCTGTTTGTTTGTCTGTTTGTTTTTTAGCTTCTTTGTTTTCAGGAAAATCAACATCTCCATGAAATGTAGGTCTTTGAGAAGATCTAGCACCAACCAATACATCCAAATGGGCTAATGCACTTTTGAAAGCTGAAAGCACTGTTCTACAGTAAGATAATGGATGGTATCATCGACTCAATGGACATGAGTTTGAGCAAGTTCAGGGAGATAGTGAAAGAGAGAGAAGCCTGGCATGCTGCAGTCCATGGGCTCGCAAAGAGTAGGACACAACTTAGCTACTGACCAGCAACAGTAGGGTGATAGCTCACAAAAGGCTGGGGTCAAGGGTAAAGCATTTGCCCACCCCCCGCCCCCAAGTCTGTCACTTACAGGCCGTATGGAGTTGCCCAGATCACTTCTAGTTTCCCTCTAAGTGAGGAGTTGGGATTAAACAACCTCATAGTCCCCTTCCTGCTTCCCATGTGGCTCAGACGGTAAAGAACCCACCTGCCAATGCAGGAGACATAAGAGATGCAGGTTCAATCCCTGTGTTGGGAAGATGCCCTGGAGAAGGGCATGACAACCCACTCCAGTATTCTTGCCTGGAGAATCCCACGGACAGAGGAGCCTGGCGGGCTATGGTCCATAGGGTCACAGTATCAAACACGACTAATGCAACTTAGCATGCACAGCCCCCTTCCAAATCTCAGTCTTTGGTTTTATTGCTTTTCAACACTTTTCTCGAAATCAGTTTATCCTTCCTATTTGCTCATCGGGTCCTATTATTGAGAAATTGCCCTCCTCACCCTGTCTTTCCATTGTTCCCACTCACCAAGGTGTCCATTTCAAAACTCAGAAAATGGTGGCGCAAAGTAATTAATGAGCTACTCTGGATCTAAGGCAGGCAATGGAAGAGCCAGGATGATTAAAAGTCTTCCAATAAAGGGTTTCTTTAAGGAAAAGAAAATCCCACAATGCAACCAGCAATGTTAATCTTCAATAAATAGGCTGTTAATATTTAACTGGCATTTATTTAAACTTACAGTAACTGTCCTATTAAATCTAAATTAATTGCCCGTTTGGGACTCTCCCCCTACAGCCTAGCTGGGACATGGCTGTCTGGATCATAGTGTGTGCTAGGCATCCAGCCATAAAGAGGAGAGTTCAGCCTCCTTCTAAGACTGGAAGATTACAATATCATGTTTGGAAGGGCTTTAGAGGTCAACTGGACCAGTAAGTTTTATACGCTGTGTCTTTGGGCTTTCAGGGGCCCATTTTCCCCATCTCTTCAGTAAGGGCTTCATTGTGGGTTCTTATCTCTGCATCTGCTTCTCTCCACTGTCGCCTTTTCATTTTGAATTTCTCTCTTTCCTTTCTGCTGGTGACTTTTTTCTTTTACACTTCATATTTTACACTCATTCTGCAGTGGTTTTGTCTCAGTCTTTCCTTGAGTTTGTTAAGAGAAGCCATTTAAGTAAGATACATAGCAATTTCTGTATGTGTGAATGTGTGTGTATGTATATACATGTATATATATATATATACTAGTGGCTCAGACAGTAAAGAATCCGCCTACAATGTGGGAGACCTGGGTTCGATCCCTGAGTTGGGAGGAGGGCATGGCAACCCACTCCAGTATTCTTGTCTGGGGAATCCTAGGGACAGAGGTGCCTGGTGGGGAGTTGCAGAGTCAGATATGACCGAGAGAGTAAACACAGCGTGTGTGTGTGTGTGTGTGTGTGTGTGTGTGTGCGTGCGTGCGCGTGCATGCGTGTGTGTGTGTGTATTATTGAATGTGTCATAAAGAACATTTTATAATGCCAGTTGTATACGAAAGACCAAGAGCTGTGAAATAATCTCTGAGTCACACAGTTTTAGAAGGGGCAGTGAGAGTGTAATTGGGTAGGACTGATCTTTGCTATCCCTGAAATCAATCAATATTTTTTATTATAAATGTTGTCACAGCAAAACCTCTGGAATGCTATTTTGCTATGATTTTAACACATTCACAGCATTTCACACACACACACATACTCATTGCTTTCAGTTTATTAGTGAAATGTGGATTAAAGATAAACACCTCATCAGATGGGTTAGTGTTAAAGCTAAGTTAACTTTCCTCAAGAAGTGGGAGCTGGTTGAGACTAAATTATCTCACTCTGAAGTTTCTGAGGGTGTAGGTCCCTGAGTTAGACATATAAGGCTCACTGTCTGCCTTGTAGGGCCTGGAGAGGCCTAGTGATGGAGAGAGGGATGTGGTGTGAGATGGATTTAGGGAGGAGGAATACAGGGCAGAGCTGAGGGCAGGTGGGCAGGTGAGAAGGCATGTTACACATTTTTAAGAGGACCAAATGTATTCTCAACTGTTCACTCATGAAAGGCTTTGAGTGTGTGCTGCTTAGAAAACCCATGTTTCTTTGTATTTCTAACTAATGCACAAAACCATCCATTTCCTTTCTGCTCCCTTACTTCAATCATCATCAGGTTAGACTAGAGATCCTCACAATGTCTTCAGTTGGAAAACAAATCCTCCGTTTTACTTAAAGAACAATGCATCTTTATTCTTTATTCTATTGAACCTTATAAATTCAAAAAATAATGCAACACATTTCTGCATGTTTATGCATCTCCCTGGCTTTCCCCGTGTCCATCTCTCATTGTGCACTTGCCTTTGGAAGTTCAGGGCTTTTAAGACAAAGCAATGGCAGTGACAGATATAACCTCATATCCTCACAACCTGGGAGCTGCTATGGGCCTTCCCTCCTAGAAAGGGGCAATTTCCCTGAAACCTGTGTACGGTTTCTTCATCTAGGATACCAGAAAGCTAAAAGAGGTGCTGCAGATAATGAGACAGTCAGTTACCTGGGAGTGGCCTGGGAGAGGGGACTTTGATGTGGTTCAGGTAGCCCTGATCCTGGGGAGGGAGAGCAGGGAAAATGTTGTAAGCGGACATGGGAACATGAACAACACAAGCAAATAATTCACCTAAGCTTTCACAGGAATGTTCACAAGGTGTCAGGATCAAAGATGCCTTAGAGAGAAAGTGGTTAATGAGGATACTATCTTTTTCTTTCAAAAGAAGAGCACTGAACTTAAAGCTAAGATGGAAATCAAGAACCAGATTGACATGTTTCTATCTGGAGAAGCACTGGTACCAGATTCTCCAGGGGAGAGTTGCTGGGACAAACCAAATGCAGTATTTCTATCAACAATCTGCCGAAGGGGATTCATAGAGAACCATCCCACATCTGCAAAAAAACATTAGGTCCTCTTAAGGAAGTAAACCTTCAGTTGACACGATGAGCTATAAATAATCCACAAAGTTATGCAAGTGTTCAGAGAAGTGGGTGAAACGCAATGTCACATATTTGAGTAAAGATCATGGAAAATGCCTTGATCTTTGATGCTTTTTGACCCTGGACTCTGGGCAGTAGGCTAGAAGCAGTGATGAGCAGTGGATGGAGGAGCATGGATGGTCAGGCTAATGGCGCTGACTTTTAGTCCAAGCTCCACACATGGCCAGCTTGACCTCAGATGATTTTCTTCCCTCTCAGAGCCTCAGTTTTCTCCTCTTGTTAAATAGGAATATGTCCTACTCTACATACTTGCTATGCAGGGCTAAATGAGATGCAAACTGTATAGTACCCAGAGAAGGAGCTGGCGGGTGGTACAGCCTCCACATGGGTAACCAGGAAAACAATGCTGCAAACAGCCATGGCTAGTGGCTCCTGACTTAGGGGACTTAAAGCACAGTTTTGCAATATGATAGTGTATTGTTAACAAGTATCCAGATTTTTTGCCAAAAAAGAAATGTTGGGGGTAAAATTTTATGAAAGCTCTTGGAAGAATATTGGAAACAGAAACAAAGAAGCGTTTTATTTACTCAAAATCGCTGTGTCTAAATTCTTCAAATGTTACTCATAGTACTTATTGTTACACCTCACAAAGCATCCAGGAACTTCATGTGCCCAGCCTCTTGGTGAGGAATCAGGACCCACTCTGAATTTCCCCTGTCTTTACCACTGCCCACTCCCGTGTGTTTCTGCAATTCCTGTCTCCCACGGGTTCTTCACCTTCAATGTCCAGTCCTTTCCAAAGCCCCACTTACCTGCCTGAGCCATCTTATTTTCTTCCTTGGAACAATGAGACTCCCTCTTCCAGGGATTTCTTCCGTCAGCTCTTACCAGATCTATTTCAAGCTCCACTTTCAAATCAAGTTTTCCTGAAACCCTGACCACGTTTCCCCTCTCCCATTTCAGTTTTTAGTGGCTCCATGCAGTAATTTGAAGAAAGACCCGAATGCTTTCTGTGGTTTCTGAGCCTTCATGATGCGGCCTCGTTTGGTTTCACTTTTTTCTGCTGGTAACTCTTCCCTTATCGAGCCATGCCACTGTTTATTTTAATTGATGACTATTTTCATCCCTCAAAGGTTTCTCTTTCTCAACGTGGGGCCTTTGCACATGTTGACTTCCTGTCACCGATACTGTCCCCACATTTTTCAGGCTAAATTCCATTCATCCTTCTACATTCTTACTCCCTCATAAAGACCATACCTATTCCATTCAATCAGGCAAATGCTCACTACATTGTCACCTTCTAACATTCATAACACTTGTAAGAGTTTAAATTCTTATCCTCTTATATCCTTGATGTCTGGCACATACTAGGTTTTTGATAAATATTTATTGACTTTAAGTATAGCTGGGGAAAACTCAAAATTAAAATTATTTTCTGGTAGGGCAGGGACTTCCGAGTGAAGGAATGTTAAGAAGATGAATATTTGGTATTCATGAAGTGTACGAACAGGGCGTACACACACTTAATGACCGATCTCTAGCTAGAAATAACAATCCCAAGAAATTGAAAGATGGTAATTTAAGGATAAAAACAAGCCTGTCTGTATAAAAGGTTAAACAGGCAGAAAATAATATCTAAATAGGATAAAGGGAAGTTTGGATAAATTAATGGGTGACAGACCCACTCTGGTTTATTAGGTTAGGGGTGTCTGATGTATATCTTTAACCTTTGAAATATGATTCCCATGCAAATGGCCACTGTCCAAAATGGGCAAGGAGGACATCTGAATTGATATGACCTGGGGTGACCTTTGTAACGTCATAATAATTTTGTTGTCCACATTGCTGGGGATAATGGAAATATGATCATCTTTCTTCCTGCACACCTTATGGCAGCCCATTCTACAACAGTTGTATACACTTAGGAAGAACAATTTTGAAATGCTGCAAGAAAAGGTGTGTGTAATTTGTGTGAACGGTGACCCCCCAAGCAGGGGAAAAGCCCCCTTCACCCTTCAGGGAGGATTAGATGGACCACCTTCAGTTCCTACCTTCTGTTATTTGACTATTTCCTTCACGTCCAATTCCTGATTTCCACTCTTAACTACAGGAGACCTGCTCCACCCTGAACCACCGTCTCCTTGAACATCAACTCCCAAGTACATGGGCCACTTGCTCACCTCTCCTGACACCCTCTTTCTGATCCAGCTCAACTTCTAGTATCCAGAAGGTGTGGATCACAGCATGTGTCTTTAGACTCCCGGTCCCCTGCTCTTTCTCCTCCACCTCGTTGCTTCCCTGTGTCAGCCTACTTTCCAAGGGATGATGAAGGGCGATCGGTTTCTCATATCATTCTTTGCTTTTCCCTGTTGGGAAAGAGCACTGTGACAGCCGTAGTCCAAAGCGACAGGCAACACACAGACCTGTGTGCTGAGCTTACTCTCCACACAATTTGCTTCACCAGACGGTTTCCAACTATAACTTCATTTGAGAATCTCTACCAGGCACTTTCATTTCCTGAAGACACAGCTGAATCGCATGAACAGGACCCCAGAATTTCAAGGACAGGGCAACCCCAAGACCAGAAGCACTCTAGGAAAGTTACTCCCAAATAGAGAGAAGTTACGTTCAAGGAAGTTACTTGGAAAGCTTGTTTCTGATCCACAGGGGCCATGAGTACAGTCTCTTCACACTGATTCAACAGGTGAGCACCAGGGCCAATGATATGATACAACAGGGATGGTCATAACCTCTGTCCAGACCCCAGGGCTAGAGACAAACACTAGAAGTAACTGTACTAATAATCAATTTATCACAAGTGTCATGCACATTACAGAGAACAAGTGCAAAAGGACAGAGGAACAGAAAAAGGAAGGGACAGTGTCTTATTTATAATCACTCTATTTTTAGCACAGAACAGGGTAACATAGTGGTTGAATGAATAAACATGTAAGAACATCTAGAATCTAGCATCTCAGTATCTGTTCATGAGGCCAGGTGGTTGCACTGGTCCATACACAGGCATCTCTCTGACCTTTTTCTTTCTTCCAAGAGGCAGTAGGTTCTAGGGAGCTGGGGCACCATTCCCAACTTCTTGTTATTTATCAAACCAAAATAGGACACATTTGCATATCAGGTTATATAAATATTTTCAGGGCACTCATTTTGCTGTTGGGAAAGCCAGCTTATCACGCTGTCATAAAAAATCCACTCTAATCCCATATCCACATTATGACCTCCTACCACTCTCCACCCAAGAAGGATATTAATAATCATCCATTAGCCAGGGTGCTTGGTTTGAACTTAAAAATTGTGAAAAACGATCTTATAAATTATTTTCCAAGGATATCATCTTTAAGCATTAACAGGTACAACTGACTCAGAATTCTGGGAATTGAGCATAATTACATAGAAATTGACAGGCCACAAATGCCAAGAATCCTGTTAACCTTTACTATCTTGAAAAACCTCTCCTTGTAATTATCTCTTCCCTTTGTCTCAAATGTTACTGATGAATATTTAGAGGCCTAAGCAAACACAGAAGTGGATGGATTGGAGAATTTTGATCTGTGTTTGGAATCCTGGAGTTTTCTAGGCATTCTATGAAATACCGAGATGCTAAATAGAGCACTTGGAATTCGACAATTTCCAGAACTTGCTTCCATCTTTGTACTGGCTCTGCTCTAGTTCTCTGCTTATAATTCTCCACGCTGAGTAGAAGCTCCTTTGCATTAGTAATTACAGAGAAATGTAGGTCAGAGGCATTTGGTGTCTAATGCAATTCCTGACCTGTTCTATGTCTTTGGAAAAGTTACTGCATCTTTTCAGGGCTTCAGATTTCCTTTCTGGAAGTGAACATAATGACATTCAACTCTAACAGCAGCAATATTTGCATAGAGCTTGAAACCTCACCACCGACATCCCTTATCTCACTTGTGTAGGCATGTCTACCACGTTTTTCCTCCTTTCTGGGCTCCACTGCAACCACGAAGTCTCCCTTCGTTTCTTTTCTCCGCAATTTTAATTAAATCTTAACTCATCTCTCTGCCTCCAACTCTGCCTTTCCCTAAACCACTGTTTCCTTACAGGGGCAGGATAGACTCCTGGGGGGAGGTTGATTGCCACTGTAATTACAGAGACACGTCAGCTTCCCACGCATGGGGACCAGAGAGGCTAGACATTCAGCCATGCGTGGGACAGTGTCACTGTTGTTGAATGCCCGCCTCACATTTAAGTGAGTAGCCTGAAATGAACTCTATTTGATATACCAGCACAGAATATTTTTACAAGGTTTTAGCAGCCACTAATCCTTTAGGAATGCAACTACCTGTCAGCTAAGGGAAGATTGTGCTTTGATTTGTTCAGCTCTTCACCAAGAATTGTTTACTAGTTTGAAAGATCACATCACCAATGGTAAAGCTCATTGCATTTGAGTCGCCAGTTCTCTAGCCCCGAGTCAGTGGCGCAGTAGCCTGTAGGTTCACGGAGATTCAAGCTTCCACATTTCATCACATCGTATGATGTCATTGTGCCTAAAGATTTATTTTAGGGACTTCCTTGGGGATCCAGTGGTTAAGCCTTCACCTTCCAATGTAGGGGGTGTGTGTTCAATCCCTGGTCAAGGAGCTAAGATCCCACATACCCAAAAAACCAGAACATACAACAGAAATAATAGTGTCAACAATTCAATACATTAAAAATGGTCTACATAAAAAAAAAAAAAGATTTATCTTACACTAACTTGATTATTAGTCATTTCTATTTATGTATCTTATAGATCCAGCTAGGACATTAAATAGGTCATTTTTTTCAAGTAGGTATATAGGTAGCTTATTTTTCTATGAATTTAATGTTCATAGAAATAAAGGTATTACAAAATATTTTTTAATAAGATTTGGATCAGATAAAGGAGATAACTCCTGATATAAACAATTTCATACACAGAAACCAGTTTTGTCTTTCTGAAGCATAGCTCAGTTCAGGAGAATTCAGTGACTCCCCCACTTTTACATATAGCAAACTCCCGAGTCTGAGTAATCAGGCTCTTAGAAATATGTCAGCCTAACTGACTAGGCTCGGTCTGGTCTCTGTTGTGGCCCCATCCACAGCTTTATCTGCCACCCTGGGGCTCTTCAGCCTCTCTTTATTTCCAAGTCTAAGCATTTGCTTAGGCTTCCCATCTACAGGGTCCCTTCTTTTCCATGCAGATTTCTAAATCCCATTCAAACTTCAGTGTGTTAGTCGCTCAGTCCTGTCCGATTCGTTGCCACTCCAAGTACTGTAGCTCACCAGGTTCCTCTGTCCATGGAGTTCTGCAGGCAAGAATACTGGACTGGGTTGCCATTTCCTCCTCCAGGGGATCTTCTTTACCATCTGAGCCAAACAGGAAGCCCTATACTCAAGGACCAGTTACAATTTAATTTTCTTTATAAAATATTACTTTTACTGCATCCCCCATCCCTCTCCTCTATTGGTTAGAATCAAACATTTTGAGGATACATTTGTATGCATCTCATTGAGAAATAATTCAAAATATTGAGTTTATTATATATATTTGTGTTATAATTGACTGCCTATTCATCTGATCTCTCTGAAGGCTGGAAGCTCTCTGAAGCCAGGTAACCCTTCTTGTTCATCTTTGTACCTTCTCAGAGCTGAGCGAAGTGTGTGGCCCTGAGCGCGAGTTCAATAAACAACCACCAAATTGAATGAGCAGCTCAGTTGTAGAGAGGGAAAGCTGGGGCACTATTTTCTTTATTTCAGCTTGAGGAAATTGAATTCTAAATGAGTTCTGAAAGTTTGCTGTACACAGGGCATCATATGAGGCATGCTATGGATGTAACCGGGCTTCCCACGTGGAGCAGTGGTGAAGAATTTGCCTGCCAATGCAGGAGATGTGGGTTCAATCCCTGGGGATCTGAAGGAGAAGATGGCAACCTGCTCTAGTATTCTTGCTTAGGAAATGCCATGGACAGGGGCGCCTGGCAGGCTGTAGTCCATGGGGTCTCAAAGAGCCGGACATGACTGAGCACAGACATGCAGGAAGGTAGACACCTCACTATCGCTACCTCATTTCAGGCTCAGATCTGCACCTAGGAGGACATCTAGAGGTTGGCCTACATTTTGCTGAAAGAAAACAGAACTTTGCATTGCTGGGTTGGCTTTTCAATATAAGGGTTTGGATTATATCACCGTATACGCCAATGATGGAAAATCCATCTCGAAGACTTGGTTGCCAAGTAGAGCGGTAGGTGTCCACTTCATCAGACTACATCCCCCGTGGAATGCAGGCAGAAACAAGTCATGGGTTTCCCAGAGCCCTTGGGCTCTCCCGGTGCTCAAAGGGTCAGCCTCCTGCTGTCTTCCCTGGCCCAGCTCCAGCCCTGAGCGAGGCCATCCATCACAGCCAAAGCCTGCCCTTCTCGCACGCTGCCTGAGCTGGAAATGGAAGTGGCCTTTTAACGGAACATTGTCTTAGCATTGTGTGAAGCAAGGCTGACAGAGAAAGGAAGATTCATTCCTGACACCAATCACACTAATATCTGTCACCGAAATGACATTTTCCCTTTAATGATGAAAAATGCATCAGGAAAGAGTGAGGAGCAGGAGCAGGGTCCATCAGCTGCTCTGGTCTGATGGGGAGGAAGTTCAGCAACTGCTCAGTGACTCAGGGAGAGGAGAGGAAGGGCGGCCAGTTGGTGATCAACAAACACAGTTGGACCCTGGTTTGGAAGAGAGGGGTACAAGCAGATGGAAGCCCCTGGGTAGACAGTGTCCCCGAACATCTGACTAACGTCTCATTAGGCCTTCTGCCCGGGGTTTTCAATAGGACGGCCCCAGTTCTGTCAAGCCCAAGCAGGGCTGCATACTGGCTTTCAGAGCTACCATCCACGTACTGCTTTCCTGGTGTTTCAGACAGTAAAGAATCTGCTCGCAAGGCAGGAGACCCGGGTTCAGTCCCTGAGTTGGGAAGACTCCCCCGGAGAAAGGCCTGGCAACCCACTCCAGTATTCTTGCCTGGAGAATCCCATGGACAGAGGAGCCTGGTGGGCTACAGTCCATGGGGTCGCAAAGAATCAGACACGACTGAAGTGACAAACACAACACACACATATTGTACCATATCCAGGTTTGCAGGGTTAGTCAACCGACAAGATTGCAGAGCGGGTGGGTGTCCCACAACCCTCATTCACATGCCGTCTGTGTCATGGAAGGGGGACACCAGAGGAGCCCAGTCTACACCACAGGCGCCATATGCATGTCCAGGAGGGTCTGTTGCTGGGAGGATCCACGTGTGGGAGAAGGCACTGTGAGGCCAACGCTCTGAAGCCTGCACGTACAGGGAGGCGGCCCCACAGAGAAGCTCGTTAGACAGGCATATTGCTGGCGGCTAGAGGGAGGCTGCACAGTCATCTCAGGTGTTCACAGAGTGAACATTCCCCAACAAATCGCAGATCTTTATCTACAAGCCCATTGCTCACAAACACACCAGGTGCTGACAGCTTTATAAAATCCTTTTTCTCCCCTCCTTTCCTTTCTACTATCTCATAAAAATGCCAGCTAGTCACCTTCTTATATCCATGGCTGACCACATCACAAGCCCAGTAGATGGGCCGTCCTGCCCTCATCGAAAGATGTGTGTGTACTTGTCCAACTCCCTTTGCTCCTGCCTTTCAAAAAAAAAAAAAACCTTTACTCTTTATAAGAACTGACTCATTTGAAAAGACACCGAGGCTGGGAAAGATTGAAGGCAGGAGGAGAAAGGAATAACAGAGGGTGCAATGGTTGGATGGCATCACTGACTCAATGGACATGAGTTTGAGTAAACTCCGGGAGTTGATGATGGACAGGGAGACCTGGTGTGCTACAGTCCATGAGGTCACAAAGAGTCAGACACGACTGAGCAACTGAACTGAACTGACTGACCCTTTTTAAAACATTTACTTAGCTGTGCCAGGTCTTTGTTGTAGCATGTGGGATCTTTGAACTTTTTTGCAGCAGGTGGGATTTAGGTCCGTGACCAGGATTTGAACCTGGGACCCCCCTGCATTGTGAGCATGGGGTCTTAGCCACTGGATCACCAGGGAAGTCCTTGCTCCTGTCTCTGATCACAGCCAGGTGATGGTGTGAGGGCTGGAGAAAAGCAGCTGCTCATGGAATGATGACCTCACGTCTCAAGCTTGATGGAGGCTAGCTGTGACATCCTGGGCCCCAGATGCTATTCCTGAACTTTTGGTCACCCCACCTCTAGGGTTCTGTGAAGTCCTGGTTTTCTAAGTTTCAATTACTAGGGGTTCAATTACTTGCACCCAAATCACCCTAAATATTGCATTGGCTTTTCATCAGGAAAACTGTGTTAATTTTATGAGGATGACTATCTATTTAGACTCCTTTACTCAGCCTTAAGGGCTTTCCTGGCGGCTCAGACAGTAAAGAATCTGCCTGCAATGCAGGTGCCGAGGGTTCGATCCCTGAGTGGGGAAGATCCCCTGGAGAAGGGAATGGGACCCCACTCCAGTATTCTTGCCTGAGAAATTCATGGACAGAGGAGCCTAGCAGGCTCCGTGGGGTCACAGAGTCGGACACAGCTGAGTGACTAACACTTCCACTTTGCTTTCACTCAGCCTGGAACTGGTCTTGCTCTGTGTGGACACATGTTCTGCTTCCTGCTGCCAGCTTCCTCTTACTCCTTCACTCATATTTATATGAATAAATACTGGCATACACAGGCTGACTCATGCACCAAGAATTGTACTGCACCAGGGTGCTTCTAAAGTTTGCATGCTTTGCAATTCCATATGACATTCATTAGCACAGCACCCACATGCTAGCTAACCCACCAGAAAGCAACCACATCATTGTCCTCTTTTTGGAGAAGGAAACTGAGTCATGTAAGTCTCTATATCTGCATGAGTGGGCTTCCGGCTCCCTCTCCTCCCCCAGTGTTCACACTTTTAAATATACTTTAGACCGGCAGGGATGCAATTCAAACAGCCTTCATCTGAACAGTCATGCCCCCAAAGCAACTGATGCACAAGAACATACTTTAAACACCTAACCCCAAAGGACCCCTTGCAAATAAACAAGACCAACAGATAAATCCTCAGTTTCCAGCAAACATGACTTTCTCTGATGTTCTAGGCCTTTTTTGCCTCTCTGTATCCTTTCAGTCAATGGCACCCCACTCCAGTACTCTTGCCTGCAAAATTCCATGGGCGGAGGAGCCTGGTAGGCTGCAGTCCATGGGGTCGCGAAGAGTCGGACACGACTGAGCGACTTCACTTTCACTTTTCACTTTCATGCGCTGGAGAAGGAAATGGCAGTCCACTCCGGTGTTCTTGTCTGGAGAATCCCAGGGACGGGGGAGCCTGGTGGGCTGCCGTCTATGGGGTCGCACAGAGTTGGACTCGACTGAAGCGACTTAGCAGCAGCGTCCTTTCAGTCAAGGAAGAATCCTCCAAGATAGGGATCAATAATGCGAAGTGATGTTAAGTTCTAAAAATGATGCTAGAGCTCTGCCCTAGAGGAGAGAAAGGGCAAACAAGACTGTTCCCAGGGAAGGAGCAGCGGGGGCAGGCGAGAAGCTTCCTTCTGCCCAGAAGCAAAGTGCCGACTCTGCGGGCTCAGGCAGGTGGGGGCTTGCTGTGAAGCCCTGTCAGGGGAAGGATGCTCTTGTTCTTTGAGGGTGAGGGCTGGCCTGAGAGCCACTGATGGTCCAGGATAAGGACCAAGCACCCTCCACAGCAGGGGTCTCCAACCTCCAGGCCAAGGACTGGTAACTGCTGTCAGTGGTGGCATTAGATTAAAAATAAAGTACACAATAAATGCAATGTGCTTGAATCATCCCAAAACTATCCCCCCAACACCTCTGGTCCACAGAAAAATTGTCTTTCATGAAATCAGTCCCAGGTGCCAAAAAGGTTGGGAACTGCTACTCTACGAGACCTGTCCACATCGTAATCACTCCTTAAGAGAAGGGCAGACTGAGCATGGACACCCAACACCCTTCATTTCAGTTCAGTTCAGTCACTCAGTCATATCCGACTCTTTGTGACCCCATGGACTGCAGCACGCCAGGCTTCCCTGTCCATCACCAACTCCCAGAGCTTGCTCACACTCATGGCCATTGAATCAGTGATGCCATCCAACCATCTCATCTTCTGTCATCCCCTTCTCCTCCTGCCTTCAATCTTGCCCAGCATCAGGGTCTTTTCCAATGAGACAGTTTTTTGCACTAGGTGGCCAAAGTATTGGAGTTTCAGCTTCAACATCAGTCCTTCCAATGAATATTCAGGGTTGATTTCCTCTAGGATGGACTGGTTGGATCTCCTTGCAGTCCAAGGGACTCTCAAGTGTCTCCTCCAACACCACAGTTCAAAAGCATCAATTCTTCAGTCCTCAGCTTTCTTTATGGTCCAGCTCTCACATCCAACACCCTTCAGTTCCCTCCAGCATGTGAGTGCGGCCACCCAGAGAGCAAGATGTGGTGACTCTTCACAGCAGCCAATGCAATGCATGGAGGAAAGCTCCGAGTACCTGACTTAAGTTACAATTCAGCCAGCACTGCCTGACAGTAAAGGGAGCTGCACACTGTCAGAGCAGCTTTGTAACATGTACACATAATTTAAAATCACATGCATTAACTTCTTTCATGGAATGGTTGATGAACTTATTAAAATGATAAAGATTATCTCTCTATGCACAGTTGAAACAACAATAATAGAAATCAAAATGTTGGATTTACAAAACAAATTCCCTTTTGTCATGTAATCTGATTCTCTCACAAACTCCTTGTCTAGCAGAACCTCTGCCCGCATCGAACAGATGAGCCAACCAAGGCTCATGTGTGTAAAGGATAAGGTTCCCAGGGTAGAATAAGGAAGATCCAGGCCCACATCCAAACCTCTGACTCCAAGACTCAAGTGAAAGTGTTAGTCTCTCAGTTGTGCCTGACTCTTTGCATACACTGTAGCCCACTAGGCTCCTCTGTCCATGGGATTCTCCAGGCAAGAATACTGGAGTGGGTAGCCATTCCCTTCTCCAGGGGATCTTCCCGGCCTAGGATTCAAACCTAGATCTCCTGCATTGCAGGCAGTTTCTTTACCATCTAAGCCACCAGGGAAGCCAGGGAAGCTTCCTACACACACATAAGCCTTGGTTGTCTCATCTGTCAAATGGAGACAGTGGTTCTGCTGGACAAGGAGTTTGAGAGACTCATGTGCAGGTTAATTAACTCACCTGCAGTTTAATGAAGGCAAGGACCCAGCCTCTTTGCTTGTGGAATATCCCCTATGCCCAGGCTCACTGGGAGGGTAGGGGGCACTTTGGCAGGATAAGGGAGATAACTCATGAGGGATGGGAGGACTCCTACAACTCAGGAACAGATGTATGAGCATCAGAAACTTGTGCAGAAGTGGGCCCAGTGGCACAGCGAGAATAGGAAGGCAGTGCAGGGTGTCTGAGCAGAGAAGCAGCCCGCCATTCATCTCCTGTTGCATCCCCTCTCAGTGTCTCAGTGTCTGGAAAAGCAGCATGTGTTGTCCACAGAGCAGTGAGCAGGAATTACAGACCCCATGGGCTTGGGGAGCATGGATACGGCTCCACCATGAAGAACAAGGTGGGTGCTTCACAGGTGATCCCTGGCCGCCCAGGCAGGGGCCAGCGGGAGGACTGGAGCCTGTTGTCTGGGGCTGTGTTTGTTCAGAACACAGCAGTCAGCCTCCCTGACCTCCTGGCAGCATGTGACCCCCGGAAATGCTCTCCTCCTTCTTGAAATGGTCTCAGTCTTTGGAATTCAAAGCACCATACCTTCTAGACTCCCCTTCCTCTCTTCCCAGGAGTGCAATGTCACCATCACAGGGCAGGTCCCACCCTTGGCTCCATTTCCCCTGACTAAGTTCCCACTCCTCAAGACACATTTCGAATGATGCCTCCTCCAGGCAGTCCCCCCGGGTCATCTCACTGAGAAATGTCTCCCTCTTCTGGATTCCTTTTATGTCAATATTTTGTATTTTCTCCAGTGTATAAAACTTCCCTGGGTGGCTCAGACAATAAGGAGTCTGCCTGCAATGTAGGAGACCTGGGTTTGATCCCTGGGTCAGGAAGATTCCCTGGAGAAGGATCTTCTCTGGCATATAAAACATATTGCCTTTCATTTTAAATGCTTATAAATACACATGATCTTCCCTACAAGAAGATAAGCCTATTGTCAGGAAGGTCTTTGTTTTTTGATTAAACCAATTCAATTTATTGTTGAAAAAGACCCATAGAGGTCATCCAGGTGAATGTTCTCCTTTTATAGATGAGGAAAGACAAGCCTACAGATGAGTCTTCCTACAGTTAGGCCAGATTGGAGCTGGAACTCATTTGCACGGTTAACTCCGTGAGTTGCTTGCCTAGAATGAGGCTAGAGTAAAAGGCTATATGAGCTATGCCTACAAGTTTCCCCCGACCTGCCATTCCCTGGCCGGAAGGCGTCCCACCAGAAACATGCAGGATCAGTATGGACCTCTCTGTCCAATCCACTTCAGAGAAACTTCATTTCATTCAGCACATGTCTGTTCCCATCCAAAGGGGTTTGCATGAGGGACTTGGAGCTTCTGAATAAGCGGTTGGGTGGTGATGCTTTTATGTAGTCAGCTGACCAGGGGAGAATGTTCTGCAGATTGTTATGCTTTAATACATTAAGGAAATGGACAGAAGATCAATGGAGCACTAATAAAAGATGATTGAAAATTGCTAATATAAACCCAATAGTGCAACCTTGCTTTACAAAAACTGAGAATGCTTATGGATTTCCTGTATCATCCACTGTAAACACTGTCCAGGGCTCCAAGCCCACCTCTGCCTCTCTGCTGCACGCAGTAGGCTGCTGCCACGCTTATTATAGGCAGGCTGCCTTTCGATTAGCGCAGCAATGCCAATTAATTGCAGTAACAAGCAGGCTTTCCATTTAAAGACACTCACAGCCTGAGCCCTAGCAGCGCTGATGGGCTCAAATTGTGTGGCGGAAGCTCTAATTCCAGGGTGTATAGTGTGTGTGTCTCCACAGAGAAGGGCCGGTTCTGAGGGTCAGGTGTGTGTGTGTATGTGTGTGTGTGTGTGCCCACTTGCACATGAGGGCACTATCTCAGAAGGTCCAGAGCCTTCCTTTAGAAAAGGGAACTGGGTCAACGGGGAGGGTCCTGGGAGAGGGAGGCGAGTGCTGCTGGAGAGGGAGGAGCTTTGCCCTTCTGGGAAGGAGTCTTGTGAGCAAGAAAAACGAGATGTGGGGTACAAGGAATCTGGAAAAGAGACTAAACTCGTGCTTAAGTGGGATATTTCCCAAGGTGGAGGGAGAGGGTTCCTGCAGGGGCCAGCCTTGCTTTTGGAAACAATTCATCCCGCAAAAGAAGGGAATCCAGTGTGCTCTGGCGTCTCCTGTTCCTTTGCCTCCTTTCCTGTCTCCTTTGCTAAAGCCTTCTGGAAGTCCCCCTCCCCTTGCCCCACACCCTCCCTCTTCGCCTGCCCTCTCACCTCCCTGTAGGGGATGGGCAGTGGTGAAGGCAGGTAGGGCCAGAAGCAGCTGCTGCTCGGAGGCACCAGCTCTGGGGTTCTGTTGTTTGGAATCCCATCGAAATCCTAAAAACCGTCCCCAAAGGAACACTGGTTCCCTTTGAAGACCTTCTAATGTATTTTTTTTAAACCCACACACTGGGCCGTCAAAGTCACATGCGATGTGACAAAGTGGGTAATTATGTTTCACTTAGCGCACATCAGAGAACAAATGGCCGGAGAGCCTGTCCATGTGCAGCGGGGCATGTGGTGGGAAAGAGGCCCTCGGTGGGGACAGCCAGCTGCAGGTCTGGGCGCAGACAGCAGCCAGCACCCTCTCCTCCGACCCTGCCCTGGCTGGAAAGGAACGAGGTCGTGGGGCTCATTTAAATGTGGGGACATGTCTGGCCTTTCTCTCATCCTCCTTTGTTCGGTTTTCATGGGAACGTGTGTTTATGGGAAACTCCGAGCATGCTTGCTACAGACAGATGTTTCTGGACTCTGTCCCTCGTCTGGCTAAGAATGTTTCTACTGGGAGATGAACCACTATTTTTTTTTTTTTTTCCCCTCGTCAGTCGATGCAGAAGATGGATATAAAGCATCAAGGCTTCTGAAATGGTCCCTCCGGAATCTAGGGAGTTCCAAGCAGCCGTTGGCAGACTCACTAGCCAGAGGTGATGCAGGGCCTCACTGAAGGGGAGGCAGAACCAAAGGCACAGGTTGTATCCACCTTCAGCGTCACAGGTACGAAGCGGATTCCTGCTGGCGCTTGCACCACGGATGAGCGGTCCAGGCTCCTCTTCCATCCCCCCAACCATCCCCACGCCACCTTCCCTCCCTCTACCTCCCCCACTGGCTGGAAAACTTTGTCACTTTAACATTTGATTATATAAAACCCTGCTCGCTTTACCCCCCGTGGATGAGTAATTGTTCTGCTATTTCTACAAAACGCCACAGGAAATATGAAAATAGGAGGCAGGATCTGGAGCAAGACTGTCCCTGAGTGCCTGTGCTTAGACGCATCAGAGATGGCTGCATAGATTCTACATCTGTGATGGGGAAGCAGAAGGGAGAGGGGGCAGAGAGAGAAGAGGATGGGCAGAGGAGAGACAGACAGACAGAGCAGGCAGCACCCGGGAACCTGGCCAGGATGCTGTCATGTGGCCTTTGGCCTAAAGGGGCTGAAGCTGGGCCCAAACCCCGGCAGGCCGCCTGCACCTGTGCCGGGCTCACTGCTGAAGGCAGGAAAGCTGGGCTGGCAGATGGGTCAGAAGTGAGTCATACGATGGAGAGGATGAGCTGCACATTTCTCTGCATTCTGTGATCCCTTTCCAAAACAGGCTGGACAATGTCTATGGTCTCACTCATTCTTCCATCCAATATTCTATTCGGAAGCGGTGTTGAGCCATGACTCAAAGTTCAGGCACTGGAGCCAGAAGCTCCAATCACACCTCTTTCTCTTGTGCAGAAAAGTGGCAAGTACCTCTCCAGCCTCGATTTTCTCATCTGTAAAATGGGACTGGAAATAACAGTGCCTCCTTTATACAAAGTGGTGGCAATGGTGTTATTCTAGTGACATAATAAGCAAGAAAGAACCAGCTCATTGGAAAAGACCCTGATGCTGGGAAAGATTGAGAGCAGAAGGAGAAGGGGGTGACAGAGAATAAGATGGTTGGATGGCATCATCAACTCAATGGACATGAATCTGAGCAAACTCAGGGAGATAGTGAAGGACAGGGAAGCTTGGTGTGCTACAGTCCATAAGATGGCAAAGAATCAGACACGACTGAGCGACTGAACAACAAATAAGCAACTGCAATGTAGCAAGTACTGCCCTAGACACAAGGGCTGCAGTGGTGTGTAAGAGCCTGTGCCCAGGGGCTCATAGCTTAGTGGAAGAGACAGATATGTGAACAAATTGCCAGCAGTGTGATGGGAGCTACAATAGTGATCATCTAGTGAGTCTGAAATTTTGGACCTGAGGCTCAAAGGACCTGGAGAACACTTAGCAGAAGGGCTAGGGTATAGGTAGTATGTCACCAGTTGGATAAGAGGGATCTATTTGCAGCAAACAACAGAAAGAATGGAGAAATGGAGATTTAAAAGATCAAGGCTTGTTTAAGAAAAAGTGAGGAATTGTTTGTGTCTGGGGAACAGCGGGAGATGATGCTGAAGGACCCCGCGTGTTTTGGTAAACAGTTTGGGTTCCATCTTTTTTTTTTGGAAATGTGGATTCATTGGAGTTTCTAAAAAAGGGTAGAGGCATGATCCAGCTGAATGATTTTACCCACTGTTATCATATTTCAATTGCTCTCCTATCTTTACAAATTCTTTATATAATAGATAGTATCAGTAACTCCTCCCCTGTGGTAAAAATTACAGGAAAGCAACACAGAATTCTTAAGCAGCAGTGTATGGAGGACTGATGGGCTGGCAGAGAAGGAGTGGAGGCACTGTTAAGAGACCCTTGTAGGGAAGAATATGTATGTTACTTAGTCATGTCTGGCTCTTTGCGACCCCAGGGACTGCAGCCCTCTCCTCTGTCCGTGGAATTCTCCAGGCAAGAACGCTGGAGTTGGGTTGCCATGCCTTCCTCCAGGGCATCTTCCTGACCCAGGGATGGAACCCAGGTCTCCCGCATTGCAGGCAGATTCTGTACGACCTGAGCCACCAGAGAAGCCCAAGGGGGAAAAACTGTATGGGGCCAAAGGCAAGAAAGGTCAGCCCTCCTCCACCATCATGTGCCTGCTAAGTCACCCAGTCATGTCCGGCTCTTTGTGACCCTGTGGGGTATAGCCCGCCAGGCTCCTCTGTCCATGGGGAGTCTTCAGGCAAGAATACTGGAGTGGGTTGCCATTTCCTCCTGCAGGGCATCTTCCTGACCCAGGGATCGAACCTGTGTCTCTTATGTCTCCTGCATTGGCAGGTGGGTTCTTCATCACTAGCCCACCTGGGAAGCCTGGATACATGTATATGCATGTCTGAGTCCCTTTGCTGTCCACCTGAAACCATCACAACATTGTTAATAGGCTATACTCTATTATGAATGAAAAGTTTAAAAAAAGCGACCTTGTAACAGAAAGTGTGAGTGGACATGGAGATCTCTGTCTTTAAGGGCAGATTGAACCTAAGAATTTCCTTCAATGGCTTCTTCCCTGCCCTAGAAAAGTCCAAGTAGGAGGGATGGGAAAGTGGCAGCCACAGCAAGTTATCCACCAGCTAAGTGTCCTCCCCATCCTCCTCTCTCAGTATCTCAGGTTGGTTTAGGGGAGCACGGGCCTATCTAAGCACCGCCTTTCCCATCTCTCCTTATGCCTGAGGGGCAGCGCATGGTGAGGACCTGGCTAGTGGGCCAAGAGTGGTAACTTCCTAGAGTTGCTTCCTCATTCTGGCAACACTTCTTCCCTCTTCTGACTTCTTTTTACTCTTCCTCCTTGGAAATTCAAGTGAGGGTGAGGTCGAGGCACAATCTTTCCACCATGAGGACAAGCGTCTGACACTGAAGATTGCAGAGAAGACAGACAAGAGGCCCCTGGGGGGCTGATGCCGCCAGGTGGCTGGTCCTCATGATGGGCAGCCTGCCCCTCTCACTATCTCTGGACTTCATGCTCCACAGGGACGCCTGTGAGCTCGGGCTTCTGTTATCTGCAGTGGGATGCAGACCCTGACACCAGGAGGCCATGCAGATGAAAGCCTCAGTGAGCGTGCACTGCTAGGAAGGCCCAGCTGTAGACACATCAGAAGCAAAATCCATTTCTCTTTGGCACTTGGGAGAAAGGGTCCATGTCTCACCAGCATTCCCCATGTATTAGTTGCTAAAACCTAAATTCTTCTGTGTTATCAGGTGGGAACCATAGATCAACTAGCCTGTGAAGAAAAATTTCCCTGGACCCCCAAAGACTCAGGCACTGTGTGGCTCACTCCAGAAGGAAGGGTAAAAGTATCAGCATTAAAGGGTAAATGTGAGCCATGAAATGTTTGCAAAGTCAATGGGGGCCCGAGGATGTGTCTTTCATGGGAAGAAGAAAGCAATCCTCTAAGGACATCAGAAGCTCAGTTTCTGGCTGGTCAAAGGGGGAATGGTCCCCTGAGGCCTGGACGGAAAGTTGCTGGGGAGATAAAGGTGGGGCTGCAAGGAGAGATGGCTCTGGTCTCCACCTGCAGTCCGGAAGCAGAAGTGGAGACAAATGGAAGGCATGGAGCTACACTGGGGTGAATTAACCAATATGGACCTTCTGTACAGCACAGGGGACTCTGCTCAACCTTATGAGGCAGTGTGGATGGGAAAGGAGTTTAGAGGGGAATGGATACATGTATATGTATGGTTGAGTCCCTTTGCTGTGCACCCGAAATTACCACAACATTGCTGATCAGCTCTACTCCAATACAAAGTTAAAAGTTTAATAGAAAAAAAATAAAAGAATAGGTGAAGACCTCAATGCAAAATGATAGAAAAATCAGGGGCCTTGGAGTTTAATTGATGTGAGTTTGACCAGCTCATTGGCCTTGGGTGTCACCTGACCACATCAGCCTTAGGTTCCCAAGCTGTGAGCTAGAAATAACAGTGCCCACGTACATGTTTATCACGAGGACTAAATGGGACATTGCACACGAAGAGCCCGGCACACAGTAGGCACTCTGTGTATGAGAGCTCACAGGGAGGACAGAGGGGAAGGTAGCCTCGGGAGTGGTCTCCAGGGAACCCCAGCCCTGGGAATCCCCCAGAGATCCCCTCCTCCTTGCTGGAAAGTGAAGGACAGCTGCTGGCTATCTTCATCACCGCTTCCTATGCAGAATGTATCTATTTGTTCCATAACTTAACTGCAGCCTTAGTACACAAAGCCCTTTGGTTGCGGGGGAGCGGATAACGCAATGAGATGCTGTCCCCTCGGTGAGCTAACGATGTTAGTGGATGATGACAGGTGGGTAGGAAGATGGGATGGGATGGGAGGGGGCAGCTGCGGTCCCCCGCTCCCTGCTCTTGGCTGTTTCTGCCGCTACTCAGAGGAAGAATGTGGGCTGTTATCTATTAGTCTGCGCATCAGAAATCTCATCTAATTTCATAATGAAGATCTAACTCCATCAGATATGGAAGACGTGTCAGCAAAAATGCAGAAGGCCATTTTTATGTGTCAGCCGGCTCACCGTGGGGCCCCCACCCGCCTGGAAGAGTGTAAGAAGTGCAGGTCTGAGGGGATGGGGGCTGCCAGACCAGGCTGGTCCTGACGGGGGACGCTGGTTGCCTCCTCCTGTGAGTGGATCCCGCCAGGCTGAAAGCTCTGTGAGAACAGGGGTTCTCTGTGCTTCTGTATACACAGTGCAGGGAGCCTGGTGAGTGCCCCAGCATGGGGACAAGGAGTCCCATATGCCTGGCTTCCCAGGCAACACGTGGTGACCAGCTTCCTCCTTATAACTGAGGTTTAATTGACATATGGTATTACATGAGTTTCAGGTGTATAACGATTTGATGTTTGTGTACAGTGCAAAATGGTCACCACAACACGTATAGTTACCGTCCATCACCCATATGGTGCCCAGTTTTTCTTTCTTTCATTGAGGTATCGTTAAAATGTTGTGTTAATTGCAGCTGTACAGTGATTTAGTTATGCATATATACGTATGTGCACAGTCACTTGGTCGTGTCTGACTCTTTGTGACTCCATAGACTATAGCCTGCCAGACTCCTCTTTCCATGGGGTTTCCCAGGCAGGAGTACTGAGGCAGAGAAGCAGGCTACCGTTTCCTCCTCCAGGGGATCTCCCTGACCCAGGATTCGAATCTGCATCTCCTGTGTTTCCTGCGTTGGCAGGCGGATTCTTCCCCACTGAGCCACCTGGGAAGCCCATATATATGCATATATATTTTCAGATTCATATCCATTATAGGCTATTACAAAATATATTGAGTATGGGTCCCTGTGCTATACAGTAGGTCCTTGTTGGTTATCTATTTTATTTTTTTTCAGTTTTATTTATTTATTTTACTTTACAATATTGCATTGGTTTTGCCATACATTGACATGAATCCACCATGGGTGTACATGTGTTCCACATCCTGAACCCCTCCTCCCACCTCCCTCCCCATCTCATCCTTCTGGGTCATCCCAGTGCACCAGCCCTGAGCACCCTGTATCATGCATCGAACCTGGACTGACGATTCATTTCACAGATGATAATTTACATGTTTCAATGCCATTCTCCCATATCATCCTGCCCTCGCCCTCTCCCACAGAGTCCAAATAGAGTAATGTGGATATGTTAATACCAAATTCCTAATTCATCGCTCTCCCTCCCTTCCCGCTTTGGGTAACCATAAGTTTGTTTTCTATGTCTGTGAGTCTACTTCTGTTTTGTAAATAAGGTCATTTGTGTCATATTTTAGATTCTACAGATAAATGATACCATATCCTGACATACTTCACTTGGCATGATAATCTGTAGGTCCATCCACATTCCTGCAAGTTGGTGCCCGGTTTGTTTTTTGCAAGCCTGCTTACTCCTCAAAACCGAGACTTCCAGCCACCCTGGTCCCCTCCTGAGGACTAGTCTTTATGCTCGGATGAGGGATGGCAGAGCTCTGGCCCAGCTCTGTAACTCGCAGGATTGAGTCAACACAGCTGTGACCTTGCTTATAAAGCTTTTGAAACATTCTGAGCCCACTCGGCTTCCTCCTCTGGAAGGCAGAGTTGCTATAGTCCCTGTCTCATGCTTTGCTGTGAACTTTGAATGAGGTGACACGTGCAAAAGGGCTGAGAACAGGACCTGGAGCTTGGAAGCACTTGAAAATTATCAGCCATTATAAGGGTCTGAAAAAGGACAGGAGTCTTCCTTCTCTGTATTTGGGTGCTTTGTCCTGGGAACCTACTGGAGATATAGTTCCTCCAGGATTTGTCTGTCTGCCTCTCAAGGGTGCAATCCCATCACAAGCTCAAGACAGACTTGTTTACCTTCCTGCTTCACAATCCTCTCACCAGGACTTCGCATATTGTGCTCCCTCCTTAGAGCCCCTGGTATTTCATGAGGACTCCTGTCTTCTCCTGTGCTAGACCCAGGGATCTCTTATCTGCGGAAGCCATGCTTTCACAGGTGGCATTTCCTCTAGCTCTCCACACCTGGATGGGCATCTCGGAGTAGGAGCTGAGAGTCCTGCCTCCAAAGCCACAAATATCAGCTTTGACACTTTCTAGCTGTGTGACCCTGTCCGTGTGAATAACTTCCAACAACCCAATTTCCTTATGTGTAAAACAGAGGCTCTGAGTACCCAGCTCACAGGATTATTGTAGAGATCAAATAGGTTTAGGTGGTGGCCCAGTTGTTAAGACTCCACCTGCCAATTCAGGGGAGAGGGTTCAGTCCCTGGTCCAGGAAGATCCTACATGCTGGAGCAACTGAGCCTGTGGGCCACAACTACTCAGCCTGTGTTCTAAAGCCCATACAGCAAGAGAAGCCACTGCAATGAGAGGCCTGCTTACTGCATCGATGACCAGCCCCTGCTCACCACAATTAGAGAGAGCCTGCCCAAAGCAATGAAGACCCGGTGCAGCCAAAATAATAATAAAATAAATAGATTGATTCCCATGAGGGGCTTAGAATAGCTCCAGCTTTGTATCAAATATTCGATCAATGGTAAGTACTATTAATTATAGATATTGTATAACACCCCCTAAACACACATGCAAGCGGCCGTTTCATTATAGGTGAGACTCCTCCCATTTTATTTCATCTGCCTATGGATAGCAGGTCATTTCCACCTGCTATGAGGCTGTCTTTTCTCTTCTTTTGCCGTGAAAATGAGATTTATGTTTTTTTAAATTAAATCACCTTGACAATATATCCCAGCTCAGCACCTTGGAGGGAAAGGCAGGGACACAGGCCTCTCCTTGGCACTTGTTTGTCATCTTATTCTACCACCCTTCTGCTTTACTGTTGCAGACGCTGGCTTTCTAACAGAAGCCAAAGAGAGTGCGCACCTGTCTGGGGTCATAAAACTGAACTCTAGTCTTAATTCTTTCACAAATTAGTGTGCAACATGGAGAAAACCACTTCCTTCCAGACTCCGGTTCCCACAGCTGAACAGTGATGGGAGCACGCTGGATGCTGCTTGGGTCCTTCTCTGTTCTCAGACTCTGTGAACGTGACCATAACTCCAAGTTCTCTGAGAGTTTAACAGTCTGGACATGATGGGGCAAAAACCTTGAGACAGGATGTGTTGGCCTATGACCTCTGCTCGGATCGTATGATAGGAAGGCTCCAAGCCTCTATCACCAGCTTTGGAAAGCTGAGTAGAGATATCCTGACCTTTGAACATGAGATATTAATGTTTCAACTTTTCCTTTTTAATTGTGTGAGATGCGCTGTCATTGGCGTGAAAAGGTTGCATGCTGATGTGTAGGTCATGGCCGACAGGAAACAGCGGACGAGAAGCCTCTGGTTCTCGCCTTCCCGGGTACTGCCTGGGCTGCCTCCTGAGCTCAGGGCTGAGGACCAGCCCTTGCAGCTCCCCATCCTCCAGAGGGACATGCACCAGGATTTACCACATGCTTTCTATCCCAGGGAGTATGGCTTAAGTGCCTTTAATGCAGCCTGACTCATCACTCATGATTTTCTTGAATGTTTCTGACTTCTGTGTCCTCTTAGGAAAAACAAGAAAGAATAAAATGAAGTAGGCAGTCTTAACTCTTATCAGTTTTTTATTGCATCCAGCTTGCATCTTCCAACATGGTCTTCAAGGCTGTCTGTACTGAGGTTCAGAATCGCCCGCCTCAGCACCCATCCCAAATCTGCAGAGAATATCTGCTCTCCCTTGTTTTCTACTCTGCAGACACGAACTCCTTCATGTCACTTGTAAATTGTCTTCCCCTTGGTTCCCTGACTGATGCGAGGCTTAGTCCAAACCCACTGTGTGAGACGCTTTAGGAGGGAAGGAGTGTATTAAGCATGTGTGTTAGGAAGTGACTTCTCCATGGTGCTGGGACAGTTAGTATTCTGTATCAACTTGGCTGGGTCACAGCACCCAGACATTTGGACACACGTTAGTCTATATGGTTCTCTGGAGGTTGCTTTCAGATGAAATAGAGTCAGTGGACTTTGAGCAAAGCAGATTACCCTCCGTAATGTAGGTGGGCTTCATGCAATCAGCTGAAGGTTCTATTGAGGAAAAGCCTGTGTTTCACCAAGAAGAGGGGATTGTGCCAGGAGACAGCCTTCACACTCAAACAGCAGCATTGACTCTGCCTGGTGTTTTGCCCTATTTTGAACTTACATCTATGATCCTGTGAGCCAATCCTTGGAAATAAAACCCTCTCTCTTTACATATGCACCCTAGTGTATATATACACGAACACATACATTCTGTTAGTTCTTTCCGAGGAACCCTAATGTATAGCATACTGTGATGTAACATTACCATTTCCCTATAGGCAAAACGTTCTCTCGGCATATTCATTTGTTGGATGTGAAGCTTTCTGGACTTCAAAAGATAAAGTCTCACATTCAAGTCCTTATTTTTTCCTTCTGTTCCTCCTAACATTTTTATTGAGGAGATAAAACACAGTCAGGTAATATTTTAATCAGTAACAGTTATTACCAGAATGTTCTTCCTGTTGCTTCTATTATCTTCTGAACATCCAACACCACCACTCCCCCAGCCATCCACCCACCCAATCTGACTCAGGGCCCTACATCTCTGCACACCGGGATAAGCACCCCGGGCTGGATATTAGTTCTCAAACTTGAGTGCAGCTTCCCTGGCGGCTCAGATGATAAATAATCTGCCTGCAATGCCAGAGACCCAGGTTCAATCCCTGGGTCGGGAAGATCCCCTGGAGAAGGGAATGGCTACCCACTATAGTATTCCTGCCTGGAGAATCCCATGGACAGAGGAGCCTGGGGGCTACAGTCCATGGGGTTGCAAAGAGTTGAACAAGGCTGAGCTTCTTTCACTTACTCACTCCCAACTTTGGGCACCAAAGGAAAAGAGTTGCTCTCTCAGCAACACAAAGGATCAAACATGAGGAATTTGTCTCCTAAACATCCAGGTTAGAAATGAAATGCTTGAGGCTTTCCAGTTGGCTCAGTGCTATAGAATCCACCTGCCAATGCAGAGGACGCATATTTGATCCCTGATCCAGAAAGATCCCACATGCTCTGGAGCAACTAAGCCCGTGTGCCACAACTCTGAGCTGTGCTCTAGAGCCTGGGAACCGCAACTACTGAGCCCACACTCCGCAACTACCGAGGCTTGTGCACCCGAGAGCCCTTGTTCCACATCAAGAGAAGCCACCACAACGAGAAGCCAGCGCACTGCAGCTAGAGAAAAGCCCATGCGGCAACAGAGACCCGGCACAGCCAAAAATAAATAAGCACAGAAATAAGGTAAAAAGAAATTAAATGCCCGAGGCAAAGGGGTTTGTGTGGCTGCCGCCCTAGGAATGCATATAATGACCAGAAAGCTTCGAGTCAGCCCCTGTGACCCAGATTCCGGGGAATCTGGCAGGAATCCTTGCAGACACTGATTACCATGCTTCAGTCCCTGGCACCTGGCACTGGACCCCAAAGTCCAGAACAGGAAGCTCTGTGTGGGGAGCTTCTCTGCTAATCCCCCGTCTGAACTTTCTCTTCCTCAACTCCAGGCCACTCACTGCTCCCGGTCCCAGCATCTGCTGAGCAAATCCTCTTCCCTCATTTGTATTGTTACCTTGAAGGTATTTTTAGCCTGTGATCATCCACCCCTGAGCCCTCTCCCTAAGTAGATGGTAATTTAACACCGGCCCAGATCTGCCAACTGTGAAACTGAGCACGTCTGGGAGTTCTGGGCCTGGAGCTGGTGCTGGGAAGAATCTGGAAGCCTTGTTCAGGCTTCAGCAGTGGTTCAGAAGAGGCGGGGGAAGGTCACTCTCGGACTGGTCCTCTTGATTCTCTTAATGAGTTTTATGGTTTGTCTGTTGGGTTAACAGAGATTTAGAGATTTTCTCAGATGTCTGCATGCATGTGTGTGCGTGTGCGTGTGCGTGTGTGTGTGTGTGTGTGTGTGTGTGTGTGTGTGTGTGTATGCCCGTGCATGGTCGGGCAGATGAGAAAGAAGAGTAAAAAGAGGGACAGTGGTTTTCCTGTGTCTCCAGCATCTAGCTTTCTGGCCCTGTGGCTCCACTCCTCTATCATAATTCTTGAAGGTGACAAAACCAAAAACTAAAAAAAAATCAAAAAATGAAAATCTCAAACACTACACACAAAAATCCTGAAAGAGCCTTTTTAAAACATAGATGATTCTTTCAGCTTTTCAAGACTCTGAGGCCATAGACCACTGAAACATGAAGAAGACTATATATGGAATCTAAAGAGAAGAAAGGAATTTGGGACAATCTGTTTAAAAGACAGCAGGAGAAGACCTATGCCTTGAGCCAAGGATTTTGGGAGGAATTTATCCATAATACTCTAAGTAGCTAGAATCATCTCTATGATCCAGAGGATGAAAAATTAAAAATATTTTTCAAATAGATATTTTTGAAAAATAAAATTGAATATATTTTGAGTTTGAAAGCCATCAGGTCCTCCTAAGACATCACTAAGGTACAAAGCTGGCAGGTTAGAAGAGTTCCCATTCCCACCTGGAAGGACCTCTCTATTTTGAAAATTTATAGCTGAATTAATCTCAGTGACCTTACTTCAGTTTGAGTTTAAGAGTGTTGAAGACTGAAGCTGGGGAGTGGGGTGTGTTGTCTAGATGATTTAGGTGTGGTCTTTTTCGTGTTGATTTCAGTAAAGTTTTTGACACAGTGAAGAACCCTGGAAGAACCAATTTGCTAAGGAATGAAGCTTAACATCTCCAAGTGGGACATAGGAGACTCATGCTTCCTGACCTGTGGCAATATTGCTTCTGTGATATTCCTGCCAAGAATGTACCGCCTGCGACTGGTGAGAAGCACAGGTGGGGCAGAGCAGGTTCAAAGTCATGCTTTGGAATGTGAGGTCTGGATACCCTTGACGTTTGATAAGGGCATGAAAGACAGAAGGACACACAACTGCTTCAAACTGAAGGAGACTGTGAGTTAAGGCAGTTGAGTTTCAAGTGTGCTCCTGGAGAAGCTCCTGGGCAGGAGAGGAAGGATATTGTTACGACTGTTGGCAACATGAATGAGTTCCTTGTATGGCAAGGTTATGATGGCATCATACTGACCTCGATCCCTGGGTCGGGAAGATCCTCTGGAGAAGGAAATGGCAACCCACTCCAGTACTCTTGCCTGGAAAATCCCATGGTAGGCTACAGTCCATGAGGTCACAAAGAGTCAGACACGACTGAGTGACTCCACCTCACCTTTATATACTGGTCAGGAAGATAGAATTTTTGTTTGGGGGAAATAAACACTGGAGGTCCCTTAGAGAGGATGGGACCTCATTGTTAGGCACATTTTTCTCTCTTTCAAGAGACTCTGGACCCAGAAGAAAGGAGCAGGAAACAAGTAGGCCAAGTCTATCTCACCAAGCAAAACTGCCAAGCTTGCCAACTCCACTCTAGCCCCCTTTTCTGCTTACTTCCTCCTGAGCTCTCCCCCTCTCTCATCTCTAGCCACTCCCCCATATCTTCTTCTTAAAAGACGCTTCTTTCAATTTGGCTATTACATAATTTTCAGTCTCTGTGATAGCAGTTTTTCTTTCTGGGGATATAAGAATCTCAATAAGGAATACTTGAAAAGAACATGCCTCCAAGGCTCAAAGGAATTAATCTCTAAACATAGAATTTCCCACACTGGAAGTAGGTGATGAAACCCTGACTTATCTTTCTCCACAAGTGTCGTGAGATTCTTGCCACTTGGGGAGCAGCTAGCCCTGCCCTGATAACCTGAGATTCCTCAGACCACCTGGAAGAGTTGGGCATTCTCCCCATCATCCCTGGACCCTTAACTCAAAAGGAGGCTCTTCCCTTTTGGTGCTGCAGATAGTTTGATACAGAGGATGGAATCACCCCATTAAGTAAAATTCCACAACAGAGTGTTAAAAAGACCTGATAAAATATACACGAGTTATTAAATATTGTCATCAAGATGAGCAATAAATCAGACATTTATGGTTTCTGATTATAAATTCCATTTATTCCATAAGCGTTTCTAGAAAAAAAATGCAGATGCAACAGAGATTTAAGCATGCCTGGGATGGGTGCATTTTATCTTTGCTATGAGGCTGCTGCCTCCCCAGGGAAGCATGAAGAGCCCTCCTGGGGCCATCAGGTACCAGCTGAGGTCTATGTGGAACTCAGAGAGCAGCATCTGTGAATATTCCTACGAAGTTTTCACAAGTCAGGAATTCCAGTATGATTCCTTGTGGAGGTGAACTTGAAGATAGCCTGTCCATTCCAAGCCCAGATCAAGCTGAAGGAGAGGAGCCAGGCGGCAAGAATTCATGTGGGTCTTGGCAGGCAGCACTGACCAGTACAGATCGTTAACAGGGGAGTCAGGACAAGACTCTGGGGGTTCCCAGGTGGCTCAGTGGTAAAGAATCTGCTTGCAGTGCAGGAGATGCAAGAGATGCAGGTTCAATCCCTGAGGTGGGAAGATCTCGTGAAGAAGGAAATGGCAACGCACTCCAGTGTCCTTGCGCTGGCAAACCCCATGGACAGAGGAGCCTGAAGGGCTACAGAGCCCTACTCTCTGGGGTCACAGAGAGTCAGACACGGCTGAGCACACAGCACACATGCACAGGACATGAACTCTCTGGGAGAAAGCCCACTGAAGACCAGGGAGGGAGCCGATCCCAGGGAGCGTGGTGAGCATCAGTCAGCATCGACCTTCACGTTCTTCGGCACTTCACACTTCACATCTCGATTCTTCACATCTGACATGACCCCTCTGGCATAGGCATAGTGGTTTTCATCCCATAGACAGAGCATCCTATAGTTCTCTCACTCACACAAGTGGGCCTTTCTCAGCTCCTGCTAATGCTGTGTTCCTGCTAATTTCTCTTTAAAGTGGTTCTAGCTCATGGAGAGAAGACGAGAGCAGGCCACGTCATGACATTCCTTGTGACGGGATTTGACTTGCTTCTGGCATCATGAGAAACGCTGGACTGGAAGAAACACAAGCTGGAATCAAGATTGCCGGGAGAAATAGCAATAACCTCAGATATGCAGATGACACCACCCTTATGGCAGAAAGTGAAGAGGAGCTAAAAAGCCTCTTGATGAAAGTGAAAGAGAGCGAAAAAGTTGGCTTAAAGCTCTATATTCAGAAAACGACGATCATGGCATCCGGTCCCATCACTTCATGGGAAATAGATGGGGAAACAGTGAAAACAGTGTCAGACTTTATTTTGGGGGGCTCCAAAATCACTGCTGATGGTGACTGCAGCCATGAAATTAGAAGACGCTTACTCCTTGGAAGAAAAGTTATGATCAACCTAGATAGTATATTCAAAAGCAGAGACATTACTTTGCTGACTAAGGTCCGTCTAGTCAAGGCTATGGTTTTTCCTGTGGTCATGTATGGATGTGAGAGTTGGACTGTGAAGAAGGCTGAGTTTTGGAAGGAACGATGCTAAAGCTGAAACTCCAGTACTTTGGCCACCTCATGTGAAGAGTTGACTCATTGGAAAAGACTCTGATGCTGGGAGGGATTGGGGGCAGGAGGAGAAGGGGACGACCGAGGATGAGATGGCTGGATGGCATCACGGACTCGATGGACATGAGTCTGAGTGAACTCCGGGAGATGGTGATGAACAGGGAGGCCTGGCGTGCTGCAATTCATGGGGTCGCAAAGAGTCGGACACGACTGAGCGACTGAACTGAACTGAACTGGTTTGGGAATGACTCGTGTTATTCCTTTAGCAGATTTCTCTCGTTCTGTTTGGCTTGGTCTTTTTGTGATCACACATTGGGAGGTGAATAGGGCCTGTCACCTGAGGACAAGCCAGAGTATCAAGACAAGCTGCGGGTCATCTGCAGGCCAGGTGGGCCAAATGTGGAGGCAGGTAAGTGGAGTGTACCTGAGTGGGCCTCTACCCATGCACCCTGTGACTGGTTTAGTGCCTGGGATCTTCGTCACGAGGTTTATGTGACAGTGCTCAGCCTCATGAGTCCCAGCTGCTGCCTACACACACACACACACACAAACACACACACATTGATACCATATACACAGAAACCCCACACTGATTGAGGGGCACGGATGTGCATCTTTGTACAACACTCACAGTGTTTGCTAGACACTGGGGAGCATTGGCTTTTGGAAAAAGACAAGATAAATCACTCTGGAGAGGGAGAAAAGGAAAAAAGATGATAAAGAAAAAACCTGCTTTCTCCCCCCTTTCAAATGCCACAGGAAAATGTCAAGGAAATTGCTTTACTGGAAATAACAGAGAGGTTCAAAACAAAATTGTCAAGTGTCATCCCTTGGCCTGACTTTCTCTTCACACAGGGCTCCTCTCCCCCTGCCTATTAGCTGCCTTCCTGCCTCTGCCTCCAGACCTCTCAGGAAGCCACTTCTCCAGCCTCCAGAGGAGGATGAACTGAAAAACAGCCCTTGGAAAGCCTGTCACTATGGGGAATAATAGATAATAAATAAAAGGTCAAAGAAGTGGGTGCGAGATCTTCCTTGGCCAGCTGGCTATACCCAACTCTGGGACAATGTCCACCGGGGACCACATGGGGGAATTTTATCATCATTTTCAGTGTCATCATTATCCAAGCCTTTATTACCCAAATTGATTGTGAGAGGTTATGCCCAGGTCACTGTCAACAGGAAATTACATACAGATACTTCTGCCTTCTTGTAGCTTAAAATCCATCACATGTTTCACAGTCCTACAAAAACCTTCCCTGAATTACTGTTTATTCTCGGGCTTCCCTGGTGGCTCAGATGGTAAAGAATCTGCCTGCAGTGCAGGATACCCAGGCTCAATTCCTTGGTCAGGAAGACCCCCTGAAGAAGGGAATGTCCTCACTCCAGTACTCTTGCCTGGAGAATTCCATGGACAGAGGAGCCTGGCAGGCTACAGTCCATGGGGTGGCAGAGAGTCAGACACGACTGAGGGACTAACACTTTCACTTTTTTCTCTACTTCTATTATAACAGCAACCACAACAGTGCTTGGCTGTGAGACACAGGACAGGAGAGTTTTTGCATAATTATCCAAAATCAATTCCCAAGCTTCTGTGTTATACGCCAGGTCCTTGGCTGGAATCTCCAGACAGAGCAATAGACAAAACGTGGATTCTGCCCTCAAGGAACTCACAGATGCTGTGAGCTGTTATATTCGATTTTTTGTTTCTTCTAAAGTGTAGGAAAACTATCTTTAAAGAAAATGTTTCAAGAAAGCCCAACATCTGAGACTAAGAAATCAAGGTTTTTGGTTACATGGAAAGAATGGATGGAGAAAACTTGTTAAAGAGAGAGTATAAATCCCAGTCTATGCATAGTGAAAAGGCCTCAGGGAAGCCTGGTAATTTTTCTTGTTGTTTTAGTCCCTAAGTCATATCTGACTCTTTTGTGACCCCATGGGCTGTAGACTGCCAGGCTCCTCTGTTCTTGGGATTTCCCAGGCAAGATTACCAGAGTGGGTTTCCATTTCCTTCTCCAGGGGATCTTCCTGACCAAGCGATAGAACTGGTGTCTCCTGCATTGGCAAGTGGTTTCTTTACCACTGGGGAAGCTCTTGGTAAATTTTTTTATCCCACAGTTTTCCACTGAAGAACACAGGATGTGGTAGCGATTCTGCTGGAGCTCAAAGTCTTTCTCCTGCTTCCCCCCTGGGTCCTGAAATACAACAGGGAAGGAAAGCCAGCTCTTGCCCCACTGAGCTCATCCTCTGCAGAAATGACAGATTTTGTCAAGGTTTTCTCAAATCACGATTCACAACAAAGTTTTCATTTCTACAGCCCTATTCCTGATATGGAATATCCAAGCTGGGACTAGGAGTCAATATTCTGATCCTTTACCTGGATCAGAAGGAGAACTCTGGCAAAATAAAGCCCTTAACCAATCATTTGGTGGACTTTGATAAGCCAAACCCAAAAGACCCTAAGTGTTCGTCGTATGTATATAAACTAGTTTAGAGTATTATACTATAATATAGGCAGTTTTAGAAGGAAAGGAGAAAGATTTGCCCAACAAACAGAATACTCAAGAAGCAGCAAAATAGTTAAGACATAACTTATTGTTGTTCAGTTACTAAGTCATGTCTGATTCTTTGCGACCCCATTCTGCAGCAGGCCAGGTTCCTCTGTCCACTCTCTCCTGGAGTTTGCTCAAATTTATGTTCATTGAGTCAGTGAGCCTAACTAACCATCTCATCCTCTGTCGTTCCCTTCTCCTGTCCTCAAGCTTTTCCAGCATCAGGGTCTTTTCCAATGAGTTGGCTCTTCGCATCAGGGGGCCAAAGTAAGATGTAACTACAACCCTCAAAATCAAGGCCTATAATTTTTTTAATACTGCAATTAAGAAACTTGACCAATTAATTATATAGAATTCTAGATTTAATTTTCTTCATATAATACTTAGTGATGTTTATTTAATGGAGAACAACTTACTATTATTTTACTGCTGATGCTCTTCTTTTTGCTTTTAATAATGGTAACTAGAAAACTAAATGTCATGATGAAAACAAATCAGCTCCAAAGAAATCCCTGAACCTCAGGATGAAAAACATGATTCTCCAAGCATGCCACCTGCCACAGGTTCACGGCTCCTGGTCTTTGTCTTGCTGGACTGTCAGTCGAAGTGATTGACACCATTTGTGCAGAAGGAGAGGTGATGGACCACATCCTCCCCAACCTATATAAACGACGGAGACTGAGTGAGAACAAGAAGGCCTTTATCTCTTAATTACTTCCCCACTGAACCACCAAGACATCATGTGAAGCACTCTGATACAGTTTTGAGTGCCACTGCTACCCACCTTAAATCCAACCCCCAAGCATAATTCACTAATAAGATCTTCATGGTCCCAGCTTTCAATAGAGCCACTATCCACTGATGGGAGAATAAATATCACCAGGTTGGATATGCTCTGAAATACTCAGTTGTATCTGTGCTCCTTATATGCATCACCCCCATCCTTCCAATGACATCTGCTCACAGGCCCATAGATAAACCAACTTTAGTGAGTTATTTTCAAATTTATAAAAATTTGATAAAGCAAACCAGAACACAGTGAGTGGCCATTTGATAATACGAATAGGATGGCTGTTGTGAAAAGGAGGAATGAGAGGCATAGATCTTGGTGGAACCAGCCAATACACGAGACAGTCACTTCAGGTGATCAAGACGGGCAGAAAGACGGAAGAAGGACACCGAGAAACTGACAAATATGGTCATTCCTAAGTGTGCTTTTTATAAACTTTCTGAATCCTCCCACCCAAAGCCGGATCCTGTGGAGCCCCAGGAAAATTTAAAAGAGGACTTCCTCAGAACTAAGCAAAGGCTGGCCAAAGTGCCTGAGCTCTGTGTCCTCACCTGTTGGAGAATGATTTGCAGCAGATCTGCTGAATCTACTCTGCTTTTGCTGAAGGGGGTCTGGGATTTGGCAGAGGGGTGCCCAGTGGGGGAAAGCTTTGGTAATAAGAAGTCCCAGGTGCACTAGCCCACAATCCAGCGGCACGGAAGACTGAATGAAGCTCGTGAACGTGCCAAGGGAATTCTAGGAATGTGCACAGCGTCTGTTCAGAAGGAGACTTGAAATCCCTTAAAGGCACTGACAGGTTTTTCCCAGTTTTAGGACTGAAATTGGCTGAGCCACTTCATTTTTAATTGGGAGAAACTGCAGAAGCTGCAAGGAAACAAGAGGAGGAAGAAGACAAGGTACATGATGAAAAAGGAAGGACCTAGGAGATGGAGAGTTGAAAGCGCAAAGGAAGAGAGAGGAGAAAGCCTTCCCCGAGAACCCAGGGCAGGATGCCACACAGGACAAAACCAGTGTGGGCTGAGATCCAGGGGAGGAATGGACCAGGAGGCAAAGTTGTCCCTCTCTTACTTACTTCTTAGATTAACTGCAAGAAAACAAGCCCATAGATGCAAAGGATTTGTGTTGAAAAACGCTGTATGTCAGGTTACACAAATCAATTAATAAACATACAAGAGGCAACAAAGCATAAGCTATATTTCATAGCTAGTAGTTATAGTTTTAGCATCAAAGTATAAAAGCCCATTATAATGCTATCCAGTCCTGCTGCGTCTGCCTGCCTACAATACCTCCCCATTCTCAGAAGTCACTCATTGCCTCAGTAGCTTTATTTATTTACTCTTCAGTTATATTCCACCTTCCTAGAAAAAAAGGGTCTGAGACAGCTTGTGATGTTAAAATATATAGAAAGCGGAAAAGCTAAAAATGAAAACAGGAACACTAACCCGTCAAAATGAACAAGGGAGGAAATGCAGGCAGCACCACCTGGACTGGGCGAGTGAACTTCAAACATAGCTGCCAAGCCGGAGGAGAACACGTGTGTTGACTTGAATGTCCTCAGCGATGGAGACAGGAGGAAATCAGCTCACGTGGTCACACAGACTCTTGCTGGGCACCTTTTGGCATGTGCAGCAACAGATAAGAAACTGACTCTATTTTAGCTACAGATTTGGAGCATTTATAGCAGTGCCTTCTGATGGGCTTTCTTATGTCTGTTCCCTGTAGATGGCAGCTTGCAGGCCCTCTGTTGAGCAGGGTCAGGTTCTTAAATAGCCCCATCACAGCACCTTCTACCAGGTTCAGCATGGTGGTTCTGAAACAGGGATACTTTTAAACCACAGATCTGAGTTCCCATCAAACATTATGATGGAATGGGATTCAGTGGAGGGGGAGAGCTCAAAGATATCTTTAAAATACAACGTTATGTGGCAGCCTGGATGGAAGGGGAGTCTGGGGGAGAATGGATACAAGTATATGTATGGCTGAGTCCCTTTGCTGTCCACCTGAAACTATCACACTGTTGTTAACTGGCTATATTCCAATATAAAATAAATTTAAATAGATATAGATATATGCATGGCAGTACCCACAGGTCATTTCTGATGCTCATACCTATACTCTGGGTTGAAAGGATTTTATTTCAATCATTTTCTCTCTGAGAATCAGCTTCTAAATTTTGCAAGTTGGTGTCTTTCTATCAGCATGTTCTCACCTTGAAAGTTCAAGGGAACTAGAAGGCCTTGAAACTTGGAAATGGTAATGTGCCTCGTACCCCATGGGGAGGGGAGACTGAGGTCCTGCTCAAAGCTACAAAAGGACACAGCTTAAAGAGGAGCCCCACTGATTCGCAGCCTGGTGTCAGATCCTGGGCTAAGTTCCAGAGACACACCAACCAGGACAGGTGCGTCCACCAACAAAGTGAGGACTTTGGAACTTCTACTCAAAGGGAAGAAGCTGACACTCAGAGAATACCTAGTCTTCACCAGACACCACTGCCAGGCATTCCACACCCAGAACTTCAGCTCATGTGCTATTTTTTTTTTTTTTTTTAAAATAGCATCATTATCCTGTTTTACTATTAAAAAAAAAAAAAAAACAGGTTCAGAAAAGTTAAAATAACCTCAAGATCACACAAGCATTGGTAAAACTAGGATTCAACTCAGCTCCATTTATACCCAAAGCCCACTCGCTCCCTTTCTGCTGTTTTTCACTGAGGAAATACTTTCCCTCCTCCGGGGTGTGCCTTCCCCAGAGCTCAGCAGCATGGACTTGTTAAAGGCCAAGTCTCTGTAATCAGAATTCCCAGGCTCATGTCTTAGCCTCACCTCTTGAAGGCTGCAGACCTTTAGGCAAGTTACTTTCACTTTTCATGTCCCAGTTCTTCCATCTTGTGTGATTGGCATCTATCCTGCAGAGTGATGCTAGTGGTCAAGAACCCGGAGACGTAAGAGACACAGGTTTACCCTGGCTCGGGCAGGGCTCCTAGAGGAGGCACGGCAGCTCAGTCCTGTATTCCTGCCAGAGAATCCCATGGACAGAGGAGTCTGCTGGGCCACAGTCCGTGGGGTCACAAAGAGTCGGACACGACTGAAGCAACTTAGCACCCACACACACTGCAGAGAGGTGGCCTAAATGAAATGTGATGACTTCCACACAGCACATAGTAACCAGCAAACGCCAGCCGATCTAGACCTGTAGCAAGGATGCAGACCCTTGGGTTTAGGGAAGATGGATTAAGCAACTGGCAGTGCTCCATTGTAGTGATGGCTCCCACCTGGATGGCCGAGGCAAGGCCTTGGATTAACCCTATTCCCAACAGGAATTCCGAGCACTATCTTGGGTGAGGAGGACGGGGACAGGAGAGAAGGATGTGACGATGGCAGCTGACTTGAGATCCACAATTAAGTCTTCTAAATTATCACTGAAGTTTCCTTCTGTGTCTAAAAGTCTATATAATCTTACTAAGAATAAAATAAAATGAGAACATAAATTTTTAGAAATAGCATTTGGAAGCCTGAAAGCTGGCATCGACTAAGCCATCTGAAATAATGTTAAATTTTATTTGGCTTAAAAGAGGAGCAAGGAAAGGACGGGCCAGCTTCTCGGGGAAGCTTAGGAGCGTTAACAGATGTCAGAGGCTGCAGAGCTTCTTGGGTCCTGGTTTATGTCCACAGCCCCTGGAAGGGGAAGAGAAAAGTGGTCAAGCTAGGAAGGGTAGGAAGAGTCGTGTTAGAATAACACAGTGAGGCATGCGCCTGGAAGGGACTGTCTTTCTCTGAAACAACAGTGCTCCCATGAGCTGGAGGAGAGGAGAGG
>SJYT01006432.1:272704-285304 GCA_006410635.1 Cephalophus harveyi | reverse complement strand
AGTGGGCGTGAGTTTGAGCCAAGAGATAGTCCCACCCTCCCTCCCTCAGCTGCCCCTGATGGGCGAGGGTGGACAGGGAAGACTTATCAGTCCCGAGGGGACAAGACAAAGGGGCTACAAAACAAATGACTGAGCCCACCACTGCCCCCAGTTCGGAGCTGAGTAAACTGAAGGCAGAGGGAAATGTCAGTGGAAAAAGACGAGGGTCTCTTGTTTCTGGCCTGGGGGAAAGATCGCCATCAACATCCTCACACTGAAGCTCAGCTAAGGCAAAAGCAAATAGAGGGAAACGTTTGTGTTAATCTACCCAAGGGCTCTACTGAGTTCCCAGGTAGAATTTGGTGGGAACAGGAAGGGAGTCGCCTTCATGGTCGGGGGTGAGGTCTGCAAGGAAGCACAGGCAGTGTGTGAAAGAGGGGGCAGGTTACAGGGCTGGGCGCCCAGGGAGGTCCGAGCGGGGAGTGGACGCTGCGAGATCAGGTCAGCGGGGTGCTTCGTGGGGCAGGCAGCTCATGAAGGGGGAGATTTGAAGGGAGTGGGGCAACAGGAAGTGGAACAGAAGGACGAATTTAAGTACACACGCAGTAGAATGATGGAGAGACAGGCTGACAGAGCTCAGTGCGGGGGAGGGAAGGGAAGAGGCTCGGGCTGGCTCCGGAAAGAGCAGGTGAAGAGGTGGCAGGAGGGGAAGGTGTGTCATCTCCAGGCAGAGGTGGGCTGGCAGTGGAGACGGCTGAGATGCCGGGGCCACAGATACGATCGCAGAGTTGCGCTTAGGGAAGATTAACCTCCTGGCAGTGGGCAAGATGAGGTGGGAGTCAGAGAGACTGTGGGCAGAGATCCCAAGGAGAGAACTAGGTGAGATCCCCCTGGGAAGTAGCGAAGGGCTTTCCCAGAGGGGAGGGATGAGGAGATGGGAAAGATGCTTTGATAAAACCTGGCAGAGAGAAGGACTAGAGGGAAAGGGTGGGAGAGAAGCGGCCCGGGTAATGCAGCCCCACAACCTCCCCTGTGAAACCACGGGCACCCCACACTCCCGGCTGCGCCCAGGCTGTAAAGTTCTCACTGTGATGGGTCCGGAGGGCCAGTGAGGAGGGAACCAAAGGAGTTCCCTTAGTGCAGGCGCTTAAATCAGCGTTAAAGCACACAGGCTCCTTCGTGGAAAGCAGAGCTTCCAGGTGCGTGTGCTCAAGGTTTCCTCAGGCTCCACGCTCTCCATGCAGATGGGGTGTGATGTCCCTTAGTCCCTGCGTTCAACGCTATCTTCCCCTCTAGGTCTCCAGCAATCCAGGCGTCGCCTCCTTCAAACTTGTACCTACAGCACCATCTGCTGGTGTGGGATCCTGTGGCGTCTGGCCTTGTGCTAAATCTTCATTCTGTGCCCTCAACATGCCCTCACCCACTACACCTATTCCCTGCCCATCTCACTCACCCACCCATGCACACACATATACCCAGACACACAGAGCACACGTATACACACACAAACACACAGATGCACCTACAGAGATGCACAGACAGAACAGATACAGATGCAGACACTACTGTGTTCATACACACACATGCAGCCGGCTCTTTCCCTCTTCGACGCCCCAGCCGTACATGCACCTCCTGCCTGCCTAGCCTCCTGCTCTTGCTTCCACTCTTGCTTCCGCTCTGTGCTCCCCAGCCCCCAAGCTCTGCTCTCTGGCAGGACCAGGAAGTGAAGCTGAGCCTCGCTTTTCCAGCCCTGCTGCAAAGTGGAACCGGCAGACGGGTAGGACTGCAGGATTTGAGAGGACAACCAGCTGGGCGTCTGAGAAGTTAATCTGCTGGTTAATTTGCTTGCAGACTGCTAACTGTTCTGTGATTCCCTCCTACCCTCGGTTCCCCCGTCTCAGGGGCCTGGGAGGAAAGAAGCTGGCCCTTCTTCCCACCCACCGGTGTCCTGCTCTCTGTCTTGGCATCTGCACACGCCATGCCCTGCTCATTCCAGAAGATTCCGGAAGACAACCTGGCTCCTCCACACGCATTTCCTATTAACCCACTTTCCAAAGATATTGGTTTGTCTAAAGGATCCCAAGTTCAGATGGATTTTATTTCTAAACCAGAAAAATCATGGCACTAATGAAAATAACTGCCTTTTTTTTTAACCTTTTAAGAAAAATGCCATTCCCTGCCACATCTCTCAATAGCTGCCTCTTGGCAGTAGTCTAAATGATGAATCCACCAACCTGTTTAAAATGTATGGGAGGTTCTTTCAAAAGTAATCCAAGGGTCATTTCTGACTGCAAATGTGAAATTTTTTGTCAGTGGTCTCCGGTGCCATGGAGTGCACAGGTATTTTTAGTCCACACAGATTTGTGTGTGTTTGGGCGGGGGGCGGGGGGAGACACACATACACACTGAATTCATGCAAGGTAGGTTCTTGGTTCTGAATATTCATTCCTCTGGGCTTTGGAGATCCATGGAGACTAGGTGCCCTGAACCTGCAGACAGGTGGGTCCAGGTCTCTGATGCTCTGTTCCCTGGGTTAGTATCAGCCTCCGGGTCCCCAGTGTCCCCATCCCCCACTGAGAAACAGACCCCACCCGCCCATCGCAACGTCACGACTCACTTGCCCGGGAGTTCCCAAGTCCCAGCCGCGGTCTATTGATGATGCGGAGGATTACCGGTCCTCACCTCCAAAAGGCATTCATGTTTTTGTTCTGTTGCTTTTGCCCAGGTACATTTGGGACAAGACTCGAGAGAAAAAAAGGATGAAAAGACAAAACTCTGTGTGTGTGTGTGTGTGTGTGTGTGTGTGTGTGTGTGTGTGTGTGTGTGTGTGTGTGTGTGTGTGTGTGTGTGTGTGTGTATGCATGCGCGCATGCGCATGCATGTAGAAACAGCGAGAGTGTGGAGGAGGGAGCAGCTCCCGAGGCCAGGCCAAGCAGGTGGGTATGAGTATCCTCAGGCTCTGCTGGCATCGTTCTCAATTGTTTGTTTTAAACAGCTCTCAAATGCAGAGCGGGAGGAACAGGTTAGGCTAGTTGAACAAAGTATAGGGACTATCTCTGGAAGAGCTCAGGTTGCTAACCCATCAGCTAGTCTATATAAACATAACATATTTTGGATTTTCCTGAGTGGCTGTCTTCAGAGGCACGTTCCTAGTTGGTAAGCCATGTAATCCACGTCTTTGTCCAGTGTGACGCAGGAAAACTTGCTTTGGAGTCTAGCAGAGAGTCGTTTGAACGTTGGCTTCTGCCATGCACCAGCTGTGTGACCTTGAGTCACCTAGGTAATGTTTTCTGAGCCTCCGCATGATTGGAAAGTGGAGACATGAAGGCCTGCCTTCCAGGACACGTACACGCTGTCTCACGGTAGAGCGTGTCACCAAGCACAGTAAATGAAGTATACACCGTCTGTCTCCCTGGCCGTCCAGAGGAGGCAGGATGACAAGAGGAAGAGCCTCAGCACCTCGAGCCCAAGACAGATGGGCAGTCCAGGTGGCAGATCCCCTGGGCAGAGGGCAACGAGACACAGCAGCAATCCTGTCCCCTAAGTGCAGGTATTGCTGGAATCGGACGACCTTGGGTTGTTGAAACCCAGAAACCTTTAGAACAAGGCAGAACTGAGACTAATGGAAATTAGCAAGAGGCAGAGGTCAGCTCAGCCTTAGGAGAGACGTTCTGACTGCGAGAGCTCTCCAACAAAGGGCCCGGAGGTAACAAGCTCCCTGGCGCCGGGTGTGCTCAAACAAAGTCAGGCAATCCCAGCCAGGGACGGCGTGGAGGGAAACCTTTTCATGCAGTGGAAGGTCCAACTCTATCAAAATCGAAATCGAATGTTCTCCCAATGCTAAGTCTTTGTTTTTGTGAAAGAGAAAGAGAGAATCGCTGAGCCTATGTTCCCTTGAAACCCAACACTCTGGAAGTCCCTGGTCCCTGCTGGAGGCAACGAATTAATAGGGAACCTCTGGAGTTTCAGAGCCTTGTGCTGGGGCCATTAAGCAATCCGTACAGAGCAAGAGGGAGAGTGTGTCTGGGAGGAAGGTTTAAAGTAATAATTAGCCTCTGTTACAGTCTTAATTGAAACTGGTGAGTCCAAAGAGAGGACCTCAGGTCGACCTTGCCTCTCCCTCTCATCAGCAGCAGTGGAAAGATGCCCTCCAAACACCAGCGGCCAGAAGCCCTGCGTTGGGCAGAGGAGTAATATGAGGTTTCTCTCCTGATGTGTTCTGTCCTCATTGATGTTCTTTGTCTCTCACTGAATTGCTTTCCTTTCTCCCTCCTTTTCTTCCCTACCTGCTTGCACCTTCAGAAGGATGCATGACATTCCAAAGGATACCGTCCTTCTGTGTCTTGAATGCCAGGTAATTCTGGGGTTGGCTGATCTTACCCTGCACCGTCACTTCCCTTCCATCTCTTCTTACCCTTCCTTTCTTGCCTCTCACAAATCGAGGCACCTCATGCATTTCATCCCCTTTTTAAAAATTGTTTTTTATTTTTTTTAAATTAGAGGGCAATTGCTTGACAATATTGTGTTGGTTTCTGCCGTACAACAATGTGAATCAGCTGTGTGTAAACATACATCCCCTTCCTCTTGAGCCTCAGTCATGTCTGACTCTTTGCAATCCCATGAACTATAGCCTTGCAGGTTCCTTTATCCATGGAATTCCATTCTCCAGGCCAGAATACTGGAGTGGGTAGCCATTCCCTTCTCCAGGGGATCTTCCTGACCCAGGGATCAAACCCAGGTCTCCCGCATTGTGGACAGATTCTTTACTGTCTGAGGCACTAGGGGAGCCCAACTTCCCATTAGCTGTCTATTTCACACATGCATTAATATCCTGATTTCATGTACCCCTTTCTACAGGCATCCCGAACTCATCAGGTTCACTCTCAGGCCCTGCACTGGTTTATCTGAAATTTGATTATATTGGGTCCCTTGAGATCAGTAGCTAAGGATGCATCAGAATGCTTCCTCAATGTAACCAGGTCCACGAGTTTAGGATGGCCCTCCAGCCCCAGCGGCAGCCTGCACTCGTGGTGTCTTTTTAGGGAAGAGAAGGTGGACAGAAAGAGGGAGGGGGCCTGTTCTCATAGTGGAAATCGGCTGGGAAGGCTGAGTCTCCATGGCCATGGTTTGCAGGCTGGGCTCAGACAGAAGGAAAGGGGAGGCCTCCCCTCATGCTGTTATCAGCCTGCAGCCCTGGTTTCCACTTGGGTTCCTGTTTTTGCAGCTCCAAGGCTGGGTGGCAGGGAGTCAGTGTAGGGAGGCGGTGGCTGGCTGACTTCCCTGGTCCCTTCCTGGGGACACTCTGAAGAGCCTCAGCCTACTCATGGCATCAACAGGACTCCGAGAGCATCGACTGACATAGGTTTTTGATAAAGGACAAGAAGTTCCAGGCACTGGGAGACGAAGACGGACACATGGAGAGACATGAGTGAGGGTCTCACAGAGGCGGGCTTGGAGGAAGCCACGTCAGTGAAGGGACAGAGCCACCTGGGATTCAGAGGCCACCCCACTTGTCTATGCCCTTCTTTCCTCACTGCCTGGTGGGCCTCCTGGACACACATGAGAGTGGCCTCCATCTCCCAGAGAGCCATTCATAAGAGAAGTATGTTTACAAACAGATGAATCCAAGACAAGAGAGCGTCCTGAGACTCTGGGGCAGGCAGCTTGCTCATGTACTAACTACTTGAGGAAAGCCACCTCCGTTTCCCCACTTAGCAGGAAAACCCCACGTCATGACTTCAATGTGCTTTCCAGCTTTGAAAACCCAAAATCCTTTTTGGATATTTGTGGGACATATAGGCTGGGCACCTTCTGCCTGAAGGACTTGAGAGCTTGTCTCCATACATCTCAGTTAATGCAGCTCAGTTTTTACTTAAACCGTAAGGAAAACGTCCAATAACTCGCATTATGGGATTTGGAGCCATCTTGCCTTGAAATAGAAAACCAGTGTGCGGTGTCCTGTGAGAGGATCAGCTGCAGTCTTGGCTGTCTGTCTAAAACCCTGATGTGAGCAGTATATGGATGTCAGGACCTGTTTTGAAACTAGATACTTAGATATGGAAACTTCCTTTAAAAATAACTTTACTCTCAGATAGGAAACCTCAATCCATAATAAGGAAGCTGTTCAGTTCAGAGTGCGGGCTTCCAAGGTTAGTTCTGTCTATGAAATTAATACGTCAATAAATATGCTGAGTGAACAAATAAATGAGCCTTCTACCTGAAACATAAGACCCTTGAATAGAAGGTTCCCAGGGTCACTCTGCTCCCTGCAGACCCCTCAGGGACTAGGAAGCACTGTCTTATCTGGTGGTTTATATTTTAGGGTGGGGGATAGAGAAGGTCATTTAAAAATGACTCCCCTAGGGCCTTCCCTGGCTGTCCACTGGTTAAGACTTCAGCTTCCAGTGCAGGAGATGCAGGTTTAATTCCTGTTCTGGGTGCTAAGATTCCACATGCCTCACAGTCAAAAAGACCAAAATATAAAACAGAAGGAATATTGTAACAAACTCAGTAAAGGCTTTAAAAGTGGTCCACATCAAAGGAAACTAAAAAACTTAAAGAAAATGACTTTCATAAGTCAGGGGCAACTTTAACTATCTGTTCCCTGTACCCTCCGCCCCAGTGAAGCCAGAAATACATGCTCTTCTCCTCCGTACACCGTTCTCTGCCTGTCAGGCACATCTCCCAACTTTATCAGAATCTGGGAGCCCCTAGATCAACCCATCACTGGTTTTGCAATGCACGTCCCCGCCCCCATCCCCTCCCCTCGCTGCTGCCAAATTCCTTATATATTGAGTTTCTAAGTTGCGTCCGACTCTTTTTGACTCCATGGGCTATATGCAACCTGCCAGGCTCCTCTGTCCATGGGATTCTTCAGGCAAGAATACTGAAGTGGGTTGCCATTTCCTTCTCCAGGGGATCTTTCTGACCCAGGAGTTGAACCTGCATCTCCTGCTGGGCAGGCGAATTCTTTACCACTGAGCCAGCTGGGAAGCCCCATATTTTATTTAGGCTGATATTAAACTGAACTTGTAGTCCTTGAGCCCATACTGAGGGCAGCCAGTGGGGGGAAAGGAGAGCTACATGCCCGACCTGGGGTTTAAGAATGGGCTCCAGATGTACAGCAGGACACAGAAGGGCACACCGTCCCTGCGGGCACTGGAGACGACGCCTGAGCATCTCTAATGCAGAGTGGAGACAGGACTCAGCAGCGCCCGCTCGTCTCGAGCCACTGCCTGGGGCAGTGATCTGAGGCAGGCCAGTAACACTGCGAGCAGCTGGGTGGCTTATGCCACCTTTCCCCCCAACCCCCCCATCTAAGACATATTCATTAGTGAAATATCAGAAACCTCAGGGGCAGCATGTGCTTCTAATTCATTTTCCAAATGTATAATGAGCCAGAAGTGAAATTTTTAGGGTGAATTTAATTGACCTTTACAGCAACATCAGGCAGATTGGCTTAAATGCTATTAAAGCAAAATGTAACCCGGTGAGACTTTCTGGAAGGTTATTGGAAAATCTATCAAGTTGTTTTTTTCTTAATTTTCATCAAGAAAGGAAAGAAAGATAGAGGACACAGAAGGAGGAACAGACAGAGAGAGAGAGGGGTGAGAATTAGCGTCAGGATGAGATGGGAAGAGAGGCTGGAAGGGCAGGGAGGATTCGGGGGCCTGCCCACGACCCTATTGCCCCATTGCTGGGGGTGATGCTTTAATTTAGAAGGAGAACATGCAATCAAGCCACAGATCCAAATGGTCTGAGAGTCGTTCCAGCACTTGGGGATGGGATAGTGTGGTCCTCACTTTGTTAATATTTGGTGTTGATGTTTAGAACTTCTCTGGTGCTGTCATGGAACCAAAGGGACGTCTCTGGGAGTTGGCAGAGGGCTTCTTTCTGACCCCATTGTCCCTTTCACCAAAGACAGGTTCAGTCTCAGCACCAGCGTGCCCCTGGGAAGCCCGGGAGCCAGGCGTGTCACTGAAGGGCTCCTGCAGTGCTAAGGTGGCACCCTCGGGCAAGGGCTGATTGGCAGTGGGCAGAGTGCTAAAGCTTGTGGAAGCTGGGCTCAACTCTAACTACTGTCAGGTCAGATGGTGGCGGCCAGTGTGTTAGGGGCACGGCAGTGCTGGGCACTGGGGCTTCCCTGGTGGCTCACAGAGTAAAGAATCTGCCTGCAATGCAGGAAACCTGGGTCCACTTCCTGGGTCAGGAAGATCCTCTGGAGGAGGGAATGGCAACCCACTCCAGCATTCTTGCCTGGAGAATTCCCTGGACAAAGGAGCCTGGTGGGGTCCAGTCCATGGAGTCGCAAAGAGTCAGACACGACTGAGTGACTAATAGATTGTTTCACAGCGCTGGGCATCAGAACCAGTCCTCATCAGCTCACTTACCACTGGCATTAGCTCTGTGTGTGTGTGTGTGTGTGTGTGTGTGTGTGTGTGTGTGTGTTAGTCGCTCAGTCGTGCCCGACTCTTTGTGACCCCATGGACTGCAGCCCACCAGGCTCTTCTATCCATGGGATTTTCCAGGCAAGAATACTGGAGTGGGTTGCCATTTCCTTCTCCAGGGGATCTTCCCGACCCAAGGATGTGAAAATAAGGGGAAAGATGTAGGCCCATCACCACCTGAGGAGGAGCAGGTAAGGACTCAGGAGGCGGGTGATCTGAGGCAGAGATCCAGGCCTGGCGGAGAACAGGGGTATGTGGTGGAGGCGGGGGGGGTGCAGCTAGGGGTTGCTGAGGCTGACCCAGAAGACTGGGAACCCCCTGTGGTTCCTGCGAGGTCTTCAATAGCCAGAGGCCCTGCCTAGACCGCAGCCCTCCCAATAAACTCCCCTCCCCAGGAGGACTGGCCAACATGTAAGAACAGTAGTGTTTTCTAGGGAAGGGTTGTCCTTTGGGGCAGCAAGGAGGGGACACAGAGGGCCCAAGGCCACTGTGGCTGGAGAAGCCCAGTTGTAAGGCAGGCCCTTGGCTGGCGTCTGGGAACGTGGCTCTCAGAGCGTCCCCATCACTGGTTAACTTATAAGGCTGATTTTCGGTGCCTGGACTCTTTGTGCAGACAACATGGTCTATGTTGAACACCTGCTTTCTTTCCTTTTGGGAGTCTGGGGTGTCAGTGTGAGGCAGAGGGTGCCCACGGGAGCAGCCCCCAGAGGACAGCCCTGAGCGCTGAGTCCCTGCTGGGCTTCCCTGGGCTACACCTCCCAGGCGTGTATCCGGGGAAGAGAGAGCTCCGTGTGACCCCTCATGGGGGGGTGGGAGCACAGGAAGCACCCCGGAGTCTCCTCTTGCGCCACTTGCATCTTTATCCCTTAGGACTCGCTGTGAGTCGCTACTGCCTGTGTGACAAGGTGACTTAGGAGCACAGTGCACGCCAAGTCCCCTGAGTCCTCCTGGGGACTCTCCGGTCAGGAGGGAGTGTGAGGGACCCTCTACACGTCTCCTCCCAGAGATAACTCTCCAGCTGCTTCTTGTCCTACCCTCAACCCTGAAGCCCGCAGCTGCTTCTGAGATTTATTTTTGATACTGACAGTGGCGACAGATATGAGCTGTGGCCCAATATAGACGCCTCACCCCCAGCGGTGACTAAGCGCTCTCAGCACCCAGAGGACTCGAATAGACATTCAGTTACTCACAGATAAGAAACACATGTTTCTTCTTACCTAGGAGCCTACAGAGTTAGGGGGAGGTGGGGGGAGGAGGTGAGAAAGGAGGGGAAAATGTCCTTATTAAGGAGAATAACTTTTAATAGTCTCAGAAAGAGAGAAAGAGGAAAAAAGGTGGGGGATTCCTAAAATGGAAATGCAGAATGTCTCAGAGTCCATCTTTATAACCACGGTCAGCAACACCGTCCTCTTCAGGGTTGCCAGCTGAGCATTTAGTGCACACGAGGTGTGTGCAAAGCCCATTACATACATAGATCTCAGCTAAAAATTCATACTGGCGTGTAATAGCTAATGGGTGATATTATTAACCCTCTTTTTAGATGATGAAACTAAGGAACAGAGAATTCAAGTAATGTGTCCAAGTCACAAAACTGGTCAGTGATGGAGTCAAGGTCCCATGAGGCGAGCTCTGCTTGAAGACAAGGTAAGTCTCAGATGTAGTGGCATCCTCTCACTCGATATTGTCAGCCTTACAGAAATATGGTTGAGAAGGGGATGATAAAACAGAGCATGGCCCCTAAGGAGACCCTTTTTCAGGGACAAGAGGCAGTCTTACCTCTGGTCCTCCTTTAACAAGCATATGGGGAAAGCATCCAAGATACCGAGGGTATTGTCTGTTAGCTCCAGATTGTCAGTCCTTGACACCAGGCTTCCCCAGACTCCATGCCTTGGACCTGTACCTCCTGTCAGTTTCGGCATTAGTTTAGAAGTAAAGTGCATGATAAATGCAATGGGTTTAATAATCCAAAATCAACCCCATCACCCCCGGTGCATGGAAGAATTGTCTTCTGTGAAATCAGTCCCTGGTGCCAAAAAAGACTGGGGACTGCTGCTCTGCACAATTTGAAAGAAATCTTAATTTTAAAATATGTTAGCTTTTCTGCTGGTCAGGATTAATGGGTTTGCAAGGCACTTTCAAAGACGACACCAGTGCGCGTAATGCAGGGCTGCACCCCAGGGTGAGCAATGGATATGTTCTGACTCTCTCATCAGCCCAAGAAGTCCTTCTTTCAGTCACTCAACAAACGTTCACTGGACATCCACCATCTCTCAGGCATGGGGATCTGGCTGTGAACCCCATAGACCACTTCATACATAATCCAATTAAACAATGGTTTTTGAGTATCTATTATGTGCCATGCAGTAGGCTAGCTTCTAAAGATGCTAGGATAAATAAGGCATAGTCCCCATTCTCATGGAGGTCAAAGTTCATTGAGGAGATGAGGGTCTCAGATCTGTAAGGACCACAGATCTCCCAGTGCTGCAAATAGGAAAGAAGGAATAAGAACAGAAACCCCATTGTATTTGATTTTAGCGGATACTGACATAAAAATCCTTTGGACCAGGAGGGCCCCAGACTCTGTGATCTAATGATGATGATCTGAGGTGGAAGTGATGAAATGATAATAGAAATAAAGTACACAATAAATGTAACATGCTTGAATCATCCCAAAACCATCCTGCCCCCACCCGTGGAAAAACTGTCTTCTATGAAACTGGTTCATACTGTTCATGGGGTTCTCAAGGCAAGAATACTGAAGTGGCTTGCCATTCCCTTCTCCAGTGGACCACGTTCTGTCAGCCCTCTCCACCATGACCCACCCGCCTTGGGTTGCCCTGCAGGCATGGCTTGGTTTCATTGAGTTAGACAAGGCTGTGGTCCTAGTGTGATTAGATTGACTAGTTTTCTGTGAGTATGGTTTCNCCCTGGTGCCAAAAAGCTTGGGGACCACTGCTTAGACAGATATTTCAATAGGGTTGTTAGGATGGAAAATCAAAGCCATTCTTTTAAGTGATAACAGACGGCAAGACCATGAAGACTAGCGGTTTAAAGAGGTTTCGTGGTCAAAGGAAAAAGAAAATGGTTTGGTCATTTGAAGATTGACAGTGCCAAGTGAAAGATTTGCTTTTTGTTTCATGTTTGGTTTTGCTATATTTTGTTTATTTTTTGTTTGTTGGTTATAATGAGGAGGATCTGAGCTTGTAAGCAGACAGTGGCAAATTTAAAATATGAACACTGCCAAGCAGGGTAACAGTGGAAGATTTTCAGTCCTCTACTGCTTTTGAAGAGTTGACTCATTGGAAAAGACTCCGATGCTGGGAGGGATTGGGGGCAGGAGGAGAAGGGGACGACAGAGGATGAGATGGCTGGATGGCATCACCGACTTGATGGACATGAGTTTGGGTGAACTCCAGGAGTTGGTGATGGACAGGGAGGCCTGGCGTGCTACAATTCATGGGGTCTCAAAGAGTTGGACATGACTGACTGAACTGACTGAACTGACTGACTGCTTTTGAAGTTGGTTTGGAGAAGCCATCATTCTTTCCTTCAAATTAATATCTCAATGTTATGTATGTTTCCAAAATAACCTAGTTTCCCTTAGCAACTCATTCCATGCACTTTCTTTTAACCTCTTTGCAGGCTGCCAGCCTGCACTCTGTCTTGGAGTAACAAGTTTGCAGGTATTACTGCCTGCTGGGTAAAGAAGCACTTCATTTTAATTGCTCTACATTTGCCCTTTCTAGGTGCATGTGTTGCCTCTTGCACCATCTGCATCCCCTGCCCAGCACTGTGACCGTCTGAGCCTCAGTCCCTAACTGGGGCCTCCCCTCCAGACCATAGGCTTCACCTCAGCTCCCACAGCTCACATTCCCTTCTCACTCTCCCAGTATGGATTCTCAACATGCAGCTGCAACCATCTTTTGCAAACAGAAATCATGTCACCACATTGCTCGAAATTAGGGAAAATATTAAGTCCCAATTTACCTGTGATACCCACTGTCCAGAGGTACTTAGGAAGAGTGCCTCCTCTCACTTTCAAAAGGAATCCTATTTGGACAATATATTAAATGTTCACTCTGCTTAAAAGCCTCCCGTGTCTTTCCATCACTGTTTTTTTTTTTTTTTTTTTTTTTTTTTTTTTTTTTTTTTTTTTTTTTTTTTGTTTTTTGGT
>SJYT01006432.1:195083-272598 GCA_006410635.1 Cephalophus harveyi | reverse complement strand
TTTTTTTTAAGTATATTATTTATTTTTCTGGCTACATGGGTCTTAGTTTCAGCCCGCAGGATCTTTAGTTGCAGCACTCAAGATCTTTTTTAATTGCAGCATGTGAACCCTCAGTTGCAGCATGTGGGATCTAGTTCCCTGACCAGCGATGGAACCTGGGCCCCCTGCATTGGGAGCTCAGAGTCTTAGCCACTGGACCACCAAGGAAATCCCTCCCTAGTTTCAAGGACCCTGGTCTCCACCTCCCTGAGCTCTCTCCACCCTCCCCACCCCGCATTGGGCTCAGACCACACTGGTCCCTCTGTTTTCCCAACATCCTCAGGCCACACTCATGTCAAGACATGAGCCCTCGATGGCCCTTTGCCTAAAATACAGCTCTTTCTGCTTTGCGGACACCAGTTTTCTCTCTTCTTACAGATCTCAACTCAAATGCTGCCTGCTCAGAAAAGCCTTCTCTCACTCACCCATCAGCCACAGGTGGCAATTCCCTCCCACATAAGTCATATACTTGTTTTCAGGGCCTCCAAGTGCCCATGAGTGCAGGCATGATCTTTTTTTTCTAAATTTGTATTTTATTATCATACCCTTTCACTCACTGGTGTTTCCTTATGGGAAGGATGTGGTGTGTGTTGTGTATTTCTGTATTCTGATCACCTCTGGCATCAGGAATACAGGTCAGAGACCCTCTCTGTACCTGCTGGGACATGTCCAGTCCTTATACACAGGAGCAACTTTAGAAAACATATCTAAACCACCACCACCATGGGCTTTTGGGGGATTCCCTCATAGCTCAGCCAGTAAAGAATCTGCCTGCAATGCAGGAGATCTAGGTTCAACTCCTGGGTTGGGAAGATCCCCTGGAGAAAGAAATGGCAACCCACTCCAGTATTCTTTCCTGGAGAATCCCATGGGCAGAGGAGCCTGGCTGGCTACTGTCCATGGGGTCACAAGAGTTGGATATGACTTAGTGACTAAACCAGCACCACAATTCTATGCTGAGACTTCAGTGGTGAGAATCTTCTATTATTATTAATGCTTTCTTTGTGACCCTAAGAAATAGCCTTATCACAAAGGGTCTCGCTGCACCTGAGGTACTTTCCTGACTTGCTCACTTGCATCTTCCCTAGATCCTTCCATTGTATAATTTCTCCTACTGCCATTTCTACGTAATTCCAGGGAAAAATAAATTATATTCAATAGGGGAATGTATAACTCATTCCCATAGCGTGCCATTCTATACAACCTAGGAGTATATAAATCAACCATCGTGGAAACAACCACTTGCAATGACATGGTTTTCAGAAGAATCTGCTTCCTAATATCTTTGAGGAAGGGCAAAGAGTTATCACACCTATTAGCGAATGAAAGAAGTCACGTCAGAACAGCTAAATTGCTTGTGCAAAGTCCTTTAGTGCCCGGGCTGAGATGACAGGCCAGGTTCTCTGACTCCTACCTCCCAGCATGGTTCTTGGAAATAGCTTTATATACAGACAAAGTCGACAGTGCTCCAAACACTCTCAAAATACAGCCAGGCAAGTACTGTAGAGGCTTTCTACAAAAGCATTATAGAACCAAGTCTGTGAAAATATGACCTAGAAAGGGACACGCTTTCCCAGGCAGCCCACCAGGGCTTGGCACGACTTTGGGCTCCCATGCACATTGCCCTTTCAAGGGGAGACACCCCTTGACTGCCAGATGTGGCTTCCCAGCTTCTGTTGCTGCTTCAGTGTTCCTCAGTCATCATATCTAATTTCCTTAGTTGCATGTATTTACTTCTTTATTAATTATTATTAGTTCAGGGAATATCCTATCACCATGACCACCTGGCCATAGTTAGTTTATCAGATCAGCTAGTCACTCTCGTGCAGGATTCTGAGAACCTCTGAAGACAGAAAAATACAGATGGGTCAGAGTCGCAACCTGTTTAGAAGCGTGGCTCCTAAGCTTTCCTGTGCCTTGGGATCATCTGGAGACTTTGTGAAAACACAGATTCTGTGTTGGGTAACAGGCGATGACTCCTCCAGTTTCTGCTTCAGTGGATCAGGGAAGAGCTCAAGAATTTGCATTTCTGACAAGTCCCTGAGCGATGCTCAGGCCTCCTGGGTGGGGCTGGATGGGAGAACTGGGTCCACTGTGAGCACCACTCACAGAGAATCTGAGATGGCTGCAGCAAGCTGAACAGCCGATCTGATTTGCCTGAGACTGAGGAATGTCCTAGGAAATGAAATTTTTCAGTGCTAAAACCCAGGAACTCCTGGGCAGTGCTGAGCACACCAGGATGAATAGGTCAACCTAGATGGTGTGAAATCAGTACTCTCTGGTGTAGGGCAGCAGGGGTGGGGTGGAGGTGGCCTCAAGAGGAATTTGACGGACAGGTTAACCAACACAAATCCAAGGCAAGGGCATAAGAAGATGGCATAAAGTCCTAGTTTAGAATACACAGTATTCTACAGTAGTGTAGAATACCCAGGAACAAGGACAGGCCATATATTATCCTGTACTCATTGCCAGCCTCTATCATAGCTTTGGGTATATAGCAGGTCAACGTAAAGTGGACTATCTGCCTGTAAGTTCAAGTGAATAGATGGAAGGGTGGGTGGTGAAATAGATAAATGGCTGGGGAGTAGATGATTGGTTGGAGGAGTGGATGGATAAGTGGATGGAGTGTTAGTCTCTCTGGCATGTCCGACTCTTTTTTTTTTGTTTGTTTGTTTTTATTAGCTCCCAATCCCGAATCCCCCTCCCACATGTCCGACTCTTTGTGACCGCATGGACTGTAGCCCCCAGGCTCTTCTGTCCATGGGATTCTCAGCTAGTCACTCTCATACAGGATTCTGACAGCCTCTGAAGACAGAAAAATACAGATGGATCAGAAGTCACAACCTGCTTAGAATGTGGCTCCTACGCTTTCAAGAATAATGGGGTGACAAGAACAATGGGATGGGTAGCCATTCCCTTCTCCAAGGGATCTTCCCGACTCAAGGATCAAACCTGGGTCTCTTGCATCACAGGCAGATTCTTTACCATCTGAGCCACCAGGGAAGGCAAATCCTGTCTGTTTCCCAGGATAGTCCAAGATAAGCTTCTCTACTTCAGCCACTGAGTCAAGCAAATATTCTGAGGTATATAGGTTTATTCTATGCAGAGGGGGAAGACCTGCTCCTGACCCACAGTGGGCATTCTGTCTGAATTTGATTTCATGAGCATCTCAGGACACGGCAGGACAGTGGATTCACTCTGCCAACATGGCTTTCCTGGCTCTCCTTCTCCTGTTTCCTCCCTAGGGAACCTTCCAAAACCTAGAGAAAGGAAGGATTCAAAGTGAAGCAAAAAAAAGGAAATAGTCAAGATGAGTAGTATTGAAATGTAAGGTTTTCTGTTTTAGAAAAACCAAGGGTGTGGGAGCCTCTGTTGTACTAAATGCTCAGTATATTCAGAGAGTAAATGCCGTCTGCGTTCAGGAGATGAAGGTGGCAGGGAGAGCAGGTTTGAGCCCTGTCAGGTACTAATTTCCCGTAGATAATCTGTCTGTCCTCTCCTTGTCTGAAGTTCCCAAGGGGGAGGCTTCAAAGCAAGCAGACTGCCATCTGCGCACAGCTCAGCGCTCCGCGGGGGGCTGTCCCCATACCCCTCTGTCGGTGTCTGCCTTTCTCTCCATTCCAGAACATCAAGGACAATTCTATCAGCCAGGCCAGCAGCTGGTGATAAAGCCAGCGTATCCCAGCCTGGTGAGCCTCTGCACCCAGGCTCCGACAGGCAAATTGACTTAGAAGATGAAAAGGAAGTTGACCTAACCCTTCCTTAGAACTCCCACCAAAATGACAATTCTTGTCCTCCCTTTTGCTTCTCTTTCCCTCTTATTCTCTGTCCCACTCATTGCTTCTCTTTTATGTTACCAGAGCTTTGAGCAATGTACAGGCTGTTCTTCCACCTAGCATTTGATGACAGCTATTTTTAATTATTAATGTTTGGCTGTTTCCTACTGGAGATAGTTCCTGCCCTCAAGCAGTTCACCGCTTGGTAGGACAACAGAGACAATATGTCCTAAAAGCTGCTCCTAGAGATGTGTGAAGTCGCTCAGTCGTGTCCGACTCTTTGTGACCCCATGGACTGTAGCCCACCAGGCTTCTCTGTCCATGGGATTTCCCAGGCAAGAATACTGGAGTGGGTTGACATACCCTTCTCCAGGGGATCTTCCTGACTCAGGAATTAAACCCTACTCTCCTGCATTCCAGGCAGATTCTTTACTGTCTGAGCCACCAGGGAAGCTGAAATTTATCTACAGAAGAAGCACAGAAGAAGGCTGCTGAGCTGTGTTGCAAAACACAGGAGGGAGCTTCTCAAAAGCACAAAGGCTGCCTGCAAGCTCCCCCTGCACCAGGCACCAGACACAGAATGCACGTTCCCCATTCCTCCCAGACCCTGGAGTTTGTACTCCAGCTGTGGTGTGAATAGTTTGCAACTCAGCAAGGGAGTCTGGGGACACAAGCAATTGGGGTGATCATCACAGAAAACACCAGCCCTCTCCCCTGAATCTGGAGAGAATTGTTATTCTTTAAGTGTATTAAAGGGTAAAGTCATGTTGGATGGAAATATCAACCAAAAAATACAAATAATTTTTTCACTAGAAAAAGCACTGAGTTGTAACCAGCACATCACATAAGCACTTAGGGTTCCAACTTTACATCTGTAAAATGCAGGTTCTGGACTCCATATACCCTGAGCCTCTTTGCTGCCTAGTATTGGACAGATCTGTGACTCTGAGGATACTGTTGCTACACAGAACCAGAGATGTTGAATATCAGGATCTCTGCTGTAGCTTTCCTTTCTTTTTTTTTAATTTATTAATATTTTGGCTGTGCTGGGTCTTCACTGCTTTGCAGGTGCGTTTTCTGTAGTTACAGTGAATGGGGGCTCCTCTCTAGTTGCTGTGGACAGGCTTCTCATTGCGGTGGCTTGCCTTGTTGCGGAGCACAGGCTCTAGGGCTTGGGCTTCAGGAATTGTGGCTTAGTTGCCCCGAGGTATGTGGAATCTTCCAGGACCAGAGATTGAACCCCTGTCCTCTGCATTGGCAGGTGGATTCTTAACCACTGAACCACATGGGAAGTCCCGCAGCTTTACTTTCATTTAATCATTTATTTAGATCCATTAGATCTCAATAATTATATAAAAGTGGAAATCAAAATACTCTCCTTGAGACTTGGCAAAGCAAGTAAAATGTGGTTCCCCTCAGATTAAAGCAAAGAACACCCAGCTTACATGCAGATACTCATGGGCATCTCATGGGCATGGGCAGGTGCTCACTCAGGAACAGAACCAAGGTGGCTGTGGGACGGATGGCAGCCTGCAAAGGTGGGCAAACAAGCAGGAGGGCAGAGAGCACGGCTCTGTGATCACCACTCAGCTCAGTAGGTGTATCTGTTGAAAGCCCTCTGAGAAATAACCTGCTGCCGATTGTTCTAATCAAGAAATCCCATGGGTCAGTGCCCTCTCCTCGGCCCACACCTGAATTTACATACCCTTCTCCAGGGGATCTTCCTGACTCAGGAATTAAACCCTACTCTCCTGCATTCCAGGCAGATTCTTTACTGTCTGAGCCACCAGGGAAGCTGAAATTTATCTACAGAAGAAGCACAGAAGAAGGCTGCTGAGCTGTGTTGCAAAACACAGGAGGGAGCTTCTCAAAAGCACAAAGGCTGCCTGCAAGCTCCCCCTGCACCAGGCACCAGACACAGAATGCACGTTCCCCATTCCTCCCAGACCCTGGAGTTTGTACTCCAGCTGTGGTGTGAATAGTTTGCAACTCAGCAAGGGAGTCTGGGGACACAAGCAATTGGGGTGATCATCACAGAAAACACCAGCCCTCTCCCCTGAATCTGGAGAGAATTGTTATTCTTTAAGTGTATTAAAGGGTAAAGTCATGTTGGATGGAAATATCAACCAAAAAATACAAATAATTTTTTCACTAGAAAAAGCACTGAGTTGTAACCAGCACATCACATAAGCACTTAGGGTTCCAACTTTACATCTGTAAAATGCAGGTTCTGGACTCCATATACCCTGAGCCTCTTTGCTGCCTAGTATTGGACAGATCTGTGACTCTGAGGATACTGTTGCTACACAGAACCAGAGATGTTGAATATCAGGATCTCTGCTGTAGCTTTCCTTTCTTTTTTTTTAATTTATTAATATTTTGGCTGTGCTGGGTCTTCACTGCTTTGCAGGTGCGTTTTCTGTAGTTACAGTGAATGGGGGCTCCTCTCTAGTTGCTGTGGACAGGCTTCTCATTGCGGTGGCTTGCCTTGTTGCGGAGCACAGGCTCTAGGGCTTGGGCTTCAGGAATTGTGGCTTAGTTGCCCCGAGGTATGTGGAATCTTCCAGGACCAGAGATTGAACCCCTGTCCTCTGCATTGGCAGGTGGATTCTTAACCACTGAACCACATGGGAAGTCCCGCAGCTTTACTTTCATTTAATCATTTATTTAGATCCATTAGATCTCAATAATTATATAAAAGTGGAAATCAAAATACTCTCCTTGAGACTTGGCAAAGCAAGTAAAATGTGGTTCCCCTCAGATTAAAGCAAAGAACACCCAGCTTACATGCAGATACTCATGGGCATCTCATGGGCATGGGCAGGTGCTCACTCAGGAACAGAACCAAGGTGGCTGTGGGACGGATGGCAGCCTGCAAAGGTGGGCAAACAAGCAGGAGGGCAGAGAGCACGGCTCTGTGATCACCACTCAGCTCAGTAGGTGTATCTGTTGAAAGCCCTCTGAGAAATAACCTGCTGCCGATTGTTCTAATCAAGAAATCCCATGGGTCAGTGCCCTCTCCTCGGCCCACACCTGAATTAAAGATGGTGCACTTCGTTTATAGTCATTTCCTGCCAGGTCAGTTATCGACTGAACCATCCCAGCCAAATCCAATGGCGCGACCTGACCGGCTGACCCCTGTTTGAACATTGATCGCTGCTGTTCCCCTCATTAGACTGTTTTCCTGAGAAGCTGCTGCCTACCCAAAGGAATCTTAGCTAATCCTTTTTTTGTTTGTTTCTGAGTTTTCTTTAAGCCAATTGAGAGCAGTGACCTCCTACTTTGAAGGACTAGCAGGGGAAGGGAACCTCGTCCATCTGATCACCCTCTCTGCTCTGAGTCTCTCTAATCAACGATGCTGCTCAAGGTCAAGGAGGAAAGGTTACTTGCTGGTGCCCAGCAGCCTTGGAAACCTCAGAGCCAAGTGGAGAAGACAAGGACACAGGGTTAGCTTTCTTTTCCTTGTGGCTACAAGGGGCTGGTGTTGTGAAAGACTGAAGGCAAAAGCAGAAGGGAGCGACAGAGGATGAGATGGTTAGATAGCATCACTGACTCAGTGGCCATGAATGTGAGCAAACTTCAGGAGATGGTAAAGGACAGGGACGCCTGGAGTGCTGCGGTCCATGGGGTCACAAAGAGACACGACTTAGCGACCGAACAACGACAAGGGGCTAATGTCCTTCAACAGCTTCGAGGGTACAGATTTAATCAAATGAATGGAGGAGATAAATATTCATTGTCTATTATCAATTGTGCAGAAGAAATCCTTTACTTCAAACCGGTTGGTTGCTAACCCAAATACCCAAAGCTGCCACTCTGAATGTGAAAGTGCATTTTACCTGTCAAGAGAAATGATTTCCAAGCTTTATGTTTTCACTAATATTAGCAAACCATTAAAACTAATCCAGGGCATTAGCCTACTGTTAAAAGTCACTGCACCCTACACTTAGCATCCTGAGAGCAGACCACAGGCCTCAAAATCAGAGGACGTCACTGGCATCCAAAGATGAGTTTTAGCTAATCTACAATTGCCCCTGAAATCCTATGCAACATTTTTTGTCAGTGGGAATTTTTCAGGGAAATGTCATAGTGCTTAAAGGACCGAAAAACTACCTGATAAAAACATACTAGGAAAAACTGCTTAACTTACAATCTTTCCTGGGCAGAGGTCTCCATCAGAGATCTCCTTCTCCCTCTACACTCTTGACTTGTCTAGCACTGGGCTTTGTTTGAAATATGCCATTGGAAACCAAAATAACTATGCTTAAAATCTTAACTACACTGAGTTCATTTAGTTTCATGTAACAATTATTATTAGGAGAAATGATTATACAGCTATTTTACAGATGAGAAAGCTTAAGTTTTCTAAACAGTGAAACAGCTTGTACAAGAAAAGTCAGTTATTTGGCAAGAAATTACTTGAGAGATACCCTTTCCTGGAAACATTGAAAGTACAGTAAGTTAAGTGACTTAGATAACAGATTTTAACTTATGAATAAGAAAACAGTGTTGGCACTTCACAGTTTGTTATGATGTAATTAAAAGAGCAGAGACTCAAGGGAGAAGATCTGAGTTCTAGTTCTGGTTCTGATATTTCTGCAAATGTGACTTAAGGCCAGTGTGATGCCTTCCAGAGCCCGGATAATAACTAAGGGCAATGCCACATAGGAGAGCTCTTTGTAAAATGTAAAGATGGCCTAAATGTTAGTTATTAATAGTATTTTGAAAGTGAGCATGCATAGTAATACTATTATCCAAGGTCAGAGGGAAGCAAAACTCTTCAGGAAACGTGGGAGGGGAGGCTGATATGAGGCATCAGTGTTTCCTGGGAGGCATGCATTCTCTGTGACAATATCTCTGTGACCTTGCTCAGGGCCATTCAGGGAGCTGATGGCCAGATTACCACTGATACCACGCAACATCAGGAAAGAGACTTTCATGTAGACAAGGATTCCAAATGGCCATAGTTTCACCTTACTAGCAGAGAAGAAAAGGGATCAACTATTTAATAAGAACAATAAAGGACACCTCAACTTGACTATTATGACCACATGGGGGATTCCCTATCTTTATATACAGCTATCAAATTATTTATTTTCTGCACCTTGTTATATGGTCCTGGATATGTTCCAGTGTATCCTAGCTTATGGGAACTTGAACAGAATTTGTATCCTACTGGTGTATGAAAATTGTATAAATCTTAATTATGTTGAATTGGTCACAGTGCTTTTCAAGCCTATTCTATCCTTCTACTTCTCTGTATATTCATTCTATTAAATTTTAAGAGTTTAATGTTGAAACTCCAAAGAAAAATCTTAATTTATCTACTTAAAAAAATAACTGTAATGTATAGTGGAACTATACATTTGCTCTGAATTTTCCAAGTCTCTTGTAAATGTTATCATACTTTCATAATTTAAACAATAAAGATGAAAGAAAAAAAAATTTCTTTAGCCAGAATCCAGTGGACAGATAAAAACTAGGTCTGTACTAAGAAAGGGGATTTGGATGAATTTAAGAAAATACATGTACAATCAAGTTACTTTGTATTGTTACACCAACTTTGTATCTGAAATTTAGAACCCATAAACAAATTTCCACTCAATGAAACAATAGGTTTATATGATACTCAGCCAACTTTGCTTCAAAAGGAGAAAATAAAGAATAGAGAGAAAAATGTTTTGTTCATTCACGAAACATGATTCTAATACATAATGGACATTTCCTGTGTGTAGTAGCCAGCGGCTACTGAGGCTTCCCCTACTCCCTGGGTGTCTTTGATCTCAAGGAAACCCCTTCACTTCAGAATGGGCTGGACCTCTGAAAGTCAGAGTCACAGACAGACTGTACAAAGAAATTAAAAATCTAAGAATTAGGAGAGAAGAGAATGAAGTGCGTTGTAATGCTTTCTAATGATATGATTATCTGTGAAGAAAATCCAAGTAAATCAAAAGATTAATTAGGATTAATATGCAAGTTTAGAAAACTTGCTGAATCTAGGATCAATATAGAAATATTAATTAAATTTTCAAACACAGACTGCATGCACATGAAAAATTAATTAGGGGAGGCACTATTTATAATGGCAACAAAATAGGGTCTGTAGGAATTCCTGTATAAAACATACGTAAGAGACTTAGCAAAATAATAATATTTTACCAGAAACCAAAAAAGGAGACCTGAGGAAATGGAAGCACATTGTATGTTCATGGGGGGAAAAACTCAACACCATAAATATGTCAATTCACACCAAGTTATTCCGCAAATTTCATTTCATACAATGCCAGTCTAAATCCCACGAGTTTTACCCAGTACTAGATATTAATTTTAGGAAAATGAACAAAGGGTCAGGAATAACTAAGATGAATTTGAAAAGCAAGATGGGAAGACTCAATTCTATCAGATAGCGAGACATATTTTAAAGCTGCAAATATTAAGACACTGTGGTATGGGTTCTAAGAATAAATAAATGTACCAGCCGAACAGGATACAGGCACCAAACAGACCACATTATAATGGAGATTGGGTGTAGGAAAGAAATGGCATTGCAGGTTCTTGGGAAATCAATAAATATGCTGGACCCTTTTCTCAACCATATACAAAAATCAATTGCAGACAGATAAAACAGCTAAATATGAAAAGCAAAGCCTTGTCATTTTTAGATTAGAAATATAAGCTAGAATACAAATATAAGTATTCTTATGTGCATCTGGTAGGAAATGATTTTTTATGCAAATACATATGCACACATACACATAAAGAAAAATATAATTTTATTTAGTCAAAACAAAACCAAAAATCCCTTTTCTACCCCACCCCACAAGTGAAGTGGTAACACAAGTCACAGACTGGGAAAGACATTTTGCAATTGCAATGTATACAAATATAAAAGAATTAGTATCCAAAATGCGATAAAGGAAAAAAAAAAAGCAATAGGAAAAATGAGTAGTTCAGATAGAGGAAAATCAGATGGTCAATAAGTATTTTAAGTGATGCTCAATAACACTAGTAATCAGGAAAATACAAATTAAAACACCACTGAGACATCACTATACATTCAGAAAATTTCCTACTCTCATGCATCCTAGGGAGAATGATACACTGGTAAAACCATTTGATCAAGCAATTTGGTAATATCTAGAAACTTTGCAGGTATGTTTATCCATACCAGTAATTCTCTTTTACATGTGCCCGAGGAGTATATACACAATTGTTTATTGCAGCATTGTTCGTGATAATTGGAAAAAACAACAGAGCTGAAATAGTGTTGTATTTATGAAGTGGAGCACTATATTGCAATCAAGAAGAATTAAATGTATATTTCATTTATATCATGTATATGGTTTTACATTTCATACATATGGTTGTTTTGGGGCTTCCCTTGTGGCTCAGATGATAAAGAATCCACCTGTAAGGCAGGAGGCCTGGGTTCGATCCCTGCGTCAGGAAGATCCCCTGGAGAAGGGTATGGCTACCCACTCTAGTATTTTTGCACGGAGAACTCCATGGACAGAGGAGCCTGTGGACTACAGTACATGGGTTCGCAAAGAGTCAGACACGACTGAGTAACTAACACATTTTCACACATATTATATATATGGTTACTTATATATGTATATATTAATCAAAAAGAAAAAGATCAAATCTCAGAAACAAATTCATATAAGACAAATAACTATAAGAATACCACCAGATTAAGATTATTTATAAAACTTAAAAATCATGGAGAACAACATAATCCTTTATTTACATACATGAGTGCATTACAACTAGGAGAAAATTTTCCTAAATTTGTAAGTATGGGTACCTCTGGGGAGAGAGAAAAGAAGTTAGGAAAATGGAATTGAAGTAGAATAAACAGGGTTATTCGATGTGACTGTAATGTTTTATTTTTCTAACAAAGAGATCTGAGGCAAAAATGCTATGATGTCAGAAAAAATGGGTAGTTAGTACACATCTTGGTGTTTTGTTATTCATCCTTTTTTCTATATATTTGGAAACACTGTAAACGTTGATTTTAATTTTAATAGTGTTTGCATAAAAACATATGCAAACTTCCATACTCAGCGGTTGATACAGGGGATCAATGTGCTTCTTTTACAGTGTCTTTGAACAAAAAGTCCTCCATAAGTTATTTTCCCTTTCTCCCAGATGTGTGGAACATGCCCAGTAGATACAGTGTTCATGTTAGGGCACCTCCAGGGCTCAGTGGGTTTGCTGACACTATTTTATGGCAGACTCTTGACTCTCCATGCCCTACTTGTATGCTGCATTTTCTTAACACAGTAAAGCATGAGGAATAAAACAGAAACCACAGCTTGCAGAACTGTACTACAACTGGCAAAACGAACGACCTCTCCTAAACATTGACGCACAACACAAGCTATCTGGGGTCAAGGTGTTCTCATATCCACTCCTTCAGATCCTTAGTGTTCCAAAATGAGGCCCCAAAATAGACCATGCATGTGTTCCAAAGAGAAGACCACTGACTGAGCAATGCAACTGGTGGACAGAATCTTATCAGTCCCTGTCCCAAATCCAGCTTGGGATGAACACTAGCCCCCAGAGCTCTGTGAAGTGCCGTTTCCTAACCTCTGATCCTCCTAGAATCTCCAAGAAGTATGGTCCTCCTTTGCTCAACATATTCAGTGACCCCAGTTTTGTATGACCAATGGGCTTCCTCGACCATCTTTGAATGGGGACCCTACGGTAATGTTGCAGCGAATGTGGAGCTTGCCCTTTCCACTGTGGCTCAGGCCTCTCTGCCCACTGTTTCTCCAACTTCATGCCCCTCCTCTGAACTTACTGAGCCACTCACAGATTTCTGAAGGGGGCCTGTTTTTTCACCCCTGGAGGTTTTGCCACTTCTTCCCCTTGAGCAAGAATGCCCTTCCCTCCTCCACTTTACAAACTCTCGCTCACTCACTCTTTACACAGCTCCAGGGCTCTCCGTCCTGAGGCGGTGACCCCTAGTAGCACGTGCTTCCATACCTTACAGCATTTTTCACACCTGCATTTCCATTTTCTGTGTTCCTTTTTGCCTTTCCCCCGAGATCAATAGTCCTTTTCCTTGACTGCATGTTGGAAATGCTGGGGAACTATAAATATTTGACTTATTTTCATGCAGCACAGTCTGGATACCTGGGTTTTTTAAAAACACCCAGGTGATTCTAATGTGTAGCTAACACTGGAAATCACTGCATTAGCTGGCAAGCTCTTTGAGTGCAGAAATTCTTGTTTGCTATGGTGTCATAGCACCTAGCACTGTGCTGGACCCTTAATAGATGTTTATTGAATAAAGGAAGGTATTTATGCAGAATCGCATTCTGATTCTGATGTGAACTACCCTGCCAGCTTGCTGTGCCACTATATTTGGCAACACCACTTGGCAGCAATTCCCAAATCAATGAGTATAACTCAATCACAGAATTATCACAATTTGTTAGAGTCATTGATTTCATATTTCACTCTCTCTTGTTGCAGGACTGTGAGTTCTTTGAGGGGAGGGACTACATCCTATTCATTTTGTATCTCCAGAGCCAAGAACAGTTCATGACCCATAAAATGTCTCAAACACTTGTCCTTGACTTATTTAACTGGCCATAAATTGAATATCCTCAGTTTAAGTTAATCATCAAAAGCCTCAAGGGGGCTTGGATTACTGGACAACCTTAGCATCCCACTGGTTCATTCAGTGTCCAACTCCCTACGAAGATCATCTCACAAGTTCTCTCTTCTTTATCCTCAGATTTTTCTCAAGACCTCACTTCCTAAATCATTGAGAAAAGTAAACTGTTCAGAAGAGTATCTGTTAGACTAACCACCTCTCATCCACCTACCAGTATCCACACCCTCAGTGAGCACTGGTCCCACTCCAACTAATGGGCAATCATCCTTCAGTGCCTAAGACAGCCAGGTTCCAGGATCCCCCCATGGATACTGAAATCCACGAATGCTGAAGCCTCTTCTGTAAAATGGTGCAACATTTTCATATAACATATGCACGTCCTCCCATAAACTTTAAATCATCTCTAGATTATTTGTAACACCTAAAACAATGTAAATGCTGTATAAATAGTTGTGAATATAATGTTAACTGTTGCCAGTGTGGGACAAATCCAGGTTTTGCTAATTCAAACTTTCTGGACTTTTTCCTGAATATTTTCAATATGCTGTTGGTTGAATCCATGGATTTGGAACCTGCAGATACAGAGGGCTTCAGTTCAGTTCAGTCACTCAGTCATGTCTGACTCTTTGCGATCCCATGAACCACAGCATGCCAGGCCTCCCTGTCCATCACTGACCCAAACCCAAGTCCATTGAGTCAGTGATGCCATCCAACCATCTCACCCTCTGTCGTCCCCTTCTCCTCCTGCCCTCAATCTTTCCCAGCAAGAGGGTCTTTTCAAATGAGTCAGCTCTTCTCATCAGGTGGCCAAAGTATTGGAGTTTCAGCTTCAACATCAGTCCTACCAATGAACACCCAGGACTGATCTCCTTTAGGATGGACTGGTTGGATCTCCTTTAGGATGGACTGGTTGGATCTCCTTGCAGTCCAAGGGACTCTCAAGAGTCTTTTCCAGCACCACAGTTCAAAAGCATCAATTCTTTGGCACTCTGTTTTCTTTATACTCCAACTCTTACATCCATACATGACTACTGAAAAAACCATAGCCTTGACTAGACAGACCTTTGTTAGAAAAGTAATGTCTCTGTTTCTCAATATGCTATCTAGGTTGGTCATAACTTTCCTTCTAAGGAGTAAGCGTCTTTTAATTTCATGGCTGCAATCACCATCTGCAGTGATTTTGGAGCCCAGAAAAATAAAGTCAGCCACTGTTTCCACTGTTTCCCCATCTATTTGCCATGAAGTGATGGAACCAGATGCCATGATCTTCATTTTCTGAAAGTTGAGCTTTAAGCCAACTTTTTCACTCTCCTCTTTCACTTTCATCAAGAGGCTCTTTAGTTCGTCTTCACTTCCTGCCATAAGGGTGGTGTCATCTGCATATCTGAGGTTATTGATATTTCTCCTGGCAATCTTGATTCCAGCTTATACTTCCTCCAGCTCAGTGTTTCTCATATAAGTTAAATAAGCAGAGTGAGAATATATAGCCTTGACATACTCCTTTTCCTATTTGGAACCACACTGCTTTTCCATGTTCAGTTCTAACTGTTGCTTCCTGACCTGCATACAGGTTTCTCAAGAGGCAGGTCAGGTGGTCTGGTATTCCCATCTCTTTCAGAATTTTCCACAGTTTATTTTGATCCACACAGTCAAAGACTTTGACATAGTCGATAAAGCAGAAAGATGTTTTTCTGGAACTCTCTTGCTTTTTTGATGATTTGTTGAATGTTGGCTATTTGATCTCTAGTTCTGCCTTTTCTAAAACCAGCTTGAACATCTGGAAGTTCAGAGTTCACACATTGCTGAAGCCTGGCTTGGAGAATTTTAAGCATTACTTTACTAGCGTGTGAGATCAGTGCAATTGTGCAGTAGTTTGGGCATTCTTTGGCATTGCCTTTCTTTGGGATTGGACTCAAAGACATCATTCATCCATTCTCCACACTCTCTCCTACAGGTCATCTTTATTCTCCCTTCTGGATCATTTTCATCAACACATAAATAAATCATTGTGCATTTCATTAAAAAAAAAAAATAAAAGCCTCTTATTTGGCCTTACTTCTCCTGTCATTTCTTTGCTCCCCCCGCAGAAAAACAGAAGCCTCAAAAGTAGTCTGTTTTCTATTCATCTCTTCTTATTGCTTCTTAAGTTATCTTTTTGCTCTCACCTGAACTCACCTGAATGTTGAACTCCCTCCCTCCAAATGTAGCAGTCACTTCTCAGCCTCGTCTAATGAGACCTATTAGCAGCGTTTAATCACTGAACCCTCTGTGATACACCTGCCTCACATGAAACCCATGTTCTTGGTTGTTCCTCTGCTACTGCTGCTAAGTCGCTTCAGTCGTGCCTGACTCTGTGTGACCCCAGAGACGGCAGCCCACCAGGCTCCCCCATCCCTGGGATTCTCTAGGCAAGAATACTGGAGTGGGTTGCCATTTCCTTCTCCAATGCATGAGAGTGAAAAGTGAAAGTGAAGTCGCTCAGTCGTGTCCGACTCTTAGCGACCCCATGGACTGCAGCCTACCAGCCTCCTCCGTCTATGGGATTTTCCAGGCAAGAGTGCTGGAGTGGGGTGCCATTGCCTTCTCCGTGGTTGTTCCTCTACAATCTTCTTAATATTGAGGCTCAAAGGGCTCAGCTGAAAGCTCTTTTCTCCATTTCTATTCACTTTCTTGGGGATCTCATTTGCAATCATGGCTTTAAATAACATCTATATGCTAAAAATGTCCAAGCTTATGTGTCTGGTTCAAATCTGAACTATATTAATGAGTATGCAATTGCAGACTCTTCACCTCCACCTATGTCTAATAGACACACTAAGCTCAGCATCTTCAAAACGAATCTCTCTGACTAGACCTCCCAGACAGGATACCCTCACAGCCTCACCATCTCTACTGATGGCAAGTTCATCCTTCCAGTGGTCTAGGCTAAATGCCTTGCAATCATACATGCCTCCATGCTTCTTCCTTTCTCTCACATACCAGATTCAGTCCATCAGGAAATCATGATTCTCTACCATGGACATGTATCCCAAAACTGATGATTTCTCAACAGCCATGTCTAGTCTCAGCACTGTAGTTGAAAAGGGCATGATTCTTTTCAAATGTAAGGTCTGCGCAGAACCCAGCAGTGGCTGTCATCTTCTCTCCTAGTAAAAGCCTATGTCTTTAAAATGACCTGTAACTCTCTCCCTTCCTAGCTTCCTGTTACCTTCACTCCCACAGCATCTTTGGGCTTGCTTAGCTTCAGACACTGTCCGCCTTACTCCTCACTGAGCCAGCCCTGCACGCTCCTCGGGGCCCTCGCCTCCTGCTAATTCCTCCCCTGGATTAGTCTTTCCCCTGATGTCCACAGGATTCACTTCCTCATCTCTTCCAAATATTTGCTCTACTGGCATCTTATAAGTGATGCCTACCCTGACAACCTTGTTAAAACTACAATCTGCTCCAGCCCTGAAACTTCAGTCCTTAACCCTTATCTGGTTCTTTTCTATCCTCTACCACATTAAAACTTACAACATGATTCATTTAGTCATTACATTACTGTTGATTGTTTACTCCTTGATTGTTTCCACCTTGAGAATCTAAAGTCAAAGAAAGCAGAATATTTGTTTTATTCTTAGACATACACAAAGCACGTAGAACAGTATCTGTACCTAGTAGGCGCTCAGTCCATATTTGGTGAATGAATGAATAATGGATAATTTTTTAAATTCTGGAAAACTCTTTTTCAAGCTTAAGCCTCCCTGTGTATGCTTGTGTGCATGTATTCATTACACAAATAACAGGTTTTACTTGGAATATACATGTAGGCTTTAACAAAGGAAATAAAGGATAAAAAACTACAAGCAAACCAATCTTTAAAAATAAACAACTCAAGCCTCTCCTTTTTATGCATCCAGTTTCAATACATTTTGTCTGATCATTTTGACTGTATATTTCATTGAGGTATGTATGCATGCACACACATGTAGATACAGACAATATGTATTTTTAACTTTCTTTCCCACCTTCCATCTTTTCTTATTAACCATTGAACTAAGCACTTTCCCTTTCTCCACAACAATGCAGAAAGGTAGACATACTTATGTCTATTTTAAAGATGCAGAAAAGGAAACCCAGGGGAATTTATTAACTTGTAACTAATAAATCAAAGAGTCAGAGTTTGAATACAGCCTGCTGCTCTGATGGTTCACCTTCTGCGGCCCCATAGGAATGGAGAATACAAAAAAGACCGGACACTAAATGTTACTATTTCCGTCTTTCTCACCAGGACCTTCTTCAGGATTTTTGACATCCTAAATGGGTAGCTTCCAGACACAGGAGGCAGAGCCTGCCTTTCTGGACCTGTGGGCACTGAGCATGCGCACGGCCCTCTCTGGCCGCCCCCACCCCTCCCCACCCACTGCAGCTGCCAGCCGGGAACCAGGTCATCTTTCCCGCTACCTGATATAAAAATAAATAAATAACTATGCAAAAAAAATCCAATCTCCGTTCGAAGGCACTAAATCCCCTCTCCTTTCCAGATGGCTGGGAGATTTCTCCCAGGTGGTAAATATATTATTAAGAACTCATTTCACCGTGAAATTGACTATTCAAAACACAGACAGAAGTTAATATATTAGGACAACCTGTCTGAAAACTCGCGTTGGAGAAAATTTATTTTTGTTTAATATAAAACCTGGTATTATACACGACCCCTTTCTAGCTCAGGCAGTTCAAGTCATCCCCAGTTAGAACATGTGTTCCAACGTCAGGGTGCCTACCACCAGGAGCCATAGAGCGCACGTAGAGCTGGTGATTACCCCTCTGTGGATGGAGCCCTACATTACAGCAGGTAATGATGCCAGGTCTCACGAGACCGTTACACATAGACTTGGGTGCACAGTAGCTTTCTGCATCCAGGAGCTAAGGAGCTTAAAAATCCTTTGCTGGTCTTATTCTAGGTTGGCCCTCGAAGAATGATTAAGGAGCATCGTGAGCAAAGTGGGAGAAGAATTAGCATTACTTACCAGTGATCTGTGTCATCGTTAGAAAAACCACATCAATCAGGAAACAGCAAAAGGGCTCTTAGCAAGGACCCAATTGAATGTGACTCTCCTAAATATTAACTCATCCATGCATTGTTGACTCACTCTTTAATAGCTGACTTCTAGATTACAGAGACAATTACCGGAGCAGGTTAAGGGCTATCATTGGACATCTACATTATGATGAGAACAGTGTTTCAGGATTTGCACCATCTGTTAGAAAAACTCAATTTACAGAGTCACTAACTATTTAATTGAGAGGTGAGGGTTAGAGAAGGCATGAGAGAGGAAGTATCTTTTCAAAGGATCTTGAAGATGGGGTGAACTTCACAAGAACCTGTGTGGAAATGCTTATATATTATACAAAGGGCCCACTCCTGCCCTGGTCTTGACACCAACATGGCTCAAAAAATATTCCTGAGGACTTCTCTGGTGGTTCAGTGCTTAAGAATCTGCCTTGCAATGCAGGGGACATGGGCTTGATTCCTGGCAGGAAAACTAAGATTCCAGATACCAAGAGGCAACTAAGCCTGTGTGCTGAAACTAAGAACTGACACAACCAAATAATAAAAATAAAATCAAATTAAAAAAAAATTTTTTTTTTAAAGTATAGCTTTCCAGGATACACACACACACACACACACATACTTTCTGTATAGCTTGTATCTTTTGAGTTTTGACAGTGAAGTTTAAAGACAAAATGCAAAATATTTTGTAACGTATATGTACTGGAGTTCCCCACAAGCCTCACAAGAGATTTCCCTTTTGTTTTAAAATGAATCCCCTCAGGAGTGACAGGTTATTACTAATCACACAATGAATTTGTTACACATCACCAGTGGCAAAATCAAACTGACACCTCAATAATGTCTATTAAAGAATTTCTTAATTTAATCAATTATTTTGACCTAACTAATTACTCACTTAAATAAGAATTCATTCAAACAACTGCCTAGGCTTCTTTTTAAGGAAAAAAAAAAATTACTGTTCCAGAGTAATTAGTAAACCAGTAATTAATAATCCCCTAAGGAATGAAACCATTTTTCACATATTTAAAGTAAATAAAGCATCCTTAATGGGTAACTGACTTCTACAGAGACTCAATAAACGTCCAGACACTCATAAACTGAAAACTGTACAGGGAGGTCATGCTCACTGGAAAATCATTTTAAATGAGCTTGAATTCCCAGCCTCAGATACCAGTGTAGATACTAAAAAGACATGTTAACACGATTTAGAAATGTGGATCCACCCTTCATTGACAGAGCAAGTGCTCATTATCTCCGTCCTGAGTTCCAGGCATTGTGCTGTTCTCTGGCATATAAAAATGAGAATTCCCTCAACAATCATTTTAATTCACTCGCTATTTCAGTCCAAAAAGATTTAAGGAAGATTTTTATTTAAAAAAAAAAAAAAGGAAAGAAAGAAAAAGCAAGAACTCTGCTCTGGAGAAGCTTTCAAACTATTTTATAGAGATAGAATTCCATGAGAAATCTTGGAAAACAGAAGAAAAACCAGGAAATCCAAGGTGGCAAATATGCTGATCATTGTGAAGATAAGTTTTTATTAAAATATAAATATATATAGAGTGAACAGCATGGTAAGTATTCCCACAGAGGATAGAGCTGCTTTATGACCGCTGATTGAAGAAATATTACTAGATCATCACTTTTATTCAGAAGTCCCTCTCCCGACCCCTTCCTTCCTCTGCTTTCCAAAGGTAACACTTTCCTGACTCCTATCTACAAGTAATTTATATGTTTCACACTCTGTATATAACAGGATGCCTTGCGGTAAATTTCTGTGCCTGGCTGCTTCTGTCTTCCTCCATGTTATATGCAGTTTGCCAGTCTTCATATTTATACTCTTCTATTGAATGAATATATCCCAATTCAGATATCCATTAGACTATCTATGTTTCAGAGGCTTCCAGTTAAAGGGTAAAACAAATATTATAACTCTGAATATTGTTGTAAATATCTGTTGAGGGCATGTGTATATCTATGCTTGGGGAGTCTTCACAGGGAAGATTCTGTAGCTGTGTTCTAAATAATTCTGTGTTCTGTGTTCTAAATAATTTGCCAAAGGGTTTCTACCTACTCAGAGTCTTCCCTAGCAACCCAAGAGGGTTCACGTTTCTCTGCACCCTCACCAGCACATTGTCAGTCTTTTCATTTTAGCCACTCTGATGGCTACACAGTAATATATCATTGTGGTTTTTATTTAAATTTCCCTAATGATTAGTGAGGTCAAGTTCCTTTACAAAATTATTAGTCATTTTATGAAGTGCCTTTTAAATCATGTTCCCATTTCTATTGGATGTCTGTCTTTTTATTTTTGATCTGTGAGAGCTGCTTTCACCCAACTGCAACCATGAAATTAAAAGACATTTGTTCCTTGGAAGGAAAACTATGACAAACCTATACACATAATAAATAGCAGAGACATCACTTTGCTAACAAAGGTCTGTATAGTCAAAGCTATGATTTTACCAGTAGTCATGTGAGATGTGAGAGTTGGACCATAAAGAAGGCTGAGCACCAAAGAATTAATGCTTTCAAATTGTGATGCTGGGGAAGACTCTTGAGAGCCCCTTGAACTGCACGGAGATCAAACCAGTCAATCCTAAAGAAATCAAACCTGAATACTCATTGGAAGGACTGATATTGAAGCTGAAGCTCCAATACTTTGGCCACCTGATGTGAAGAGCCTGCTCATTGGAAAAGACCCTGATGCTGGGAAAGATTGACAGCACGTGGAGAAGGGGACAGCAGAGGATGAGATGGTTGGATGGCATTGCTGACTCAATGGACATGAGTTTGAGCAAACTCCATGAGATAGAGAACAGGGAAGTCTGGTGTGCTGCAGTCCATGGGGTCTCAAAGAGCTGGACATGACTTAGTGATTGAACAACAGCAAAACACATTCTGTGTATGTCATTGGTCAGTTATGTATACTATGAATGTCTTAATTGTTTGGATTAAGGATCTTAAATTCAATCTCCAGTCATAGCCTTTAGTGCATTCATAACACACATGCATATTTGGCAATTTTTCATTTGCCATTCTGAATAGTTAGGGTTTGTGCATTAAACTTAAAAACAGAGGAATGGCTCCAGTTAGGAGGCCCCTAAAAGATGTGGAAAGTCCAAGTTAAAAACAAGGAACAAGTTACCATCCCCTGAAATCTCTTATTCTTCTTACAAGGCATTTTCTCTCCAGATTAGTAAGCGCCATGAGGGCAAGAATCTTTGCAGATCCCATTTGCTGCTGTGTTCCTATGTGTTGAGAATAATACTGAGCTTGTAGAAAGAATATAAAAGACATTTTGTGACCAATAATGAATATCACCGCATCTTTCTTGGTTGCTATTAAGAAAGCAAATATTTTAGGTCATATATCCAATCCTTAAATGCCCAAACCAGGAAATATCTAAGGAAAACATGCAGTCAGATGTACTCTAGTATATTGGATATTATATTTATAAACTTCTGTTCAAGATACAGCCAACAGGATACATTTTGTAAGCTTAATATGTTTTGGGTTAGTTACTATTATACAGAAAAACTTCACGAGTATTACCTATAGTTATAATTCTGCTCTTTTGTTAACATCTTTTCCTCTTATGAACAATAGCAAATTAGCTTAGGACTACTAAAAGAGAAACCTCATTACAACAAATATAACAAAGCAACCTAAATTATATTTTTAAGTTAGTTTATCATTTGGATACTTAACAGTCTTCAAAGAGTGCTCTCCCATGTGTTGTTTAGTTGGTGTCGTGTTCAGCTCTTTGGGACCCCATAGACTGTAGCCCGCCAGGTGCCTCTGTCCATGGGATTTCCCAGGCAAGAACACTGGAGTGGGTTGCTATTCCCTTCTCCAAGATCTTACCAACCCAGGGATTGAACCCGTGTTTCCTGCACTGCAGGTAGACGCTTTAGCATGGAGCCAGCAGAGAAGCCCGTTCTCGTATGTGCATGCATGCAGATATGTATGTAAGGGCACATATGTATGCTGTGTATGTGTGTGCCTTTCCATGCCCAGGTACACACAGGCAAACACGTCCCTCAATAGATCCTCAAGCAAGCCCAAGGTTGAGTTTCTAGTATTTTCCTTGCTTTACAAGCAGGGAAGCTGGAGCTCGAAAAGTCTTAGTAACTCATCTGAAGTCATAGAACAAGTAGGTAATGGATCCAGAATTTTGATATCAGATCTCGCTCCAGGCTTCCCTACACAGGAATGCCTCCTTTATAAGCTCAGGGTGAAGTCAAGATTAATTGTCACAGACTATTTCATAGTCCATTCCTAGGCCTGAATTTGTCCTGTATTGGGATCAAAAATAAAACATGTAGTCAGTTCTTTACTGCCAGTGAGCCTATAGAATCATGATTCGTTTTTGCCATGAAGAAACAAATATGCAGGTCAAATTCTCCTCAGGGCATAATGTTTTTTTTTTTTTCTCAGAAGCAAGGTTTCTCTGTAATGATTGCTTTGCCAAACATCACATGCTTAGTCCCCTGGCTGCCGCTTCTGGATTTGGTCTCGTAGAGTCTGACATTGAGCTAGCAGGTGAAGAAATTACTGTGAAGTGATGAGCGAAAGAGGGAAGCATCTTGCATACATATGACCTCTGCTCTTTCCTCCTCTCACATCTTGGATTTAACGTGAATGTTTATGCTTATGTTTGAGTGTGTGTGGCTTGTTTGGACGGCTGACGGGAGTTTGAGGAGGTTTGGGAACAAAGTTCTTTCTCTTTATTCCTCTATCTGTATGCAGACAAATCTTCCTGTGTAGGAGAATTGACTAATATTGGCTTTTCACATATTTTTGTACTTGGAAGTCAGATCTTTCTGTTCCCCACCTTCAGTGTGTAGATTAACTTTGGGATCCTTTGTGCTTTCATGAATATTTAAGGGGCTCCTATAAATGCTGAGTTAATCTGAACTGGCCTGAGAGCAGTCAAGTAGAATTCATTCTCTTTAATTTAGGTTTAGAGTATCCAAGGCCTAATTTTTCCTGAAAAGCTATGGTATGAATGCAGTTCAGGTATGCTCTCCTCTGTGCTTCAGAGGATATCTTTTCCAGGGAGTGTTACCTACTACATGAGCCGTGAGGCCTCCTAGAAAACATAGGCCATCGAAAATGTCCCATTAGGGACAAAATGACAGGCAGGTTATTCTCCCCTGAGGGCATGGAATCTGAGTCCACCTAACCCTGTTACCCCTCTCCCCCTGGCCCTTCTACAATCCTGTCTCCATAGTATAGAGTGATCCTCTGTCATCTCACTATGTGCAGTCCACAAGGGCTCCCCATCATCCCTTCCCACTTCTGCCAGGAAGGCTTCATCCCAACGCTTTGCATGGCCAGATCCGGCTAATTTCCCAAACTCTCTGATAGACCCAAAGTCTCTATGTAAGCATTTTGTTGTTGTTCAGTTGCTAAGTTGTGTCTGATTCTTTGAGATCCCATGGAGTGGCACCCGCCAGGCTCCTCTGCCCTCCACTGTCTCCCAGAGTTTGCTCAAATTCATGTCCATTGATTCAGTGATGCTATCTAACTATCTCATCCTCTGCCATTCCCTTCTCTTCCTGCCCTCAATCTTGCCCAGCATTGTGGTCTTTTCCAGTGAGTCAGCTCTTTGCATCAGGTGGCCAAAGAATTGGAGCTTCAGCTTCAGGATAAGTCCTTCCAATGAATATTCAGGGTTGGTTTCCTTTAGGATTAACTGTTTTGATCTCCTTGCATGTCTCTCCTTTTATTTTCTGTCACAGCAGCTTACATTTTTCCTTTCTATCCAACATATAAATAGATGTATGTTTGTTGGTTTTGTTTGATATTTTTTTCTGTCCTTCCCAAGCAGACATGTGGACATCACCCTGGTACTCAAGCTGAAATGAGTACCAGGAAATCACCTTGCTATTCACCCTGGGACACAGTAGGTACTCAATGATGTTTGTTGAATGAATAGAGACAATGATGAACTCATGCATAAGTGAGGGAATGAATGCACTGCCCGTGAGCACCACCATCTCCAATCATAAATTAGATGGACAGAGATGCTCAGACTTCTTATTGCATGCTTGATAGTTGAAATGTCATGACCCCACACAGTGTAAATGCAAAAACTGCCCACCTGTGTTTGCACCCATCTTGCTCCTGGGAGACGGAAACCACAAATGTCATATCACAGCAACTCTGGAAGCCAACTCTCTTGCTATTTGGAACTAGAACAGAGCCTCTTCAGAACTGTTGAGACTGCACCACTAACCACCTGAGGTCTTATTCATTTGTACAACACCTCAGTCAGCATCCACCCCCACCCATCTCTTCTTGACGGAGATGGGATTGACAAAGGGCATCCGCCTCAAGAAGAGGCAGGGGTACCTTTTCAAAATGCAAATTTGACCACAGCATCCTCTGCTCAACATCTTAGGATAAAGAGCCTACTTCCTAGCATGACCTATAGGTACTCAAAAAAGTCAGTCATGAAGAGCCAGCCTTGCTTCCAGCCTCATTCCATCACGTTATGGGCTGATCTTGTCCCCTCGTGCATGGCACCATAGTCTGAAGCCCTCTGACCCAATACCTCGGAATGTGTCCTTATTGGATATAGGGTTGTGCAGATATGTTTAGTTAAGACGAGGTCATACTAGAGCAGATCGGACCCCTAATCTAAGTTGATTGATGTCATAAGAAGGGACAATTAAGACAGATACACTCACAGGGAGAATGTCACCTGAAGATAAAGGCAGAGATCAGTGTGATGCTTCTACAACCAAGGAAAACCAAAGATGTCCAGAAAACCACCAGACACCAGGAGAGAGACCTGGAGCAGCCCTTAGAGGGAGCCAACCTGCAGACTCAGGATCTCAAGACTTCCAGCTTCCTGAAGTGAGAGGCAATAAATTTCTGTTGTTCTAAACCACCCGGTTTGTGGTACTTTATTACAGCAGCCCTATTAAGTGAACACACACACACACCACATCCCCCTTGCTCTGAGAGAAGAAGTCATGCTGGCCTCCCTTCTCTGCCTGTAACCCGAGTTCCTCCACAACAGAGCTTCACACATGCCCTTCCTTCCATCTAGAATGCAAACCCTCCTATCTCTTTCACTTGAACTCCAGCTATTCTCCAGTTCCTTGAGCAGCTGATGAAAGGCTTTCCTCAGGAAGACCAGGCTAAGGAAGATGCATTTTTCATTAGACTTGTTGCAGTTGATAATTGGGTATCATTCATGGTGTCCTTTGACAAGTGTGATATCTGTCACAGTGTAGGCAAGCCAAAAAAAAAAAAAAATCATTGGCTATTTCAATGAATAAATGAAAACTTACATAAATACATATTCTGGGCTGACTGAAATGCCAGTCCAGGCAGAATTCACTGTTCACTCATCTATGTTCCCCTGGTGATTTCTGCTACCCACAATTACAGAATTCGCCACATCACCTTCTGTGCCTGGATCTTATGTCACAGGATGCTGTTCTTTTGAGAGAAGGAGCTGTGACTTCTTTGAGTCTCAACTTCTGAGGCCCAGCCCTAATCTGGAACCTAGTGGGCACCCAACAAACACATGTGGAAGTGAATTGTGTAAAAATGGTAAGGCTCAAGGGACTGCACTATGCAGATACGTAAGGGGTAATTATTACCCAATGGCTTGAATTATTTTTCCCTGCACTGAAGATGGTTTAAATGCGCTGCTCCTGGTAAGTAAAGTTATGCTCAGTAAGTTCCTCTGTTCAGCCTCCAGCTTCTGTGGAAGGAAATTAAATGTCTCTTTCTCAGATTCATTTATAACTCACTCCTCAGCGGATGTGCTCACAATGCCTTCTGAGGATTCTTTTCAATTCTCTCCATCTTCTTCTCCTCCCTCCTCCCTTCCATGTTTGTAACCCAGGGGAGAACGAAGCACTTAAATGCAACTAACACTATAATCACACACAGCCTTGAACAGCACAAAGAACAAACAGAAATGGGAGAGTCTCCCACTTCCTCTCACTGTCTCCTGAACTTACACTCTTATATTTGGACACTTTAAACATAAACCAGGGTCAAAGTAACAGCCTTCTGTGTTGGGGTTAGCCATGGAAATCCATTTAGCTACAACTGAAACAATATAACCAGTTACTTCTCTTCCTCAAAGTTGTTTTTTTATTTTAATCAGTGTGGTCCAGGACCATTTGAGAAAGACACAGAAATTTTATAAATACATCAAGATGATAAGGAAATGGTCTTTTCAATGAGGCAATGATAATATTAATAATAAATTGTACATTTATATATTATTTTGTATCCAAGTTTCCCAAGCTGCTTTTTAAGACTGTATTCTCATACATTAAGGTCAAGCAAGAAATATTATGTACAGTCAACAGGGAATGAAAGCCAGACACTCACTGATTAGAATGCTTGTCACAGGTCATCCCTGTGGTTCATACCAAATCTCTTCATTCAGTTGGGATGTGCTATGCATTTCCCATAGACTGGATGAGCTAAATCTGTTTATAATATAGTTTCTCCTATTTCTAATTTCGTACTCAACCAATGCCTTCACTTCTGAAGGACAAAATCAAAACACTTAGATGAATTCAAAGAAGTGAGTGACTGCAGGTTGAGAATGTGTTTGGACTCTGCTCCACCTCCAGTGGCCAAGTTCTCTCTTATCCAACGTTGGAGAAGAAGATATCCCTCTAAGGGTCAATGAGGACTTTGCGTTGTCTAGGAGCACCTTGCAAATATCACTGTCAGTACCACTAACCTCTCAAGTAATATGTGTTCTTCCCCATTCCTGATACTGACTTTAAGGTACCTCTGTGAACACCAGGCTCCTATTGGATTAAAGACCCAGCTCCCTTGTCTCCTGATGTTTAACGTTAAAAACAAGATTTCTGGTCTCTGCCCAGATGGATATTGCTTTTTAGCCTATTCAAACAGACAAGGCATCTTCCTGTGTATTTCCTTTTAAACTTGCCTATTTTGAGAAGCCCATCAGTCCTTGAATATTGAAAGCCCACCTCCAGCCCTACTTTATTTTTCATAATTTCCCCTTTCCCATCTGCCTTATCCTATGGAATGAGATACCATTAAGCCAGGGGAGAGGCAGTGAGCCCTTCACTCAAATTCAGAAATGCATAAGAACTCCACACAGAAATACTCATTACATTGACACCAGGAGAAACGATTCATTGGAATTCCTGCTTTCCTTTTCTTTATCACTTACTTATTCAAGACACTGAAACCAGCTGTTATGAGGGGCTGATATTTGCTTTACAAAAGAAGAAAAGCTCCCTCTGTGCACATATTCTTATTCTTCCTACTGATTTGAGCGTTAATAGTATTTGACAGGTTGGTAATTTGTTTTTTTTAAAAAACCATAATTCATTTAGTGCGGTTCCACTTTATTATTATACATTTTACACAGTGGTGCACAGAAAACATTGTTGTTTTTTTAAACAATTCTATTCCTTCCAGTAATCATTCATGCAAGGGGGGCTGCATGAGAATCTTTGGGGACAGGGTGGGTGAATTGTGGCCGTGCCAGGAAGCCGAGAGAGCTGGGAAGAAAACACCAGGAGAGGGTGAGAAGCAAAAGCATCAGGGGGGGTGGGAGCTGGAGAAGAAACAAAGACAGAAGGGATAATTAAATGGGGTGACAACTGCCTGAGAGCGCAATGAGAATCGTGGAGAAGAAAACAACATAAAAATACCGTAGCTGTTGCACCGACAGAAGGCAGCGGAGTCTGAGCTCGCTCCCTCCCCTCCAAAGGGGTCTCAGCCATGTCTGCACGTCACTGAGTTTTCACTGAGAGAGGCAGGAAGCTGTTCTTCCACCTCCGCAGAGGACAGTTACAACAATGTGAGGAAGAAGGTCTACATAAGCCTCATACGTGGGCTTCCCAGGTGGCACTAGTGGTAAAGGACTTGCCTGCCGATGCAAGAGGCGTAAGAGACACAGGTTTGATCCCTGGGTCGGGAAGGTCCCCTGGAGGAGGATATGGCAACCCACTCCAGGATTCTTGCCTGGAGAATTCCATGGACAGAGGAGCCTGGAGGGCTATACAGTCCATGGGGTCACAGAGTCAGACACAACTGAAGCAACTCAGCTCACATGCATGCGAGCTACATATGCACAAAGCTCACTCAGCGGATGTGAGACTTGTCCACATAGAAGCTTGTTCTATCGGTCTCCTTGGGGCAGGTCTAGGAAAGATCTTTGAGGTCTGTCTCCTCCCTAAATTGTCAGAGCTCAGTCCAGGAGGTCAGAATAACCCCCTTGTGCTGCAGCCATGGGCACTGGAGACTGAAGGAAGGGAGGTGAGGAAGAAGGGGTGAGCCCTTCCCCACCGCAGGGCACTCAGGCCACTCTACATGCCAGCCAGGTGTACATTTGCAAAGCAGAAACAGGGATAGAGAGGCAGAGAATAAATGTGTGGACACCAAGGGGGTAGGGAGGTGGGATGGACTGGGAGATTGGGACTGATATTCAATTCAATTCAATTCAGTCGCTCAGTCATGTCCGACTCTTTGCGACCCCATGAATCGCAGCACGCCAGGCCTCCCTGTTCATTACCATCTCTCGGAGTTCACTCAGACTCACATACATCGAGTCCGTGATGCCATCCAGCCATCTCATCCTCGGTCGTCCCCTTCTCCTCCTGCCCCCAATCCCTCCCAGCATCAGGGTCTTTTCCAATGAGTCAACTCTTCTCATGAGGTGGCCAAAGTACTGGAGTTTCAGCTTTAGCATCATTCCTTCCGAAGAAATCCCAGGGTTGATCTCCTTCAGAATGGACTGGTTGTATCTCCTTGCAGTCCAAGGGACTCTCAAGAGTCTTCTCCAACACCACAGTTCAAAAGCATCAATTCTTACACACTACTATACATAGAAATAGGTAAGTAATGAGAACCAAGGGCATAACACAGGGACACCACTCAGGGTGCTGTCCTAATCTAAATGGGAAGGCAATCCAAAACAGAGGGGATATATGTACACGTGTAGATGATTCACTTTGCTGTACAGTAGAAATTAACACAACATTGTAAAGCAGCTATCTACAATTTTAAAAATTAAAAAAGCAAAAACAAAATAGGCGTACATTTAAGGCCACGCCTGCTATTTCCTGAGCCAAAGCTTGTGCTTTTGCTTTTCTTCCCCAATCCTCACAACTCCTCTGTGAGGTCAGCATGATTATTCTCTTTTTTTGCAGATGAGGAAACAGCTTGAGAAGTTAAGTATTTGGTTGCAGTCACAAAATTAACGAGGTCTGAGAATCAAAACTCAAGACAGATTCTTACTCCAAAACCTGGGTTTTTGCCCGAGTGCCCACCTGACTTGCTGAAGTTTCCAGGGAAGCAGAGGAGAGAGTGCTGATCGGCTCAAAGAAGGTCCAGGTAATTGAGCAGAGAGTCTCCCACTGTCCGGGGACCACCAGGAAGTAGGTCTGTGACAGTGGATCCTAACTGTCAGTGGCTTAGGACAGAAATTGGTCACCAAGGAAAACAGAAGGAGGCGTGAGTCTCCAATTCCATTAGTAGGATGGTGATGCTTCTGTTCAACTAAAATACCCTGGAAGGTGGGGAAGCAAGAATGAGAACTTGGGTTGGGGGGGGTGGCATAGTTTCCTTTCCCAGTGCTGTCGTCCACCTGGCCAAGCAAAGGGGACATCATTTCTCTGCCCTCGTCTGTGAAATAGGGCCAACAATCCCAGTGCATCATTTTTTTACACTTTCAGGAGAAAATTCATCTCGAGACACGTTGGTGTTACCTTCTGATGGAGCAGTGCCTCCACCCGGCCACTCTCGTGTGCAGGCTTGTGCCTCAGGAAAGACAGGGCGGGAGTCTGGGAGACGTGACCCCAGACACCACGGCAGCCGCAGCCACAGCCAAAGATGAGGAAGCAGCTAAACAGATGCGCCAACAAAGGCACAGCTGAGCGCATCACGGTGACACATCGCACGACGAAACAGGGTGCCTGCTGGCAGATGGATTCTCTACCACTGAGGGTCCAGGAAGCCCCACACTGCTCTATTTAAAATGTATAACCAACAAGAATCTACTGCTGCTGCTGCTGCTAAGTCACTTCAGTCGTGTCCGACTCTGTGCGACCCCATAGACAGCAGCCTGCCAGGCTCCCCCGTCCCTGGGATTCTCCAGGCAAGAATACTGGAGTGGGTTGCCATTTCCTTCTCCAATGCATGAAAGTGAAAAGTGAAAGTGAAGTCGCTCAGTCGTGTCCAACTCCCAGCGACCCCGTGGACTGCAGCCCACCAGGCTCCTCCATCCATGGGATTTTCCAGGCAAGAGCACTGGAGTGGGGTGCCATTGCCTTCTCCTAACAAGAATCTACTGTTTAGCATAGGGAACGCTGTTCAGTGTTATGTGGCAGCCTGGATGGGAAGGGAGCTTAAGGGAGAATGGATACATGTATATATATGGCCGACTCCCTTTGCTGTCCACTTGAGACTATCACAACACTGTTAACTGGCTATACTCCAGTATAAAATAGAAAGCTTTTTAAAAAATAAAGTGCTTGCTGGGAAAAATGAAGGAACTCCAGCTAACGTTGCAAATAGAAGTATATCGCACGTGGAATTTCAGATTGTTGAATAAACATGCTATGATAACATTTGTGTACATTAAAGAAAAACATGCCAACAGTATTTTATATTGTTTGGTGAACACGCACACATGGTAGAGATATAAATGAAGGTCTGGGGATGATAAGTATCAAATTTGAAATAGTACAGAATCCTGTGGGGAGGGAGAGGCTGAGAGGTCGGAGGATGGTTCTCAGAAGACCTCACCTGTACAGGTGATGTGTTTTTTTGTGTGTGTGAATCTGGGTGGCAGATACACTTCTGTTCATTTTCCCTCTTTTCTGTCTCTTTTGCATGTTTAAAATCTTTCTTATTAAATATTTTTAATTAAAAAGTATATAAACACAAGCAGAGAGAGTCCTAAAGACCATCAAGCAAGAATCATTGGAATGGGTCATTCCACTCCCCAGAGAGCTGAGGCCAGGGCACACCAGGATCCAGGTGGGGAATGTTCTCCCTAGACCACTGTGCTGCTTGGGTGGTGGGAGAGGGTCCAGAAGCAGATAGAGATGTGATGGGGGAAGAGAGAGGGGGTGGAGGACAGAAGACAGGGAGCTGGGATCCTGCGGGTGAGTGAGGGGAGGGGCCCTTGTTAATCCCGCCAGACTGTTGTGGTTGAAAGGATCCACTTTGCTCCCAAGCAGTCGCTTATGTTATTATTTCTCTCAGCGGGTTTCAAGCTGCCTGCAATTCTCTGTTAGTTAATAAGAAAAGTGAGAGATGCAACAATTGCTTTTGCTTGGCTGGCTTGTAAAGGCTTTGTCACTCAAAAATGGAACAAAGGCCCTAATAACACCCTGTGCCATAAAGGCAAGTGTCAGGGAACAGACCGAAATCAATTATCTGGGTGAGACTCGGAGACGGGAGACTCAGACACACCGCACAGAGCAGCATCCCCACCACATAATCCCATTAAGAGGGGGCCTCCGCTCTCTCTCGCGGGAGGGTAGAGCCACATGGGGAAAATGATAATTAAAAGTAAATAATGGGAAACGAGGCCCTGGTGCCTCTGTCACGGCCCTAAGCGCGAGTGTGGTCCCAGCAGACAGTGCTGGTAGGCCTCTCTCTTGGATAGCTGGTGAGGAGGCTTGGAAGCCAAAAGCCTCTGAGGGGCTGGCTGGCCAATCCTGCTTGGGAGTGGCATTTAGGGAGCAGGGGAGGGATGGCAAAGGCCTGTGGTGTGCTGGGAAGTTAGCAGAAGCTCCCTGACACCGGACACGGACCCTTTGGAGATTTTATAAGCTTTATTTTTTAATATTAATTAATTAATTTGGTTGCCCAGGTCTTAGGTGCATGGTGTGGGATCTAGTTCCCTGACCAGGGATCAAACCCAGGCTGCCTGCATTGGGAGCTGAGAGTCTTAGCCACTGGCCCACCAGGGCAATCCCAGCTTGGGAGCTTTTTTGTATGTATCTCTCTTGCTAAACTGATATTTAAGGAAAGACGTGGCATGAATGAAATGAGTGAACACAGCAGTAGAATGTCTGGGTGAAGGGTCCCTTTGAATTTCCCCTGAAAGCAACACATCTGCGTCATCGAGGACTTGTAAAAACTCAGAGGCCCAAACCTGAGTCAGGTCAAGTAAATTAAACTTTCTTGGGGTGGGAGGTTCTGAAACCCAGTCCTCAGGGTTTGACGTGCTCCACCAGGTAACTCTAAACGCATGGCCAAAGCTGAGAACTTTTGGATTGGATGGTCCCTTACAATCTCCGTTAGCTGGATATATAGGCTTTTACCGTGAACTTGTGCAGTAGAAACAGTAGCCAGAGGGACTTAGGATGAGTGGGGTCTGATCTTACCTCCAGCAATAACTTGCTTTGTGGCTTCTGGAAAGTAACCTAAGCTCTCCAAATCTCAGTGTTTTCATCCATTAAAAAAGATGATGTTTATATTGAATCCCTCTGCTGTTCAGAAACTATCACAACATTGAAACTATCACAACATTGTTAATTGGCTATACCCCAATACAAAATAAAAAGTTTAAAACAAAACAAAAAAAGATGAGATCTTATTATTAGATCCCTTTGGTTTTGACAGCTCTCTGACCTTAAAATTCCATGACCCAGAACTCAGGCAGTAGAACCAGCAGCATAAATATTTACTGGGTGCCTTTTCTGTGTTCCAAGATGTCATCTAATAAGGGGCAGAGAGAGGTCCCTATAAATCCCCTTATAGTCTGCATAGATGCTGAGTAGACAGACAGACAATCAGTCAGTGCAGATAAGCAGTATAGACAAGCGCTAGAGCATCTGACACTATTATCATTTCCTTCCAGCATCTCTGGTTACTGACAAAGCCTGACACAGGAGGGATCCAATAACTATTGGCTGAGTGACTGAACGAGCGAGTGAATGAATGGTGTCTCTCATGGGTGAATCAAAGTGTGGCTTGTCTTTGGAAATTGACTATTTCTGCCTCACTAGATATTAAATAATCACCTTCCCCACAAATTTCCAGGAGGCAAACGGCTGCACTGAATTGTGCTTGATGGCTTCTAATATTCCAACCCAGCTACACAAGTCCAAGGATTCTATCAATATGCAAATGTATGGCTTTGGAGCCCAGAGTGATGTGGCTTCTCCTCCAGGAAGGACGCGTTTGCACCCGGGGAGATTTTAGTCTCTGTCACTAGGTAGAGAGATCTTTATAACTCCTCGAAAATGGTCTTCCCTTTTATTTAAATGTGTTTTACCCATTTGCTAAAGTCGGTAGGAGAGAGTCTGGGTGGAAATCAGGCAGGCCTGGAACACTGGCAGGATAGTAGAAAGCCATTTTAAATTAATTCCCTGGAAATCGTTGTGAAGGATGCACTGCAGCGTGAAGGTGGGGTTTGTGAGCGAAGAGGGAGATTTCAGGTCATGGTCGCTCTCAGGCTCCTTCAGCTGATGACTGCTGGGTGCAAAAAACCGCTAATGTATGTGATGGTCACCAGCCCCCAGCCTCTCACTTGCAGGGGTGCTAGTGATGAAAACGCTCTTTGGAAGGAAGCAGTCAGCAGGATTCTTCCTTATTTGCAAAGACAGTAAGTGGTACAATTCCAACCCAGCAGTAGCAGCTGGCACCAGCCCCATCTACTTCCCAGGCCCTGGGAGGTTAGAAAACGGTTCAGAAGTCACTCAGTGTGAGCCAGTGATGTGCAGGGCCACTGGGGAGTCTCAGGTCGGTGATGGTTCACTGGAACAGTGTGGCTGAGACCCCGGAGCTGGGCAATAGATTAACCCAGAGAAGTCGGGCCAGGGGGGAGGTGGGACTCAGAGCGGAACAGATCATCAGCATGTAAGCTCAGCACCTGCTTCCAGGTCAGTCTTCTTCTTGCATACTTAAGGCAATAAATCTGTTTATTAAATGCAATATATCTTTTATACTTTTATATAAAATAGGCCTTTTATACTTAAGGCCATAAATCTGTTTATTTGATTAAGAAGTATTCAATTGTGTTACTAAATTTCTCAGTATATGTTCAAATTAATTTTTATTGGAGCATAGTTGGTTTACAATGTTGTGTTAGTTTCTGCTGTACAGCAAAGTGAATCAGCCACAGGTATACATATATCCTTTCCTTTTTGGATTTCCTTCCCATTCAGGTCACCACCGACTATCCACTAGAGTTCCCTGTGCGATGCGGTGTGTTCTCATTAATTATGTATTTCATACAAGCATCAGTATTGCATATGTATCAATCCCACCCTCCATACCTCCCCCCCACTTCCCCTTGTATCCATATATTTGTTTTTTGTCTTTATCTCTCTTTCTGCTTTGCAAATAAGATCATCTATACCTTTGAAGAGGCCCAAGTGCACGAAAAACACAGGATCCCCAGGGTATTTACATTGCCCTCCCAGCCTCTTTATGTCATTGGCTGAGAGATGACAGAGCAGCTATAGATTCCAGGCTGGCTTGTCTGGTGGAAGAGCTGCTACTAAGCCACCCAGACACCCTGAGAGGCTAACTGGACATCAGGCCGAACTGGGTTCTTATTCTTAATAAAAGAAAAGACTGAGAGATGGACTGCTAGGGTCAATTGGTTTAAAAAATAAAATCAGCACCAGCCATTAAATTCTCACTCTCCCTACATCCCTGAAGATGATTTTACTTTTAAGCAGATCTTTTCTGTGTGAAATACTTCTTGGTCTTAAATGTCATGCTTATACCCTGAGGCTTGTAATGCTTGGGGTGCGGTAGTAATGAATCAGATACATTATTAATACACAAGCACAATGACACACTGGGGTCTTTCAGGGAAATTCACGCAGGTATGCAGAGTACTCCGAAGAGCCTGGATGTGAATGCAAAGAAAGCCTGAGAAATTCAGGGTGAGACGTACCTTACTGAAATTAACCTGCTGAAATTAAAACCTGAAACAGTAGACCCAGCTGAATCAAAATTAGGCGACACAGTCTCACATGTTCCTGAATTTCCAAATGCCCACACAGCCTGAAGCCCGAATAAGAAATATTTGGAAATGTAATAGGCACTATGTCCAGTTAAAAAAAATACCAGGGAGGGTTAGGTAAAATATTAGAAAGCTCCAGAGACTCTGTAACCCACTCAAAGTCCATGAAAATAGACAGACCGACACTTATCCAACTAATATTCATTGAGTGCTTGCTATGATTTAGGCTGTGTTAAGAATGGACCCTTGGCCTAGAAACTCAACTTTAAGTGTTCAAGCTACGAGGAGCTCGCGTGGGACATGCATGCTCTGATTTTGCCTGGAATAGGAATAGGACTTCTGTCAAAGACACAGCCCTGGGTTGCTCTAATATGGTCCGGAAAAAAGCAAGCTGGGCCTAATTCTAAGCCTGCTCAGTAAACAGAGCACTGTAGGACTTGAGGGTACTTCCCAGATGGCGCAGTAGTAAAGAAGCCACCTGCCAATGCAGGAGACACAAGAGACGCGGTTCAGTCTCTGGGTCGGGAAGACCCCCTGGAGGAGGCTGTGGCAATCTGCTACAGTATTCTTGCCTGGAAAACTCCATGCACAGAGGAGTCTGGTGGGTCCGTGGGTAGCAAATAGTCGGACACGACTGAGCGTATGTGCACATACTCTGACTCAGGTTCCTCACCTGTCCTTGATGACTTGTTGTAAATACTCTTTAAATTCCTTTTCCAGCTTTAATATCCAATGAAATTCTTGGAATGCACTCGGAAGTCAATTGCTTTTGTCTTTAATACATATTAACAAAGCCTCTAAAACATGGAAAATCCGAGAAGGGACACATCCCAGATATTAAACTGTCATTTCTCCCTTTTCAGGGGTTTTCAGAACCGATCCTGCTAGGTAATCTTGGAGGCAACTGGCTACTATCATGGGGGTCCTGGGGGCTGGAGGGACAGACGCTGTACCCCAGGCCATGCCACATGATGCAAGTGAAAACAGCCCATCACTTAGGGTCAGTGCATCTGAAATGCACTCACGATGTTGACCAGCCTCTGCTGTTTCTCTGGACGGATTCACTCGGTGTGATCCAGAATAAACCCTCTGTGCTTCGGTGTCTCTGGGTTTAGCTGTGGTGGTTACATAACCCATAAATGTAGAATTTTCCAGCCACTAATGAGAGCACTTTGCATTTAGAAATAGGAAAGCTTTCTGAATTGTAAATAAAGGAGAAGAGAGATGAATCAGCTGGGTTCTCACAATGTTGAAATGGAAGCAGTCCCCTCTTTGCGGGCTCTCTCTCCTGGTTCCCAACTCCTGCCTTCCCAGTGCACAGCCTGCCCCCACAGCCTGCGACTCAGAGAAGCTGCAGCCCAGCCCTGCCCACAAGCTGGAATCTTCTCCCACCACCTGGAAGGAAGCAAGATTAAAGGCAGCTGCTTAATCCTGCTGCAAAGCTCCTTAAGCATTTCTATTAGGGTCAGCTCAGTCCGTGCTCACTCAACTCATCTCTGGAAAAATATCCCAATTTAGGCCCTTCTTCTGACTGTGAAATTGAGAGAATTGAGGGCTGGATCTGATCAGGAGAGTGTGGGGAGAGAGACAGGTGGTGGAGAGAATGCTCACCTATCCCCTTCCTGTGCAGAGAGGGGTTCCTGTTCCCACCCCTGAGTGGTTTTGGTTTCAGCCCTGACTGGCTTTGTCTCCCCCTCAAAAGGATTCTGAAAGAATTCACCACATCTATATGGAGCACCTACTATGTTCCGGGAACTGGACTGGCTCATCCCTGGGAGCACAGCCCAGCAAGGCTGACAGCTGGTCGGATAGGCAGCTGCAACAGAGCAGAGTCTGGTACTTGCCATGAGGCAAAGTTTGGAAAGCCACGGATGCTCATAAACAGGCATGGAGCAGAGTATAGTTGGGCTGGAAACCTTCCCAGAGGAAGCCATATTTAAGCTCTAAGCCAACAGATACATTGTAGATAGAAAATGAGCAAAAGTGGGGCTGGGAGGCAGATAACAAAGCTGCCAGTGGGATGAAGGGTCATGTGGGTTAAGAAGAGGTTTCTCTGCTAAGTACAGAGTCTAAGCTTGATCCTATCCTGAGAGCAATAGAAACCCATGAAAGTGGAGACCATCAAGATCACATACCTTGTATCAGATGCCTGATAGCTGAGTAGAATAAAAGACTGGAGAAGAGTAAAGGGAGGCTGGGACTTCCCTGGGGGTCCAGTGCTTAAGACTCTGCCCTTCCAAACCAGGGGGTGCCGGTTCCATCCCTGGCCAAAAAATAAAGGAGGGCCATCTAAAGGCATCACCCACAGTGTGTTGGTACAGGGGGTGGCAGTGGAGGGAAGATGTGGCTGGTTGCGAGAGACACAGCGAGGGTGCATCCTCAGGACTCGCCTGGTGACTACCTGGATGAGATGGTTGAGGAGGAGGAAGGGATCAAGAGGAAGTCCAGGTTTCCAGACTGGGCACCAGGGCGGGTGCAGCAGCTCAGAGCAAAGGGCAGCTGTGGGGCCACGCAGAGACGAAGGTCAGTGCAGGGCTCCGTGGAGGCACTGTGCAGGGAAAGCCACGGAGTTCAGAGGGGCTTCAGTGGGGCGCCTCTTGCCCCCCCCCACCCCCTGCTTCTGTCTTTGAGTTTTCTTTTGGTTTATTATTTTTTTCACTTTTTTTTTCTTTTTGCACTGGATTAAGAGCAGGGCAAGTTTAAGAATGTCTGTTAGCGGGGGTCCTCGACCTTTTTGGTTTCATGGAAGACAGTTTTTCCAAGGACAGGTGAGAGGATGGCTTTGGGATGATTCAAGGGCATTACACTTATTGTGCAATTTATTTCTGTTATTATTACATCAGCTCCATCTCAGATCATCAGGCATTAGATCCTGGAGGTTAGAGATCCCTGCTTTTAGGATCCAGGCTATTGATGCATGTGTACTCATGCGTGCTCAGTAGCATAGTTGCGTCTGACTCTTTGCAACCCTGTGGACTGTAGCCTGACAGGCTCCCCTGTCCAAGGGATTTCCCAGGCAAGAATACTGGAGTAGGTTGCCGTTTCCAACTCCAGGGGATCTTCCTGACTCAGGGATGGAACCTGCGTCTCTTGGGTCTCCTGGATTGGCAGGTGGATTCTTTACCACTGCACCACTTGGAAACTCGCAACTGTTGGTAAAGCATTTATTAAAAGCTGGGGGAAAGCAAGTAGTGAAAATTCACTGCATGAAAGGGTTGTAGATCCTTGGTTTTCACGTGACCACCCGGATGAGTGATAGGAGTGTGTTTGTGTGTACTCACAATCTGGTCTCCCAGAGAATGAGCTCGGGGAGGTACCTAACGGGAGGGAGGCTGAGAAGGGATCCCAGATGCAAGCTTGCATAGCTTGATAATGATCGGGAAAAGCAAGCAAACTGCACAATCAGGAAGTTTTCAGCTGAAGAGCAAAAAAGGAAACACCAGGGAAAATAGCACAATAATTGCAGGAAACCCAAGGGGAGAAGAGGGACCGTGTGTGCCAACTTTGTGTTGGTGATTTATTACAACATGACCACATTCTTCCTGAAGAGAGAGGAGGAGAGGGCTGTATGAGGGCTTCTAGAAGGTACATTAGCTCCAGAAAGTTACTGTGTTGTGGTTCATTCAAAGTTTCATTAGGCGTTAAATGACAGATAATAGTAATAATGTTAATCATACATGACTAACATTTATTTAACTCTAACTCAGTGACTGACCCCAAGCTCAACACATTACCTCCTTTAATATGCTATGCGATCTATTACGAAGGAGAATGAAGGTCAGAAATTTTAAGCAACTCATATAAGATCTTATGACGATTAAGCAGCAAATGAGAACCCAGGTCTTTGTGATTCCAGAGGTTCTGATATTAACCACATCCTTCCTGCTGATTGCATCACAGATGTTACAACCAAGTTCATAGAAGAATAAGAGATGATGAACAAAACTGAATAAACCTAATAATTTACAACATCATTTTAAATGAGTTAGTGAGATTTGGTGAAACTCTATGTGAATCAGCTATTTGCATCAAAACTCCTTTTGTTTCCTCATTGGCAAGTTCAGTCACTAAGTCACATCCAACTCTCTGTGAACCCATAGACTGCAGCATGCCACACTCCCCTGTTCTTCACTATTTTCACTATCTGAGTTTGCTCAGACGCATGTCCATTGAGTCAGTGATGCTATCCAGTTGTCTCATCCTCTGTCACCTCCATTTCCTCCTGCCCCCAATCTTCTCCAGCATCACGGTCTTTCCCAATGAGTCAGCTCTTCACATCAGATGGACAAGGTATTGGAGCTTCAGCTTCAGCATCAATCCTTCCAATGAATATTAGGGTTAATTTCCTTAAGGACTGACTGGTTTTATCTCTTTGCTGTCCAATCAAACATTGCCCACAGAAAATTCCAAGACATTCTTTAGGATAAAGCATGGACATCTCTTTTGTTGAGCATCCCATATTCCAGCAAAGGCCATAAATTCCTCTATTCTCTATTCTTTACCCAATCCATTCTCTACAGAAGCTCAGTTTATGATATGGCTTACTTATTAGCTTATAAGAAAGACTCATCTTATTCATCTTTGTGTCTTTATCACCAAGAAAACTGCTTTGAACTTAGTAAATTTTCAATAAATATGTTTTGAAGGAGTAAAACAAATATGATAGGATGATAAAGCATGGATGCTATTAACCAACGTATAAAATTAATTTGCTGTCATGATAACAATCATCTGGTTATGGAAGAAGTATATAAAATACATTAAACTCAATTGACAAATATGTTTGGTAAATCCTTAGTTCTTAATATTGTGTGCTTAATTACAAGCAATGAGCACCCTCAAAGGCATGGTTTTGATGATGTATTTTATTATTGTCAACATATCTTTCTTATCACACAGTTGGCAATCATCTCCAGATATAAGACTCAGCTTATTAGAGCCAAATCCACAGTTGTGTGTAGGGAAAATCTAAAACATCCCTGTATGTACCAAGAGATCTTGTGTCCTGGTCCAAACTTTTTAAATAGCCAGGCTCTTTAGGTCTCGCCTCATCTCTTTCTGTCCCTTCTCAAATGTCTGTTTCTTTTGCATCACTGTAGATGCAGGTCCTTAAAGCTGCTAAATGCCTCCTTGCTCTGGATGCAAGTGCACCATATTTTTCCTTGGTCAAATCTCCCTTCCCCACTTTGCCTCGCTACCCTCAATCTTGGCTCAGATGCTGATTCCTCCAAGAAGTCCTCAATATTTATCTGACAGCCACACCCCTTCCTTGGTCCCGTGGAGATACTCCTGTGCATCCCCAATGGTCCCTCCCTGACACTTTAGAATAACCTTGGTGAAGTGATTTCCTGAGGTTCTTTCTTCCTCTGTGTTCCAAGCTCTAACCTCTGTCTCATTCACTGCTGATCTCCAGGAAATGACATGATGCCCCATGCATATTGTTTGGAGGAGGACTTTCGCTAGGATGGAAGGATGGAGAAAGAGAGTGATGGAAGGCTGGCCACTCTAGGGCCACTGTGTCATTTTCTAGTGTTGGGGACAAATATGAAGTGCTTATCAACCATTCAGTTTCAGGTCCGGCATCTATCCCCATAGCTGACTGTCTAGCTGGAGTCGATCCAAACCTCATTATTTGCTGGGAGGATAAATCAATTTCCCTACTCTCATATGTAATAGAAATTAGCCCACACACTATGATAACATCCTTATACAGGAGAAAAGAAGGGAAGAATAAGAAAGAAGAGAGAGAGAGAGGGAGAGGGCAGACTGATTCTCTTCCTTTCCTAGTGCAGAGAAAACCACTGGAAGGCAAGAGTCTGGGGGAAGAAAATGGAGTTTTCAAGTCAAGGTACCCATATGCTGTCACATATGTGGAATCTAAAATATGACGCAAATGAACATATCTATGAAGCAGAAATAGACCCACAGACATAGAGTACAGACTTGTGGTTTCCAAGGGTTGGAGGGCACAGAGGGATCATTGGCGGTTTGGGATTAGCACATACAAACTGTTATTTGGAGAATGGATAGCAACAAGGTCCTACTGTATAGCACAGGGGACTATATTCAACATTCTGTAATAAGCCATAATTGAAAAGAACACAAAAAACAATCTAGGGACTTCCCTGGGGGTCCAGTGGTTAAGGCTTCACCTTCCAATGAAAGAGACGCAAGTTCCATCCCTGGCCTGGTAACAGATATCCCACCCACCTGCCACAGGGAAGCTAAGCCCATGCACTGCAACTAGAAAAACCCCCTTCTCTAGCTGAGAAGCCACAACTAGACAAAGCTCACATGCTACAACGAAGACCCAGCACAGCCAAAAACAAATAAAAGAATGTATATACATATATATATATATTATATAAAACTGAATCACTTTGCTGTATAGTAGAAATTAGCACAACACTGTAAATCAACTATACTTCAATAAAATAAATTTAATAAAAGAAATTGGAACTATCTCAAGCATCACAACTATAGAGATGTGCTGTGCTGTGTTGCTCAGTTATGTCCAACTCTTTGCGACTCCATGGACTGTAGCCCTGCAGGCTCCTCTGTCCATGGGGATTCTCCAGGCAGGAATACTGGAGTGGATTGCCATGCCCTCCTTCAGGGGATCTTCCCAACCCAGGGATCAAATCCAGGTCTCCCGCATTGCAGGCGGATTCTTTACTGTTTGATCCACCAGGGAAGCCCAAGAATACTGGAATTGGGTAGCCTGTTCCTTCTCCAGGGAATATTCCCAATCCAGGAATCAAATCATGATCTCCTGCATTGCAGGTGGATTCTTTACCAGCTGAGCTACCAGGGAAGCCCAACTATAGAGACAGTTTCATTTAATAAGTGATGCACCTATGTAATTGTAAAAAATAAAAAGTCAAGGTACCATCTGTCACATTGTTACTCTACAGGCACTGTGACATTGTTAGGCTGGGGATAGACAAAGCCATGGAGTATTTTGGTTTGCTAACCATCAAAGCTAGTGGAGGTGATAGAATTCCAGTTGAGCTATTTCAAATCCTAAAAGATGAGGCTGTGAAAGTGCTGCACTCAATATGCCAGCAAACTTGGAAAACTCAGTAGTGGCCACAGGACCGGAAAAGGTCAGTTTTCATTCCAATCTCAAAGAAAGGCAATGCCANGCTCAACACTCAGAAAACTAAGATCATGGCATCTGGTTCCATCATTTCATGGCAAATAGATGGGGAAACAATGGAAACAGTGACAGACATTATTTTGGAAGGGGCTCCAAAATCAGTGCAGATAGTGACTGAAGCCCTGAAAGTGAATGATGCCTACTCCTTGGAAGAAAAGTTATGACCAATCTAGACAGCATATTAAAAAGCAGAGACATTACTTTGCCAAGAAAGGCCCATATAGTCAAGATTATGGTTTTTCCAGTAGTCATGTATGGATGTGAGAGTTGGACTATAAAGAAAGCTGAGCACCAAAGAATTGATGCTTTTGAACAGTGGTGTTGGAGAAGACTCTTGAGAATCCCTTGGACTGCAAGGAGATCCAACCAGTCAATCCTAAAGGAAATCAGTCCTGATTATTCATTGGAAGGACTGATGCTGACGCTGAAACTTCAATACTTTGGCCACCTAATGCAAAGAACTGACCCATTTGAAAAGACCCTGATGCTGGGAAAGATTGAAGGCAGGAGGAGAAGGGGACAACAGAGGGTGAGATGGATAGATGGCATCACTGACTCCAGGGACATGAGTTTGAGTAAATTCCAGGAGTTGGTGATAGACAGGAAGGCCTGGCGTGCTTCAGTCCATGGGGTCGCAAAGTGTTGGACACGACTGAGCGACTGAACTTAAGTGAACCATCTCATCGACTAAATCTCATACTAGCATCACCATCCACTGCAAATATTTGATCCACGGACATTACAGTGACTTTTTTAGAAAACCTCATAAAATATGTAGATTATCTCAGGGCTGAAGGTGAAAAATAATTATATCTTTAAAGTCCATTGCAAACTCCAGATGCTGCCACAGCTGTATTTTAATATTCCAGTACTAGGACAATAGTGGATCTTGCTCAGGGCTTCTTATCTTCCCCTCACACACCAGGGCTGTCAATGCCATTGGCAATTTTACATGTAAATGAGCCTATCCATCACTCCTTACTTTGCAGCAACTCACTTCTGAGCCTGCCATAGAGTTACACCATTAAATCTCCCTGCTTTACAATATACATCATGACATATTTGACATCAATCAGCTGTGTCAGCCTGCTCACTGTAAACCATAAACTTGCTCTGCAGCCCTCTCTGCACGGGGTGATTAAACCTGCTTGGGGTAGCCTCCTGATTCCAGTGATAAATGGCAATTCATTTCCTCCTCGCTTTTCCCCGACCTGTTCCCAGCCTCTGTCCCAAGCTCTTCACGCCTGCCTGCTGGAGGAGGCAGGGGCCAGTGGAAAGCGCGCACTGAATGTGAATCTGTGCCTTCACATTCAACTCCAGACTTGCACCCTCATTGTTTGGCTCTGGGTTGCAACTTTGCCATTTTTAAAAATTTTATTTTTGATTATTATTATTTTACTTTACAATATTGTATTAGTTTTGCCATACATCAACATGAATCTGCCACGGGTGTACACGTGTTCCCAATCCCGAACTCCCCAGGTCATCCCAGTGCACCAGCCCCAAGCATCCTGCACCCTGCATCGAACCTAGACTGACTTTGCCATTTTAAAATGAGGAGGAGAAGCCACATCCTTTTTTTAAGCTGCAGGGACACAAACAATGGGTATGTAAGGTTCTTCTGAGGACAGCTTTCCTGCCTGAAGAGAAAGACAGACCTGAGCAGCCACTCCCTAGTGATGAATACGAACTACACGCCTGTTGTACCCTACGAAGAAAGTGTGATTTCTGCCAGGTGTCCTCTCACTATATGCACTTCCTGTCCACGAAATCACATCAGAAATAATGTGAGTGAAAAGTGACACTGTTATATGTATAACTTAGAATGTGTTCTAACCAGAGTATAACTTGTTAGTTATACTCTTTATTTGCAAACCAGCTCTTTATTAGAAGCAATATGTTACATGCATTGTGCGGGGATGTCACATCACACAATAGGGTTGATGGCAACACACCAGGATATCATGACCCTCTAGCTGAAATCTGCCAGACATGATGATACTTTGTTTGCCAGCAAGAAAAGCCAAGAGGATTTTAGTTTAGACAGCATATTAAAAAGCAGAGACATTACTTTGCCAAGAAAGGCCCATATAGTCAAGATTATGGTTTTTCCAGTAGTCATGTATGGATGTGAGAGTTGGACTATAAAGAAAGCTGAGCACCAAAGAATTGATGCTTTTGAACAGTGGTGTTGGAGAAGACTCTTGAGAATCCCTTGGACTGCAAGGAGATCCAACCAGTCAATCCTAAAGGAAATCAGTCCTGATTATTCATTGGAAGGACTGATGCTGACGCTGAAACTTCAATACTTTGGCCACCTAATGCAAAGAACTGACCCATTTGAAAAGACCCTGATGCTGGGAAAGATTGAAGGCAGGAGGAGAAGGGGACAACAGAGGGTGAGATGGATAGATGGCATCACTGACTCCAGGGACATGAGTTTGAGTAAATTCCAGGAGTTGGTGATAGACAGGAAGGCCTGGCGTGCTTCAGTCCATGGGGTCGCAAAGTGTTGGACACGACTGAGCGACTGAACTTAAGTGAACCATCTCATCGACTAAATCTCATACTAGCATCACCATCCACTGCAAATATTTGATCCACGGACATTACAGTGACTTTTTTAGAAAATCTCATAAAATATGTAGATTATCTCAGGGCTGAAGGTGAAAAATAATTATATCTTTAAAGTCCATTGCAAACTCCAGATGCTGCCACAGCTGTATTTTAATATTCCAGTACTAGGACAATAGTGGATCTTGCTCAGGGCTTCTTATCTTCCCCTCACATACCAGGGCTGTCAATGCCATTGGCAATTTTACATGTAAATGAGCCTATCCATCACTCCTTACTTTGCAGCAACTCACTTCTGAGCCTGCCATAGAGTTACACCATTAAATCTCCCTGCTTTACAATATACATCATGACATATTTGACATCAATCAGCTGTGTCAGCCTGCTCACTGTAAACCATAAACTTGCTCTGCAGCCCTCTCTGCACGGGGTGATTAAACCTGCTTGGGGTAGCCTCCTGATTCCAGTGATAAATGGCAATTCATTTCCTCCTCGCTTTTCCCCGACCTGTTCCCAGCCTCTGTCCCAAGCTCTTCACGCCTGCCTGCTGGAGGAGGCAGGGGCCAGTGGAAAGCGCGCACTGAATGTGAATCTGTGCCTTCACATTCAACTCCAGACTTGCACCCTCATTGTTTGGCTCTGGGTTGCAACTTTGCCATTTTTAAAAATTTTATTTTTGATTATTATTATTTTACTTTACAATATTGTATTAGTTTTGCCATACATCAACATGAATCTGCCACGGGTGTACACGTGTTCCCAATCCCGAACTCCCCAGGTCATCCCAGTGCACCAGCCCCAAGCATCCTGCACCCTGCATCGAACCTAGACTGACTTTGCCATTTTAAAATGAGGAGGAGAAGCCACATCCTTTTTGTAAGCTGCAGGGACACAAGCAATGGGTATGTAAGGTTCTTCTGAGGACAGCTTTCTTGCCTGAAGAGAAAGACAGACCTGAGCACCCACTCCCTAGTGATGAATGCGAACTACACGCCTGTTGTACCCTACGAAGAACGTGTGATTTCTGCCAGGTGTCCTCTCACTATATGCACTTCCTGTCCACGAAATCACATTAGAAATAATGTGAGTGAAAAGTGACACTGTTATATGTATAACTTAGAATGTGTTCTAACGAGAGTATAACTTGTTAGTTATACTCTTTATTTGCAAACCAGCTCTTTATTAGACGCAATATGTTACATGCATTGTGCGGGGATGTCACATCACACAGTAGGGTTGGTGGCAACACACCAGGGTATCATGACCCTCTAGCTGAAATCTGCCAGACATGATGATACTTTGTTTGCCAGCAAGAAAAGCCAAGAGGATTTTAGTAATATGAAGAGATACTCCACTGAACTGACTAGGCAATTCATCTGATCACTCCAGAAGTCCTTTTGCCCTTCCTTCTGTTGAGTCTGAGATAACAGTTACTTATTCTGCTTCCTGGCACGGGGGACAGGCCATCTGCTGGCCAGTGGAAGTGGCCTCGATCATGTGTGCACTCCAGAACATCTCCTAGGCCATCAATCAGAAGGCTCTTTGGACCCAGCAAAACACAGAGTGGTAAGCACTCTTTATCCACACGTACCCTGCTTTAGCCACAGACCTAGCACCTACCCACCTGTCACTTGCTCTGATTTTGATCAGTCTGGCTGCTCACACCCCCTTTTTCTAATGACCTCATCCATCTCCTGAGCCCATAGTGGTTTGTCCAAACCAGGGAGGGCAAATCCATCTGGAAGGAGCAGAGTGGAGACTGGGTTGTTGATTTTTGTGACAATCAGATTCAATGTCATGACACTTACAAGGTGCCCACAGAAATAAAAGGATATCTTTGGGGCAGGAGGGGGAGGAAAGAGAAATATAAGGGAGCAGGGTGGAGATGGGAAACGGGACTGAGTCTCTAGGGGGATTCAGCAGTAAAAGGAGGGGCTGGGCGGAGAACTGGAGGGAGGAGAGAAGCAGAGAGCTAGGGAGGGGCAGGAAGAGAACAAAGGAGAAAGTTAGCTTCTTGCTTTCATTCTTGGGACACCCAGAGTAATGAGCCCTCTTTCTGGAGAAGACGAATGGGCAGCTGCAGAGATTATGAGTGAGGTTTTATTGCAGATCAATAAATCTGCGTCACAGATCCCCATCTGGAGGGAGTTTTAATTTAAAGGAAAGAGTGATGAGCTCACGACGACAATAAATCAAAAAGTTGTGTATTCACGTATGCATTAACCTTCTATCAAAACACACATCGGCATCGAGGCAGGGTGTGGAACCAAAGCTGGTAGGTGGTGTGGAAGGACAGCCACTGGGAGCCCACAGCCCACCTCCTCCGGGACACAGCCAAAGGAGCTGCTGTCTCATTCCGACTCTGGCTCCCAGGTTTCTGATGAGAACGGAGGGAAAGCCAAGGATGTATATCCGAGTCGCTATCTGGAATCACTGGTTGTCACCTGAGGACAGCTGCCTCAGATCAAAATCAGGGGAAAGGAGGTTTCAAAGCAACAAAACAGATAGCAGCTGGCAAAACCCGGAATGGGGCACAGTCAGGGAATTCCAAGAGCTGTGTGCAAGCACAATTTAAGTGCTGGAGGAAACTCAGAAATCCTCCCTGTTGGTGCCAGTTGACTGCTTTGGATTCTCCCCTCTGCGGTCCTCCTGTCTGGCAACCAGAGCCCTCCTGAGGTTATGACAGTGGCCGGCAGCTCGGGGAGGCGTGGGCAAGAATTAACACCAGGAGATCCCCTGGGCAGGCGGTGTGGCTGTGCAGAACAGTACTGCGACTTGAAAAAATGAATCCTACACAGTTGTAATCAGCTACCAAGATATCCCAGGATTCCACATACATGTGTTCTTATACCATATTTGTTTTTCTGGCTTACTTCACTCTGTATGACAGAGTCTAGGTTTCTCCACATCTCTACAAATGACCTAATTTTGTTCCTTTTTAGGGCTGAGTAATATTCCATTGTATATACGTACCACATCTTCTTTATCCATTCATCATTTGCAGGGTAGAAATAGAGATGCAGGCATAGAGAATGGACATGTAGACACAGGAGGGAATGGGAGAGTGGGATGAACTGAGAAGGCGGCACAGACACATAGCCACTTCCAAGTGTAAAATATAGAGCCAGTGGGAAGCTGCTGTATAACACAGGGAGCTCAGCATGGTGCTCTGTGATGCCCTAGAGGGATAGGGTGTGGAAGGAAGGCTCAAGAGGGAGGGGATATATGCATACATAGCTGATTCGCTTTGCTGTGCAGCAGAAATTAACACAACATTATAAAGCAATTATACTCTCATAAAAACTGAGATACTGCAGGAAAGCTGGTGTGTGGAGAGGACACTCCACTCACTTGCTAACCAGCTGGTGCTGTTGTTACCTCGTGATCCACTGACTGTGCTGTTCCTCCAAAGACTTTTATAGAAACCAGGAAGGAACTAAAGAAGTGAACACTGAGTGTCCACCACCAAATCAATCAACGTCTGCAAGCATTTTATGCATATGGGATTGTGTGTGTGTAGCCACTGAAGCAGACGTATCCACTTATAGTGTATGTATCTGCTAATGCCTATATTTTGGAGGCTTCACTGGTCGCTCAGACAGTACAGATAATCCACGGCAATGCAGGAGACCTGGGCTCGATCCCTGGTTGGGAAGATCCCCTGGAGAAAGGAATGGCAATCCACCGCAGTGTTCTTACCTGAAGCATCCCATGGACAGAGGAGCCTGGTGGGCTGCAGTACATGGGGTCACAGAGTGGGACATGACCGGGTGACTAGGCACACAATGCCTGTATTTTCTAGGACATGAATGGACATCTCTAGGAGCATTTACACTGCTAAGTAGGTTCAATGAATCCCATATTACTGATGAGAAAATTGAGATTCAAAGGGATCAAGGAGCCGGGACTCCAGTCCTGACCTGTCTGACCTCAGTGGCTGGCTTTTTCTTCTATCCTCCTGGCTTCTTGGTGTGTGGGTATGCACAGGCAGCACATTTGCATTCTTCTACAGAGTTGACACCTTTCCTCCCTTCCAAGCTAGTTCCTGATGCGCTCCTCCAGCTTCATGGGGATAACTCAGTGCAAGCCTTGCATGTGCTGTCTCCCACTGGGACACCCTCTGTGATCTGACTCGCACTTAGACACCCAGCTCATGTGGCAGCACCTTCCCTGGACAACATCCGGTCCACACAACACAGCAGATTCTTCCTTCCTTTCTGCCTTGTAGGTATCTCCATCAGAGCACTCTTTTCATTAAATTCACCTTTTTTACAGGTATGATTTGTGTTTGTAGTTTACAGGGATTAAGGTTTCTACTTACATCATGCTTAGTGGAGTGTATGACTCAAAAAAGTCATGCTGCTCCCAGAACTCCAGTCCAGGATGCCTTATAACCAGCCTGCCAGTCCTTGGTGATCATTAGAGACCTGTGTATTCTCCAGGAACCCTCCCCACCAACCCCCTTCATCCTCCATAAGATAGCCACTTGTGCCCACTCATCAACACAGAACTGTTTATGAGGTCAGCTAGAATCCCATTCCAGAGATGAGTAAAGTGAGTCACAGAGAGAACACGGTCTGGCTCTCACAACCCAGTGAGTCATCTGAGCTGCCAAACAGGACCCTGGACTTTTGAATCATTGACAGCTTAACCTCAGCTCCCTGATCTCTTAAATCAAATTCAAGGAAGGATGCCTCCAAAGTGTTCATTTGCAGCTTAAAACTTTCCAAGCCTCTGCTGAATACATTGAAAATGATAGCCAGTTTTAGAGAAGACTGTGATATCATGAATGATTTTTCACATGTCAGTGCACATCGTTGGAAGACACCAGTTATAATCCTTATGGAGATAATTCCTATACAATCCTACTGGAAGGATACAGAGGGAGAAGGTACAAAGAGAAAATGTTGATGATAATACCAACAGCAACAACAAAGGTATTAAATGCCTGATAGGTGTCCATGGATTCAGATACAACTTAGCGACTGAACAACAGCAACAATGTGCCAGACAATTTTCTAGCAAGGGAATGTGCCGGTGAATAAAAGGAATACCTGTTCTCAGGACTCCCGCACTCCATGTAACATCTTTATACCAACAGCAGCCAGTAGCATTTACTGGGGACCTCCCGTGAGCCAGGTGCCCTTGCTAACACTTTGCTCCTGCAACGGTAAGTTGCACCAGCAGGAGTGGGCACTTTGCAGGTAAACACTGGGCACAGAGAATTTACCTAACCTGTATAAGGAAGCAAGGGGGACAGCCTCTCTGAATCAAGTGCCCAGGCTCCTAATTCTTCTCATAATGTTTCTCCTATTTGGAGAAATCTCTCTTAGGCTCGCTGTTTTCCTCCCTGGAGGGGACTTTTGCTGGATTTCGAAGTAGCCCTGTAACTACTCTCCCAGTTGCCAATCTATCCACTCCGACCACATTCCAGCCATGATGGTTTTCCAAAAAGGCAAGTGTTTGTCTTTAGCCACCTTCAAACTCTCCATGACATAACAAAGAAAGCCCCAATATCCAAGCAAGGTCCTCAAAGATCAGTCACGTTTACTGGTCCAGACTTCATTCCACGTTCCTACCGTGGCTTCTTCAAGTCACAGCCTTGGGAGTTGCTGGAACCATCCACCTCCTCTTTGCTCTCCCAGACTTTTCCCTTCCCCAGATGGTTCCCTTCCCTTCTTAGCTGATGGCATCCTTGTGTTTCTTTCCAAGATCAGAAAAAGTATCAGATAAAACATGCTCTACCGCCTGCAGCTCCACCCATCCCGTAATCCAATTTATTAACTCCTTTCAGGATGAGCCCATCAGCACATTCCCTATGTCTCCATTATGGTGTCTGTTTCCTAATAAGTATTTAGTAACGGTTTATGTGTTTTCCTCCTGCATCAAAATTCGTGAAGTTAAAAGCAGAGACTGTGTAATTCATCTTGTAATCCCTGCCGTGCTGAGCGCCATGCCTGGAATATAACAAGAGCTTAATAAATATTAGTTGAATTGCATTGGTTCTTTCTATTATCAGATGGTGTATTATCACATCTGGGAAATGGCTGGTGTGGTGTGGTGTATGTGAAGAGCATTAAACCAGGACACATGAAATCTGGAGTCTGCTCCTTGTTCTGCCAGGAGTTTGTCGTGTGACATTAAGCAAATCCCTTGTCCTCTCTGAGTCTCATTATCACATCTAAAATAAGAAAGTGGCACTAGACAGTGTGAATTCCACCATGTTACATTATGAATTCCTCAAAATCTTCCTCGCATGCTTCATGTACTCAATAAATATTTATTGAGCATATTTTCTATTCCAGGCACTTTATAAGACTTTGGGGTGTGGAAATAAAGACAGACCTGGAATCAAGAGCCGTACTTGCAGTTCTCATATCATCATTGTGATCCAAGCCAGGTGGCCATATTAACCAAACGTTTTTTAAAAAAAAAATCAAAAGAGAAAACTAAAGTTCAGTTCAGTTCAGTCACTCACTCATATCCAACTCTTTGTGACCCCATGGACTGTAGCACGCTAGGCTTCCCTGTCCATCACCAACTCCTGGAGCTTGCTCAAACACATGTCCATTGAGTCGGTGATGCCATCCAATCATGTCACCCTCTGTCATCCCCTTCTCCTCCTGCCTTCAGTCTTTCCCAGAATCAGGGTCTTTTCTAATGAGTTAGTTCTTCATATCATGTGGTCAAAGCGTTGGAGTTCAGCTTCAAAATTGGTCCTTCCAATGAATATTCAGGGCTGATTTCCTTTAGGATGGACTAGTTGGATCTCCTTGCAGTCCGAGGGACTCTCAAGAGTCTTCTCCAACACCACAGTTTAAAAGCATCAGTTCTTCAGCCTTCTTTATGGTCCAACTCTCACATCCATACATGACTACTGGAAAAACCATAACTTTGACTAGACAGACCTTTGTTGGCAAAGTAATGTCTCTGTTTTTTAATATGCTGTCTAGGTTGTTCATAGCTTTTCTTCCAAGGAGCAACCATCTTTTAATTTCATGGCTGCAGTCACCATCTGCAGTGATTTTGAAGCCCTCCAAAAATAAAGTGTGTCACTGTTTCCATTGTTTCCCCAGCTATTTGCCATGAAGTGATGGTCAAAGGTCTTTAAATTTGGTGATGATTAGATTCTCTTAATGCTCCTGTGTCCTGAGGCATAGTTGTTGAAGGCATATAAACAATTCTTTATAACTTTTTCCACTGTTGAGAACAAAGTTCTTCAAAGATTTTTCACTTAAATTTATAGAAACACTCACTTTTTATATGGAATTTACCAGGTAATCTAATTTACCTCATTGACCACTTTTGAGAAGAATGTTGTCAAGTCAATACTGTTTCAGTTTTTTTCATGCTTATAAAGATATAAGAGGCAGCTCTCACAAAGAGAAAAAGGAATATTTCCATTTAAAGGTACTAAGTTGAAATGATGAATGTCTAATCTGATTTTCCCATAGAAGTATGTTATCATGTAGGTTACATTATTCACCCAAAGTGTGATGGCCAACATTTTATAGGCATGACCATCAACCTCAAATTTAATTTTGTACAAATAATAAAACTATATTGTTTTTAAAGCATAAAGCACTAAAAATAAGTTTGCCCCATTAAATTCAACAAATATTCTAAGCAACTGAATTATGTAAGGATCTCTGATATTCTCTGCTGAAAAAAGGAAATATGAGTAAGATAGTGTTCTTCCACTAGGAGCTTTGTTCTATTATTGACAATAAGAAAATGACATGAATGTCTGTGCTAAAAGTCATAAAGTGGTAAGTGCCTTAAAGAAGGAAGAACATGAATTAACATTTATTGATCATTTGCTGTGTTCCAAGTTCTATCATTCGTAAGTATTATTGTCCTTGAGAAGAGACTTTTTGTACTGTTAAAGTCTTGTGGAATAAACTTTTAAATAATGAAGGAAAAAAAGTTCTGTTAATATGAGTCCAAATCTAATGCAAGTCTGATAAATATAAATCATGTTCTTTCCATGTTTGGGAGTTCGCATACACAAAAATACGCTTGTTAAAGTGATCAAAGGAGGCATCTCGTGAGGGAATGTTTTACACTGAGCTTTGTTAAGATAATAAAGGAGGGATTCCAGGTGGAAGGAAGAGAGCCCAAGCAAAGAGAGAGGAATTCAGGGATGCTCACATAATGGCACAGCTTATTCTATGTTGGGTGCTGTGGCTATGAAGAGAAGTAAGATGGTCAAGGTGGTCCTAGCCTCATAAAAGCCCGCCTTCCGACACAGAGTCACACAGGCACCGTGAGAGTGGAAAAGGACGTGGCGAATGTTGTCCAGTTTGCTGGAAAAGACTTTGCAGAGAACATAATCTCTACACCGAGTTTTGAAAGATGATAAACAGTTTGTCAAGGTGGAGGGGATGGAGGTTGGTGAGGTGGGGAAGGGAAAACTAATCTGGCAGAGGGAACAGCATGATCAGATTTAGGCACATCATCCAGTGCGATGCCCTTGCCTGTCCAATGTGGCTTGGGATGCCTCGTCCATGCAAAGAGGAAGAAGGAGAGGATTTGAAGTAGACCAGCACATGCTCAGGGTACACTGAGTGTCGAACCTGATTCCCTCATCTGTGCCTTAAAAATATATATATATATATTGGACTTAACATTCCTGGCAAAGAAGGTACTGAAACAAGAGGGAAGGGTGCAGGGCACAACCTTTAAAAGAACAACATAGCCTGAGGACAAGACATAAAGTGATTGGAACCAAACAAGTCAACTTCCTGCGGACCTTCAGTTCAATTAAGTTCAGCTGCTCAGTCATGTCCAGCTCTTTGCAACCCCATGGACTGCAGCACGCCAGGCTTCCCGGTCCATCACCAACTCCCGGAGCCTGTTAAAACTCATGTCCATCCTGTCAGTGATGCCATCCAACCATCTCATCCTCTGTCGTCCCCTTCTCCTCCTGCCTTCAATCTTTCCCAGCATCAGGGTCTTTCCTGTGGACCTTGAGCCTCATCATATGCTCGTTGTAACACATCAGCTAAATGACACACCCACAGATGCCATGACAGTTCTGAGGCCAAAAAAAAAAAAAAGGGTATTGGCCCAATTCCTGGGAATCCCCACCCCTTCCCCAAAATAATTGGAATAATCAGAATAATCCTCCAACACATTAGCCTATGAAATTACCTAGCCCATAGAAAGCAACCACACCATATTTAGGACTTTCTCGCCTTCTGAGATGGCCCATTTTCTGCTTATGGAGTGTGCTGTGTTGTGCTTAGTCACTCAGTCATGTCTGATTCTTTACTATGACCCCTTGGACTGTAGCCGGTCAGACTCCTCTGTCCATGGGGGGTCTGCAGGCAAGAATATTGGACTGGGTTCTCTGTCCCTTCTACAGGGATCTTTCCAATCCAGGAATAGAACCAGAGCCTCCTGCATCGCAGGAGGATTTTTTACCAACTGAGCTACTAGGGAGCCCCCTGTGGAGTGTGTTTTTCTTTAAATAAATCCACTTCTTAACTATCACTTCATCTCCAAAATCTATTGCAACAAAGTAAGAAACAAATTCACCAGAAACGGTACCATGAATGGTTCCTGGTAAGGGATTGCTGGCGTCAGAGCTGTTCTTAGAGAGACACGAAGGGTAGAGCCAGAAGGGAGAGAGATTTTAATTGGTTGTCCCCATAGTTCAAGTGAGAAGTCATGAAATAATGAACTAGGATGAAGGCGGTTGAGATGAAAAGGAGGGGTGAGAAATTAAAAAGTTAGAATCAACAGATCAACAGACCAAAGAGACCAGACTTGATGGACATGAGTTTGAGCAAGCTCCGGGAGTTGGTGATAGACAGGGAAGCCTGGCGTGCTGCAGTCCATGGGGTCGCAAAGCGTTGGACACGACTGAACTGAACTGAACTGAAGGGAGAGAGCACTGGTGATATTCCTCAGGTAATTATAAACGTGGGATTAGATTTCAACAGAGGAGTCAAGACTGGAGACAGATTTAGGCATCAATCCCACCAAGGTGATAATTGGACAGTGGGAGGTGGGAAGAACACCAAGGGGGAGAGCATAGAGAAGAAAAGAGAATAGCCAAAGACCAAACCCTACAGAATTCCTTGGCTCTGGAGGTAAAGAAAGGCAAGGCGGTGTAGGTGGAGGAAAAGAGGACCCAGAAATAGGAGCAGGATGGGGAGTGCAGTCTCAGAGGAGCAGTAGAAGCCTGGGTGACTATTGCAGAAGGCAGTAGGATGGACTGAGATTCAGCCAATTGTGCTCAGACAGTGAGTTGTGTCCAATTCTGTGCAACCCCATGGATTGTAGCCCGCCAGGCTCCTCTGTCCATGGGATTCTCCAGGCAAGAATACTGGAATGGGTTGCCAAGCCCTCCTCCAGGGGATTTTCCTGAACCAGGGATCGAACCCAAGTCTCCTGCATTGGCAGGCAGATTCTTTACCACTAGCACCACCTGGGAAGCCCATTCGGCCAATTATTTTATCATTAATATCAATGATAAGCTTCAAGAGTTGAACTGGGAGTGTTATGAGGAGAAAATAGGAGCATAGAGATGATAGTAAACAGTAAGTGCTCAACGTTCTCTCCCAAAGTCTGTCAGTGAAAGGAGGGGAACACCCCAATGAAGCTCACCCCCCTTTCCATGGGGGGACCTTATTTACAGGTGCCTGATCTGCTGTTTGCAGCTCTGTGACACGTTTGGGAACTCAGGAGGCCGGGCTCACTGAGTGTCAGAATTACATGCACACGCCTGCAATTGGCACCATCCTTGGCCAGGCAGAGGGGGTCTGCACTGGCCGAGAGGCCCCCAGCCCCCCACAACCCAATGAGGGGAGGCACATCTGGTCCTCAGTAAGAGGCAGTCTCGGCAGCAGAGAGGCTATGGCACAGCAGAAGGGCTAAGCCTCAATCAATAACCTGACAAGCAATTTTATAAAGTGGGGGAAATAGTACGGTGTTTCTCTCCTTTTTTTTTAAGCACTGTGGTTTTGTTTTCCCCTGTCTTTCCACAGTGACTCCAGCTATTAGTTGCCTTCTGAAGTGCAGGAAGGAACAAGAGTACAACTCTCTGGCCGCACAGGAAATCAGCCTCTGCTTTCTGAGCTCCTAATTCATGGAGTCGCAAAGAGTCGGACACGACTGAGCGATTGAACTGAACTAAACACAGACAGAGGATTGATAATTGATGATTCATCAGCAGCTCAGGAGCAGAACTTTGATGCCTCAGGAGAGACAGCTCTCAGATTGCCCACCCTCATGATGCTTTCCCCGACCCAACACCTCACCAGTGGCAGCTTCCCCTGTACGCACCAGTCAGGCCCCCAGGGTGCCCACTGGTACCAGAGAGAGGACACATCCTCCTGCCTGAAGACACCCACGCGTGGTGGGGGCAGACCTGAAGCTTCCAGGGGAATTAGGAATTCTGAGGGAGAATCAACAGCTGCAGATAAGCCCCCGGTAGTTGCAATGCTGTTTTCATGCAAATGGCCCTAAGTAAAATGAAAAGAGGCCGGTCTAGGAGGAGGGCAAGGAATGAGAAAAGGATGCAAGAGAAAAGCTGAATTAATTCTAAATGGGAGGCTTTTTCGGAGAGGCATTAGGAGCTCTTGAAGAAAATAAATAGGCTTTCTCCCACATTTATTAAATTTCTATGATGTTCTCATTTAGGAGTCCTTTATTTTCAATGGGAAGAGGAAAAATTTCAGGTCCATTTCACAAAGAGAGGATCTCTATTACCTATTGATTGTAAAATGCCCGGGATTATTTCTGGAGAGAAAGGGAAGATGGAAGGTTCCTATAGTCTGTGCCCCTACTCTCACAGAGGGAGGTCAGAGGGCTCCAGTATTTCAGAGAGAGACACACAGGAGCAAGGGGTTTGTGGAGAGGAGGTCTTGTTCCAGAGGCACCGTTAATTGGATATGTCATTTAACTTTGGCTTCCTCATTTACAGTATTGCTTTATAAATAGTTCACCTCCCTTCTGTACTGTGAAAATAAAATGGGATGAAAACACGAAAATGTGCCAGAAAAGAAATGATTAGAATAGTTCTATAAAAATACAAGATGTTAATACGCTCAAAAGAGAGAGAGAAAAAGTCTCCCCCAGTAATGAGAAGGTCTCTGTCTGGGTGACAAACAGTCACAGCAACTGTCCACTTCCACGTGCCGGACAGAAGCCCATCTCTAGGGCTTCAGCAGGAAATCCTGGGGCTGAGCTTGCCGCAGGAGCCAACAGGAAGAGGAGCTGCTGCCCTGCTCCCTGGCTCAGGGGGCCCGGGCATCTCAGCTGAGTTTGGTCTTGGCGATGCAGCTGTGAGCAGTAGCATAAAGCGAGATCTTAACTCCCTGCCCAGGAAATGAACCTGGGTAGCCTGGATGAAAATCAGAAGTCCTAGCCACCAGGCCAGCAAGGGCTAAGACTAGAAGTTCTTTATCTCTGGATCTTTGCACCCGGTGAAAAATGCATTCATCATGGAGGTAGAAACTGTAAATATTGATATAAATTTTATTATTAGAGACATAGCATAGCAACAAGCATGCAAGTACACATAGAAGCAGTTTGTCTAGTGAACACAGAAGCAAGACAGAGATGAACAACCAGAGGAAAGGGCGTGAGGAAGAGCATAGCAAAGAGGTGGTTAAGTCATTTATAGAGGCCATTTCTTCTGGGTCTTTGTCTTCCTTCAGGCCAATTATCTGGTGTCTTTGGCCACACCTGACAAACCCTGGGACCCTCCCCTGGGTGTGCACACACCCCTCAGCCAAGATAAATCTTGAAGTGAAGGCTTTTGGGAGGATCAAGACTCATTATGGTCTGGCATTATCCCTTGACTTTTGACCCACAAGGAGCCTTTCTGCTCATGTATAGTGTCTCTGTTGGCCCCAAAGAGGTGGGACTAGAGATCCCTTAATCCTTTACTCAAACAGGGTCTTGCCTCTCCTTGTCCTTGCCATGACTATTGCTGTGACTATTACCTCAAGGTGTTCACAAGAGACAAACACTGGCTATTTACCCTGTTTCTGTTGTTATTTCCATTTCAGAGGGCAAACAGGAGGCTGATTAAAAATGCCTTAACTGGAGCCCACCTATCTCTTGTCTCAGTAATGCTAACAGTTGTTAAGTATCTTGCCTGAAGCCCACTTCTTCGTGCCCCATGAAAGGCAAACAGGAAACCAGTTGTAAATGTCTAACCTGGAGCCCATCTGTCTCCTACATCAGTTTCTTTGCCCACCCACCCACTCTTAAAGTGGAACTGAATCCAATGAGGTGCTCTATATTCAGAACAGATACATGCTACCTGGATCCACAGTGTTCTTATTTAAAGTCTCAACTTCAGAAAAAGTCATCCCTCTGTGATTTTTCTTTTCCTTGGCTTGGTAAAAGTGGTTCACATAAATCATATTGGGTTTGCTTTGATGCCAAGGTGACCCATTGGGTGTTGTGTAAAGTGCTAATCTTTCCCCCAACCACTTCCGAATTCCTTAATTCCCTTGACATGTTAATTCTCACCCCAACATGAAATGCCCCAATATTCCCCAGAATCCCAGGGCAGAAATTATAGCAATTTCCTCCAACTGGAATCAAATGCCAAGGTTGGGGAGCATGGGCCATGGCCTGCCATTAATTCAAACATCCATGTGAAAGATTGTGGTTGGCCTCTGTGACTCTACTAAAGGGGGCAATTTCAACTCCATTTCCTTGATAAACAGACACTAGCTTGCCCCTAAATTGGGCTTGATAGATTTGATTAGAGTAGAGTTTTTGGAGGCGGTGATTTCTGCAGGAAAATTGCTGTTTGATCTACAAGGCCAAATTGCACTTGAAATCTCCTTGCATCCATGGAGGAGCGAGAAGGAAGAGGCTGGAACACCTAGCCAATTGCTATCATCCGAGCAGCAGGGGACTCAAGCTGTTGTATTCAAAATATCTGTTAGGTATGCAGCCAGTGTGGGCTGTGGAGAGCACGCCAGGCTCAGGGGAACCCATGATTAAAAACAGCAAAAGCAAATGTTATTTAAACAAAGCAAAATGTACCCGTCCGATCTCTTTTGCCCACGTGAATCTTTTGCAAGGAAATTGAAAGATATGTAACCTCCTCTGGGGGCTCCCGTGGCCCCAGAATTCCCAGTGGGAATGTAGGGACCTGGGAGCCAGGCAAGCTGAATCTCATACTTTAAAGCATGTTCTCCCAGCACAAATATAGGATAATAGGGTAACTGGCCATCGAACCTCCTCACCTGCTTGCTCTGTCTTCAGTAAATGGGAAATAACACTTGTGTAGGTTGGCTCCACCAGATAAGGAAATGGGAACTTGTTTAATCACCAAGCCCGCCAGGCTCCTCTGTCCATGGGATTCTCCAGGCAAGAATACTGGAGTGAGTTGCCATTTCCTTGTCCAGGGGATCTTCCTGACCCAGGGATCAAACCCACGTCTCTTGCATTGGCAGGCGGATTCTTTACCACTGATCCACAAGGGAAGCCTGACGGGGACTGTAATTGTTTCTAAATTGTCAACATCAGGAACCCTTAGTATTGGTAAATCTGTTTGCTTCATAAGTAGAAGCACTTCCCGGAGCCCTTGGACTCCTTCACAATGGCCCGTTCTGCCTGGCCAGGTGCCAAATGAATGGCGAACGGAGATTTATTCAGGATCTGGAAGGTGCCAGGACCCACACTTGGGGCTTTATATGCACCACCTCATTAAATCCACCAATAAGCTTGGAGGTGGCTGCTGCTTCTTCATTTTTAAATAAAGGCAATCAGTTTCATGAGTTAAAGAAAAATGACCAAGGTCTTATAAGTAGTGAGAGGTAAACTAAGACATAAACTAAAATCACCCAAGGCCAAAACCCTACTCATTCCATCACATGGGGTTGCTGCTGTCAGTGACATGGGGACAGCAGGACTCTGATGGGAAAGTGGCCACAGGGAGTCAGTGATGCAGAAAGGGTCCCACCCCTGATGGACATCAGAGCTGGATGGACAGAGTCAGTATAAAGAGCGAATGAAAACGATACATGATTTAAATGACTGGGATTTAACATTATATGAAGGGCTTTCCTGGTGGCTCAGTGGCAAAGAATCTGCCTGCCAGTGCGGGAGAAGCAGCAGACATGGGTTCAGTCACTGCGTCAGGAAGATTCCTGGGAGGAGGGCATGGCAACCAACTCCAGTATTCTTGCTTGGGAAATCCCATGTGCAGAGGAGCCTGGTGGGCTACAGTCCATGGGGTTGCAGAGTCAGGCACGACTTGATGACTAAACAACAACATTATATGAAGCAGTTGTCGAATCTCTCTTCCTTAAAGAGAAAAATGGATTGGCAAGTGACATCTAGAAGCTTCTGTATTAGAACTACATGAGGAGATAATGGAAGAGCTCTTAGGCACATGAGTACCATGCACCCTTCTGCCACCTGCTGAAGTCTCTGTACTGCATCCTTTGGGAATTTAACAAACACAGGCACTCATGAAGCATTGCCTTCTGCTTATGTTGCTAGGTTTTAATAAAACCACTCTGGTACCTCAAAGCACAGGTACCCAAGAACTCAGATCCCATCTACATGAATCTACAGTTTTAAAAAACACTACATTTTTATTCTGGAGCATTGTCTCCTCACATCAATATGTGCAACCTGGATATGTAATAGAATCTACTCCAACCATAAATCTGAAACTTTTCTGTGTTGTTCCCTGTCTTCCCAAATCTTTGACTCATCTACCTATTCAAACAAAGCTTTCAGAAGTGACTTTCTATATGGATCAGGTACATCATCAAGGATCTCAGAACATCCTTTGCCCACTAGGAAGGGAGCCAGACTCGTCAGTGTACTGGCCCTCTGTTTGCATTCTCCTCCTCTCTACACAGTGACTCTCCTGCGTCCGCCTCAGAGAAGGAGTGGCCCGCTCTTGTAGCTACTGCTTTGATCAGCTGGCAATGGATTCAAAGCTCTAGAACCCGCGTCCCCAGGTGTGGCACACAGGGAAAATGAACCCCCACTGAGCCAGGGGGGAGTAGCCTGGGCTCCAACGCTGCAGACAACCTGGCTTCCTATTGTCTTTATCAGGCTTCCCTGGTGGCTCAGACGGTCAAGAATCCACCTGCAATGTGGGAACCCTGGGTTTGATCCCTGGGTTGGAAAGATTCCTTGGAGGAGGGCATGGCAACCCACTCCAGTATTCTTGCCTGGAGAATCCTGTGGACAGAGGGGCCTGGTGGGCTACCGTCCATGGGGTCACAGAGTTACACAAGCCTGAGCAACTAAGCACAGCACAGCCCAGCACTGTCTTTATCGCCACTCTTCCCTTCCAACCTAGGCTTCCTAATCCTTCCCTACGGATGGCCCATATGTTGCCTGAGGATACAGAACAAATAAATGCAGTTCCTTTGGATCTGATCTGTACACCCGCAGGGTTTCTTCCTGACACAAGAGTGAAAAATATCCATCTGCCCTGATCAGGCGGCTCCTGACACAGTCCCCGGAGCCACCCCAATGTCTGTGCCAAGCACCTGGCCCAGCCCAACTCTGTGAATGGTGTGGAACACCTGGAAGCACCCTCTCCATGGTGATATAGGATGCTATTCAGGACTGGGGATATACTGGGGTTTGGGAGTGATGTATAAAGGATGTAGTCATATTTGTCTTTCGAGATGGATACTCTGAATTGATTATAAAGAGTGAGAGGCATCGGCAATTTTGCTCTCTGCTTTTTTTTTTTTTTTTTTTTTACTGTTTTGGAATTTTAATCAATGATTAATGAAACAAATATTTACACTAGTCTAATTGCAGGGAACGTATTAGTGATTAATATAGACCTGAAGTCTTCTCTCACGGAACTTAATGGTCTGGTAGAGGAAAGATCATTGAACAAGCAGTTAGAAGGTTACTGGGTGTTACCATCTGCTTCCTGAAAGCAGCTAAGTAACCCAAGGCAGGTGCAGATGCAGATGGTGACTCCCATCGCAGGGGTGGAGACTGCAGATACCCTAAACGACCCATGATGATATCTCAGGATCCACAAAGCTGGAGATGATCCAGCTATATTGTACCTGATATTCACACATTGGTAGAAATGGACAACTTACTATCTGGTGAATACAGATCAATAGACTTCAAACTGTTGGAGCTGAAAGGACAAAGTGTATTGTCTCACATTTTAAAAGCGAGGAAACCTTAAAATCTACACCAACCGTAGTCCCTAGCACACAATAAGTGTTCATTCAATATTTGTCAAGTGATGACCAATGGAAAGATTGCCATCTGCTCTAAATTAATTAGGCTTTGGAGTCCTCATTCTTGCCATCCCTCCTGCTACGCCCTTGTCCCGGGGAAGTCAGGCTGTAGGCGGGGGGCGGTGCATTAAGCATTTGGAAGAGATTTCCTCTGTTCCCTGCACTTAGATGTTGATCCCAGCAGAAGAGACATGGTTCCATGGGCAGTCCTTGACAGCTCCATGATAACAATGGCCATGAGGAAGAGGGTAGAGAGGTGCCCAGGGAACCTGCAGACCACAGGCTGCACAGCCTCTTATCATCAAGATGAGGATCACAGGGACCACTTCACAGCACATCCCCAGTTAATTTATTTTACCCTGCCACCCATTATTACTACCCTTTTCTTGTTTAGGTCTTGTATCAATATGCTTGGCTAATTTTTTTCTGCCCAGCTGCCAACCTTGGGCAGAAGAACATCTGGTGTATCCCCCAAAGGCATTAGCCCATTAAGAAAGGCAAATTGATTTTTAAAAATTTCATAAATCAGCAGTCAAATGAAAAAAATGTCATTTTAAATTATAAACATAACCAAGTTGAATACATGGCTGCTCCATGTGCTGTACAATTGGATTCATTTATGACTATTTAATACCTGTTTGGGGGCATTGTAATTTTAATTATGTGTTACAAGGTAAGATAATTATTTACTGGGGCTGACATGGAATTGCCAATAATTACTTAATATCTGTTGGAAATTATTCAGCAGTTTTTAATTAGTGATACATACTAAAGTGATTGTTACTTTCCAACGAACACAAAAATCCATCCATGAGAAAAGACATCTGGGACCGACATTAGTCATTGTTCTAAAATGCATTATTGATTTATGCACGTTACCATACTGTGTTATTACTTTTCAATAGTTGAGAGATTCCTGCCTACATTAGCAAAAGAAGAAAAAAAAGTAAGTAACAACTCCACTTCCACAATGGGCCATCAGCTAGAGGAAAAGACATGTATGAGAAAGGTCCCATGCACCTCATGCTTCCTTAGACTCGTTCTGGGATGAACAGATACGCTGCCAAAGGCAAACACAAAGCTGTGTGTTCACAGCATCTCTTCAGTTCAATTGTAAATTCTTGGAGGGTGAGGATTAGACCTTTTTCTGAGGCTTACTGTATCACATCCTCCTGTTGGGGACCACACCTAGGGTGAATGTTCTCTAAAGAAGTTTGGATATGGATGTGGAATTGAGAGAGTCATTCACCTGCACAAAATACCTTTCACTGCTTTGTTGATGTTCTTTTGCTCGTCCATGGACACCACGGAGGGAAAAACTATGCAAAAGTAATCTCACTGCTGCTGCTAAGTCACTTTAGTCGTATCCAACTCTGTGCGACCCCACAGACGGCAGCCCACCAGGCTCCCCCGTCCCTGGGATTCTCTAGGCAAGAACACTGGAGGGGGTTGCCATTTCCTTCTCCAGTGCATGAAAGTGAAAAGTGAAAGTGAAGTCGCTCGACCCTTAGCGACCCCATGGACTGCAGCCTACCAGGCTCCTCCATCCATGGGATTTTCCAGGCAAGAGTACTGGAGTGGGGTGCCATTGCCTTCTCAGTTCAGTTCAGTTCAGTTCAGTCGCTCAGTCGTGTCCGACTCTTTGCGACCCCATGAATCGCAGCACGCCAGGCCTCCCTGTCCATCACCAACTCCCGGAGTTCACTCAGATTCACATCCATCGAGTTAGTGATGCCATCCAGCCATCGCCTTCTAGGTTCTAATAAATGGTTTTAAGTCATTTCCTTAGTGTAAAGATTACTAGTAAGTAAAGAAACACCATTACTTACTAAACACATTATTCAGAATCTTTAAAAAAAATTTAAAAAGCATTTAATTAGAATTACATTATTAGATTCTGCTAAGTATTTTCTTTATTCATTAAACAATGAAGTGCTTTGCTAAGAGAAAACAAAGGAAGAAAGAGATTTCTTCGTAATCATTTGCCAAATGCTTTCCATGACTTGGTAAGGATCACTTCCAACTACTTGTGAGTGTAATAAAAGTTGGCACCTCGTACACTGACTTGTTACTGCCCTCCCCCCACTACACACACCAGAAAGAAGGGGGAGAGGGCTTCACCCTCCCCAGAAAGCACTGTCTGCCCTGGCCACGCGTTTCAGGGGACCAGGTGTTACCACACCCTTGCTCCCTTCCTTCCCAGGGCTCCACTTAGCTCCAGCCTCTACCCCACCTGCCGACGCCAAGGGCATCTGGCATGACTTATAAGCCCCAGGTGTCTGGGCTCCTGTGCACCCTCTATTCTGCCTGGTGACAATGCAGCTGGGATTCTGCAGACTAATTTCTTCTGTATCCCCTGGCTTCCTGCTAACTCTCAGCAGAGACCGGAAGGATGGGGGCAGGAAAGGGGGCAGGGACTTGCTCCCTCCCATTAGGGGCTGTTCAGTCAGCATCGCCCCAGCAGCGACCTTTCCCCCGGCAGCAGCACTTAGCTGCAGGAACAGCTGATTCATTTCCAGCTTCTTTCCACACCCCCCAGCTCAGCTCACTCTTTCTGCCATGGGAACCAGCAAGAGCAGGACCCACATCCCACCCCCCTCCCCGAGTCCGCTCCTAGCCTCACACAGCCCCTCCTCCGTGCTCCAGAGACCCTTCTTCTCCTTCAGGCCTGGTCCCCGCTCACAGAGCCTTTCTACAAATCCCACAAGTGTGGTTTCTGACAGTCCTAGCTTCTCCTCCTCCCCAGCCCCAAATGGGCTCCACTGTTTCCTTTCGTCCTTGCAGTCCTTCAGCACCTTGTTGCCAGATTCTCTCTATTAGATGCTCCCGGGTAAAATAACTAGCGTGGGTTGCATTTTCCTGTGCCGCACTACTGTTATACCTCTCCATAGGAGTGGTCTCTCACGGCTTTTGACATCCCCTCCTTTGCAAGGACCTTCTGTCTCCCTCCCCTGCAGATGTCTGATCAGCTGTTGTGGTGCCATTGGGCGTCACCTGCTCCCAGAAAGCCTCCCAATGGCCTGCACGTCCTCCCTCTACATCCCAGACATCCTTGCGCCCCTGCACCTATACTCCATCACTCAGATATTTCTACTCTTTTTTTCTCTCCAGTCAATTGTCCCCAAGACAATGTCACAATGTGGGTCACTGCCTTTCCCACATGTCTGACCATATCCAGAATCTAGAAGAAATATCACAAATATCTACCTTTTGCCATGAACTAACGTGTACTACCCCCATACTGGCCTAAGTGTGGGCTGAACTCCTAACAGAATCTCAGGGCTCTGAACTAGAGGGTTCAGAGATTTGGAGAATCTCACAGAGAAAACATCAAGTGAAAATGCCCTCACTGTATTCTGACAGGATGCTGTTTTGCTGTGAGAAAGAACCGTAGGACAGGAGGATAAAAGTCAGCTTAGAGGTGACTGGGCATCATTTCCCCAAGTTACATATTTAGCATTTAATCTTAGAACAGTAGTCTAAGGACAGTCCTGAAACACCACTAGACCTTTCTTGAGTGATGCTAAGCAAATTGCTGATAACAATAATTGTTGTTCAGTCACTCAGTTGGGTTTGAGTCCTTTGAGACCCCACAGACTGTAGCCTACCAGGCTCCTCTGTCCATGGGATTTCACAGGCAAGAATATAGGACTGAATTGCCATATCCTTCTCCATAGGATCTGTCTCATCCAGGGATCGAACCCGTGTCTCCTGCTTTGGTAGGCAGGTTCTTTACTGCTGAGCCACGCCACTTGTTGCCCACACAGTAAGCGTCTAGACGCTGCACTACCTCATTAAATTCTAGCAATAACCTTATGAGGGAGAAGTCATTAACCTCTTTTGCAAAAGTCCTATTTTGCAAAAAAAGAATCCCTTTGCTATCTTATTATGAAGAAAAAATGATACTGAAATGATGAGACAAGGGTGAAGTGAAGGAGACCTCCTTGAGAACAAAATCTAAGAAGCGACAAAAACTGAGTAATCAACACGCACATGTTGATACAACATGCTTTTTAAAAAAATTAAAATGAATATAAAAATTGATGATAAACAAGATATTAAAAGTTTGGGCAAAACTGAGGTAGATGTTGCTGATTTTTTCTTTGTCCTCAGGTTCTGATATGGCAGACAGCTTCTGAAAGATGCATGTGATCTCACATCCAGTGAGACGTGGAGAAGAAGTACAAATTCAGTCTCCCCAGCTCCAAACCCTTAATCTTTTACTGCTGACCACATAGCCAGGGTGACCACAACATTTATCTACAGAAGGCATGGTCTCCTATAGCTTTCTGAGCTGAATGCAGAGCAGTCCAGGCAGGGGCTTTCAAAAAACATGAATGGTTTTCACATGTCGTATGGAACTCTATTTCTCTACAGTCTGCTCAATCTCCTCTGGTTTTAAATGTCATGCATTTTAGAGCTGAAAGGTGCAGTTCTTACTTTATATGCACTACTTCTTCATCCATTCATTTGTTCAACTAATAGCCATTGAGATATCCAACAAGGACCTCTTGTATAGTACATGCAACTCTACTCGATGTTCTGTGCCAGCCTGGAGGGCAGGGGGATTTGGGGGAGAATGGATACATGTGTATGTGTAGCTGAGTTCCTTCAATGTTCACCTGAAATTATATTGGAGTATTGACTATACTCCAATATAAAGTAAAACATTTAAAGCTTGAAAGAAAAACTGATAGCCACTGAGTGCCTATTATGTATTCAGTCTATTACCATTCTTTATTCAAGTACTTTTGAAATTCAATGAATTTATCAGAAAAAAAAAGAAATGACCAAAGAGCAAAATTCTGTCTGCCTTGCAATAACCCCCAAGGAATAAACAGTAAACTGCAGATGAGAAATAAACCATCTGGTGAAACGAAATTATAATTGAACAAGGATTTGATCTCTGGTACTTGTGGAGTCCACCGAATAGACCGATTACCGCCTGTACAATGGGCACAAGGTCTTGAGTCCATAGTGACTCAATTTCCTGATGTGAAAAGGAGACGACGGAATCAAATTTCGTCCAACACTGTTTTACTAGTGGGTACACGATGTCTGACCGAATGTACGTTTTACAGTCACACTGATGGGTGCCCCGGTCACGTTTCCACGTCAATCGACAACCCGGTCACCACGTCCCCTCTCGGATTTACTTTCACCCCCGTAGCACCCACACCCGTGACTCCACGGGTCGTCCGACTCTTACCGTGGTGCGAGGTTGGGAGGGTTGGGGAAAAGAAAGACTGTCGGTCGTATGGGAACGGACGTCTCGGGTCCCCAGTCTCCGCTAATGTGGTGCATATGGACGTCTACCCAGAAGACAGACGGGGTGTCGGTGTCGAGTCTTTTACTATTTATAACTCCGGAAAATTAGAATAGAGTGATCAGTTAGGGAGGTCGGGAGATTAGTAAGAACAACGAGACACCACTGTCGGAAAGGTAAGCAGATGGAGACAGACTGTGTCTTTACTGTTCTCCGTCTCGGGCCGTGTCGTCGACCGTCCCTCGCGACTTGGGATCGGGACACGAGACTACGAGTTTCACTATGTCTTCGCGAGTCTGAGACGTAGCGACGAAGTCCTTTGAAGGAGACCCTAGAGAAGGATCGTGTGGTTAAGGTCAAAAACTTTTATTCTATCTCACCCTCCGTCCTTCGTGCTACACGATTTTCTTATCAGATTTTTTTCTTAGACGGGCCCCAAGGTTTTGGACCATGATAAAGTCCAGGTACCTTCCCCACCGAGCCTGAGGTTAGTCTGACGTCCCTCCCTTCGGGAGTCCCCGAGACCGAAATCCTTCAACAAGTTGTAGAGACGATGAGTCAAAAGTTTAGACACTTCATCTCTCTTACGAAGGGTCAAATATCCAGCCGAAGTTCAATATCTTCTATTGTGACGTGTTATAACCCGTGTCAACACAGACCGAGAAACACTGGAATATCTGACATATCGGGTGGTCCGAGGAGACAGGTACCCTAAGAGGTCCGTTCTTATGACCTCACCCAACGGTAAGGGAAACGATCCCCAGAAGGACTGGGTCCCTAACTTGCGTCCAGAGTAAGAAATGGTGGACTCGGTGGTCCCTTCGGGGGATAGGTTAGTAATTGGTTATACATAACTCAGACACGGTACGTACTTGCGACCTCAATCATATATGCACTTCAGGTCGTCTATGAATTGTGTCGCAATAACGGCAATAGTAATTATCGCTATTGTTACTTTCTTCAGTATCGTCGGCTTATCATCGTCGTACAGGTAATAGTTATACTACTTCTAATAAGACGGTCTCATCGACCGAAGTATAGTCGGAGAGTCTGGCGTAGGGGTCCGTCGAGAGTCACAAACCGTCGAAACCACTACCTCTACCTTTTTCCTTTGACTTTTCAGAAAGGTCCGTCACCACCGAAAGGATTCCTCTCCAGGGTGTCCGATGTAAAATACCCCAACAGAGACGAGGGGAAGGTCTACACGTAAACAGATTCTCGTGAGACCCCTTAGACTAGGTCTGAGAGGGTAAAAGGTCCACACTATTTACGTTGAATCTCTTTAATGAGTTGAATTGATTTCGTCCATACCAAGTAAGGTGTTTCTCCATGAACGATGTGTCTGTTACCTATCCAACTATAAAATATCGGTAAAATATCGGATTAGTAAGAAGAAAGTATAGTTTAGTGGGTGGAAATACACAATGAGAAAAATAAAAAATTTTGACCTCATATCAACGAAATGTTACAATACAATCAAAGAGGACTTGTCGTTGTATTTAGCCGGTATGCATATGTATACGTACACTAGTCACACACTGAGAAACGCTGGAGTATCTGACATCGGGAAGTCCGAGGTGACAGGTACCCTAAGAAATCCGCTCGTTATGACTCACCTAACGGTTAAGGATGAGGTCCCTAGAAGGACTGGGTCCCTAACTTGGACACAGAAGATGTAACCGTCCACCTAAGAAATGACGGCACGGTGGACCCTTCGGGGTATATATGCATATAGGGGAGAAAAACGTAAAAGAAAGGTAATCCAGTGGTGTCTCGTAACTCATCTCAAGGGGTACGAGATGTCATCCAAGAGTAATTAAAAGACAAAATTCGTATCAACACATATATACAGTTAGGGTTAGAGGGTCAAGTGGGGTGGGACGGAAAGGGGAGAACCAGTAGGTATGCAAACAAGAGACACAGACACAGGGACAAAGGCGAAACGTTTATTCTAGTAGATATGGTAAGAAGATCTAAGGTGTTTATTCGTAAGTACATTCTATATACAAAAAGAGAAAGACTGAATGAAGTGAGACCTACGAATGAGAAAAATTGAACTTTCGTTTTACTTTCGTTTTGGTTAAGTTTGTCGTTCCTGGTGTGTACCGTAAAGCCGTCCTCACCACACCTCTCCGGTACAGACAAACGGTCCCTGCAGAATAGACGTAAGAAACGACGGAGGTTACCTTATTCGACACTCAGACCTCTACCACCAGTCTCCCTCTCATGAAATACACCTCTATCCCCGTCGTAGCATATCTTCACTTCTCTCCGTAAGAGGACCACCCCCAGTACGTTCCGATCTAAGGTCACTTTGAGTTTGTTAATTCAACAACCTTGAATCCGAATTTGAGCAGTCCAACCCGACGATAGATGACGGTCCTTATTCGGTTCCGGACCTTCTAGTCTTTAAGTACTCTTGTGATACACTAGTTTCCTACCACGTCCGTCTCCTCAACTTTAGAGCTAGTCGTGGACTTGAATAAGCTCCTGTGTTTGTTCGACGAAATTGGGGTTCAGTGACAGACAACTACAGAAAAACAAAAAACGATCCTACGACTCATACCTATTAGGGAAAGGTGACATAATTTTACACTACAGAATTTTCCTAAACTTACAATAAATTCTCTATTTTCTAGTTCCATTCCTCTAATCGGTACGGGGCTTATGTCTGTCGGTTTAGGAAAAGAACGGTATTGTTGTTAATAATCCATGGTTATAATTTGTTGGATGATCCACGGTCCGTGAACAAGATGTATGTGGTTGAAATTCTGAAAACCGTTTTTCGGGAAACTTTATCTGAAACCACAAAGGTAGAAATCTACTCATTGGACTCCAAGTCTCTCTAATTTGTTGATCGAAGTTTAGGTGTCGGTTAATTTGAACCTCGAAGTGAGGTCAGAAACCGAGGTCTCACAGTTGGCAATGTTTCACCTTCTAAGGGTTTTAATTCTGACTCACTCAGTTCTTCATTGATGCCTTCATTCATTCTCTCATCCCACAGGTATTTATTAAGCACAGCAAGCCTTCAGTGTTAAAAGTTGGATGTAGCATGGAAAATCAGGGTGTTCTTGTGAAAGCCGTCTAGGCTGTGCAAGTCAGGGTGGGAGCCCATCCTTCAAGGGGTGGGCAGTGACTGGGAGGGAGCCTGAGGCAGCTTCTTAGATGTTCATACTGTTTTGTTGCTTGATCTTGGTTCTAGTTACATAGATTCGTTCGATCCTGAAATTGCATGAAGATGTATATTTTTATGCTATGTGGATTTTCCTGAATGTACATATCTATGTAGGTATATGCACACATCTACAAAAAATGACACAGTAAAATTGCAAACACATATGAAAACAAATAAACAAGCAGAAAAGTCTTTGCCTTTAGAAAGCTAATGCTGTACTGAATTTTAAAAATCATTCTTCCTTAGCCCGAATGTCTGAAAGTACCCTATTCAGATTGATGTCAGGTGTTTCTTACTGTTCTATATGCTTTACTCTATGACTTTATATTGGAGAAGGAATGTCACTCCACTCCAGTACTCTTGCCTGGAAAATCCCATGGATGCAGGAGCCTGGTAGGCTGCAGTCAATGGGGTCACGAAGAGTCGCACACGACTGAGCGACTTCACTTTCACTTTTCACTTTCATGCATTGGAGAAGGAAATGGCAACCCACTCCAGTGTCTTGTCTGGAGAATCCCAGGGACGGGGGAGCCTGGTGGGCTGCTGTCTATGGGGTCGCACAGAGTCCGACACAGCTAAAGCGACTTAGCAGCAGCTTGAAGTAGGAAAGATGAAACTAGATTTGATTCCCTCTTNTCATGCATTGGAGAAGGAAATGGCAACCCACTCCAGTGTCTTGTCTGGAGAATCCCAGGGACGGGGGAGCCTGGTGGGCTGCTGTCTATGGGGTCGCACAGAGTCCGACACAGCTAAAGCGACTTAGCAGCAGCTTGAAGTAGGAAAGATGAAACTAGATTTGATTCCCTCTTACTTTTTAAGACAGTTGTGCAAAAATCACTAGACTTGGAGACAGAAAGCCTGGGTTCTGTTGCTGTTCTTTTCCAACTTATACATTCAGGCATTGCCTAAACACCTTCACCCTGCTTTCTCACCCACAGCATAGGGTGAGTTCAAGGAAACTCATCTACAAAACATGTGTACTCATGTGTTTGGGAAAATGTAAAGGGCCGCCACTAATCAGCAGTGGCTGCTGCTGCTTGCATTCTCAGTTCGATAAAGACCTCTCCAAAGATACTTCTGAGTAATTCAAGCAGACCTGGAAAGGTGGTGATCTGAATACTTCTCTTTTCTTATTATGTTGAACTTTGATCTGTGTCTCCAAAGCCACAAGTCTGGGTCCAAAGGGCAGGCTCATACGAGCACCTCTGCTGTAATTGTTGTGAAGAGAATGTCTCTAGAATGTGTTCTCCTGAGAGTGGGAAAAGAACTAGAAATTATCTGCAGACCAGCCAGAAAGTGCTGGGCCTCTGGAGCAAGGGTATCCCACAGCCAACTCTGAAATTCTAGGGGAGAGATCAAATCTCAACATCCTCCTGGTTTGAATGACCTGGTTCTCCCAGGTCCTTGGGGAGCCTAGGAGTGGCTGAATACGTCTGGTTCCTGAGTCCAGAAAGGAAGACAAGGTAACCCCCAGGAGGACAGACTGCTTCACCCCTCAGCATCTAACTAGTAGTTTCTCAACAAGACCTGAATCCTAATCTATTGACAGAGAAAAATAATCTATTCAAGCAGCACCAGCAGTAAGAGAATCACGTGTTCGGTGAAACAGAGTTGCTAGAGATGACAAAGTGAATTAAATATAGATACATATTATATATAACATAATATATACACAGAGGAGAATTCAAGTACTGCACACAAGTATATCTGAATTTCTTTAAAATGCATAATTAAGCAAAAAATTCTATTGTTGAACAGAAAGAGAAAATACCACTGTTTAGACTCAAATTAGTTGCCAGGGGCAAAGTATATCTCAAAGCACAGATGAAAATATGACAACCTGGAGGACAGACACAGGAGTTTAATGCACAAATAAAACTTGTTTTGTACAGAAAAAAACTGAGAAGACAGAGACAAAATCTGAGCCAGTAATGGAAAAAACTTTGGGGGAGCTGTGAGTAGACCTGAGTCTGGATACTGAATGGTGAATGGGTTTACTCTATTCCAGGCTGGATTGTTAAGAAAATACATGGCTCAGAATATTGCATTTTTTTTTTTTTTTGAATACGTCTGGTTCCTGAGTCCAGAAAGGAAGACAAGGTAACCCCCAGGAGGACAGACTGCTTCACCCCTCAGCATCTAACTAGTAGTTTCTCAACAAGACCTGAATCCTAATCTATTGACAGAGAAAAATAATCTATTCAAGCAGCACCAGCAGTAAGAGAATCACGTGTTCGGTGAAACAGAGTTGCTAGAGATGACAAAGTGAATTAAATATAGATACATATTATATATAACATAATATATACACAGAGGAGAATTCAAGTACTGCACACAAGTATATCTGAATTTCTTTAAAATGCATAATTAAGCAAAAAATTCTATTGTTGAACAGAAAGAGAAAATACCACTGTTTAGACTCAAATTAGTTGCCAGGGGCAAAGTATATCTCAAAGCACAGATGAAAATATGACAACCTGGAGGACAGACACAGGAGTTTAATGCACAAATAAAACTTGTTTTGTACAGAAAAAAACTGAGAAGACAGAGACAAAATCTGAGCCAGTAATGGAAAAAACTTTGGGGGAGCTGTGAGTAGACCTGAGTCTGGATACTGAATGGTGAATGGGTTTACTCTATTCCAGGCTGGATTGTTAAGAAAATACATGGCTCAGAATATTGCATTTTTTTTTTTTTTTGCAATGCTTTGCAAAATTTTGGAATTCTATGTAAATAGATAATTGCATGAATTCCTACGCAGAAGTTGGCTTATAGAGGGAGAAAATCAGACTGCCTTTGAACTCATGGGCAATATAGGGAGGAGAAGCCTAGGGTGTAACCCTGCAGATGACTGAGAGCAAACGATGACAGTGTTAGAATCCTGTGCTCCTTCAAGGTGTCATTCACCTGTCAGAGCAGAAGAAAGATGGTGAGACTGGGCAGTAACTCAGGGACTGCTTCATGCGTGAGGCCCGTCGGAAGGAAGCGCCGAGAGCAGCTCGGTGCAAACAAGGAATGAGGCACCACAGAGGCTGCAGGACAAAGGTGAGAGCGGAACAGGAGGAAGAGATCAGCACCTCTCTGCTTTCTCCCAGAGCAATGGGCCAAGCTCAGCCTGCAGTGTGTTTAAAGCCATCCTTGGCACGGAAGGCAGGTACCCCACCACTACACATACACAAAGACAAAAATTGTCCAGAATGCTGCATCAAAACCTAGAATTTCAGGTTTGGTGGAAAGAAAGTGGGAGAAGCAAGCAAAGAATAGCTAAGATTTGAGGTGTGATAAGGTGGGGGACAGTATGAAAAGGCAAAATGATAGGATACTGAAAGGGGAACTCCCCAGATTAGTAGGTGCCCAATATGCTACTAGAGATCAGTGGAGAAATAACTCCAGAAAGAATGAAGGGATGGAGCCAAAGCAAAAACAATACCCAGTTGTGGATGTGACTGGTGACAGAAGCAAGGTCCAATGCTGTAAAGAGCAATATTGCATAGGAACCTGGAATGTCAGGTCCATGAATCAAGGCAAATTGGGGGTGGTCAAACCGGAGATGGCAAGAGTGAACGTCAACATTCTAGGAATCAGCGAACTAAAATGACTGGAATGGGTGAATTTAACTCAGATGACCACTATATCTACTACTGTGGGCAGGAATCCCTTAGAAGAAGTGGAGTAGCCATCATGGTCAACGAAAGAGTCCGAAATGCAGTGTGTGAAGTATGTGAAGTTGCTCAGTCGTGTCCGACTCTTTGCGACCCCAGGGATGGTAGCATACCAGGCTCCGCCGTCCATGGGATTTTCCAGGCAAGAATACTGGAGTGGGCTGCCATTTCCTTCTCCAGCGGACCTTCCCAACCCAGGGATCGAACCTGGGTCTCCTGCATTGCAGACAGACGCTTTACCGTCTGAGCCACCAGGGAAACCCCGAAATGCAGTACTTGGATGCAATCTCAAAACAACAGAAAGATCTATGTTCGTTTCCAAGGCAAATCATTCAGTATCACAGTAATCCAAGTCTATGCCCCAATCACTAATGCTGAAGAAGCTGAAGTTGAACGGTTCTATGAAGACCTCCAAGACCTTTTAGAACTAACACCCAAAAAAGATGTCCTTTTCATTATAGGAGACTGGAATGCAAAAGTAGGAAGTCAAGAAACACCTGGAGTAACAGGCAAATTTGGCCTTGGAGTACGGAATGAAGCAGGGCAAAGGCTAATAAAGTTTTGCCAAGAGAACGCACTGGTCATAGCAAACACCCTCTTCCAACAATACAAGAGAAGACTCTACACATGGACATCACCAGATGGTCAACACCGAAATCAGACTGATTTTATTCTTTGCAGCCAAAGATGGAGAAGCTCTATACAGTCAGCAAAAACAAGACAGGGAGCAGACTGTGGCTCAGATCATGAACTCCTTATCACCAAATTCAGACTTAAATTGAAGAAAGTGGGGGAAACCACTAGACAATTCAGGTATGACCTAAATCAAATCCCTTATGATTATACAATGGAAGTGAGAAATAGATTTAAGGGACTAGATCTGATAGAGTGCCTGATGAATTATGGACGGAGGTTCATGACATTGTACAAGAGACAGGGATCAAGACCATCCCCATGGAAAAGAAATGCAAAAAGGGAAAATGACTGTCTGAAGAGGCCTTACAAATAGCTGTGAAAAGAAGAGAAGTGAAAAGCAAAGGAGAAAAGGAAAGATATAAGAATCTGAATGCAGAGTTCCAAAGAATAGCAAGGAGAGATAAGAAAGCCTTCCTCATGCATTGACATGGGTCCGCCATGGGTGTACATGAGTTCCCGATCCTGAATCCCCCTCCCAATATTTCTTGAGTGTCAGGCACAGGCAACTTGCCTCAGATGAGGAGAGGGAAGGAGGTGTGCTTAGAATGCAGAGTCCAGGCCTCCTCAGGTTTCCTGAATCAGGATCAAAGGGAATCTGGCTCCAGAATTTGCATATTTACAAACTCACCATCAATTCTGATAAGCACTAACATTTTAGAACTTCTTGGTTGGAGCAGCTGTTAGAGATAAGTACACACACCCCTGAGGGTACATGAAGACTTTCCAAGGCATAAATAGTTTTGTAGGCAAAGGTAGTTTTGTAGGAATCAATTTCCAGACCCTCCATTTTCATATGTCCTCAAATTTCCTAAAATCCACCTGCCTTAGAAAGAAGAGACCTGAAGAATCTCCTTTCCTGCCTCCCCCATTCATGATCATCTGTATCTCCCTTGGCAGAAAAATAAAAAACGATACTTCTCACCCATCTCAAAACTTACTCTAAGGAATGGCCCCAGGGTGTAAAAACCTCCATCGAGACAAAGAGAGGGACAATTCAAAATACTATTATTGGGGCTGAGGACACGAGCGACTACAACAATGGAGTAGTGTTGGTTTCCAACCCTTTGCTTCCAACAAAATTGTATAAATACCTAATTGTCAGCTAACCATTAAAAAATCGCTGATAATAAAAAAAAAAAGAAAGAAAAAAAAGAAAGCCTTCCTCAGCGATCAATGCAAAGAAATAGAGGAAAACATCAGAATGGGAAAGGCTAGAGATCTCTTCAAGAAAATTAGAGACACCAAGGAAACATTTCATGCAAAGATGGGCTCGATAAAGGACAGAAATGGTATGGACCTAACAGAAGCAGAAGATATTAAGAAGAGGTGGCAAGAATACACAGAAGAACTGTACAAAAAAGATCTTCATGACCAAGATAATCACAATGGTATGATCACTGACCTAGAGCCAGACATCCTGGAATGTGAAGTCAAGTGGACCTTAGAAAGCATCACTACGAACAAAGCTAGTGGAGGTGACGGAATTCCAGTTGAGCTATTTCAAATCCTGAAAGATGATGCTGTGAAAGTGCTACACTCAATATGCCAGAAAATTTGGAAAACTCAGCAGTGGCCACAGGACTGGAAAAGGTCAGTTTTCCTTCCAGTCCCAAAGAAAGGCAATGCCAAAGAATGCTCAAACTACCGCACAATTGCACTCATCTCACACGCTAGTAGTGTTCAAAATTCTCCAAGACAAGCTTCAGCAATATGTGAACTGCGAACTTCCAGATGTTCAAGCTGGTTTTAGAAAAGGCAGAGGAACCAGAGATCAAATTGCCAACATCTGCTGGATCATGGAAAAAGCAAGAGAGTTCCAGAAAAACATCTCTATTTCTGCTTTATTGACTATGCCAAAGCCTTTGACTGTGTGGATCACAATAAACTGTGGAAAATTCTTCAAGAGATGGGAATACCAGACCACCTGAACAGCCTCTTGAGAAATCTATATGCAAGTCAGGAACAACAGTTAGAACTGGACATGGAACAACAGACTGGTTCCAAATAGGAAAAGGAGTATGTCAAGGCTATATATTGTCACCCTGCTTATTTAACTTCTATGAAGAGTACATCATTAGAAATGCTGGGCTGGAAGAAGCACAAACTGAAACCAAGATTGCTGGGAGAAATATCAATAACCTCAGATATGCAGATGACACCACCCTTATGGCAGAAAGTGAAGAGGAACTAAAAAGCCTCCTGATGAAAGTAAAAGAGGAGAGTGAAAAAGTTGACTTAAAGCTCAACATTCAGAAAACGAAGATCATGGCATCTGGTCCCATCACTTCATGGGAAATAGACAGGGAAACAGTGT